>CP136062.1:56285919-56863419 GCA_032622095.1 Siphonodentalium dalli | reverse complement strand
GACAGGACAGCGTACTTCTGACACATGTGATCCATTTGATCGTCTTACCGTTCAAATAGGAACTTTGTTCGATGAAATAGAGAAGTTTATATAACTTTTGCGCTAATATTGAGCAATCACCTTTCACTAATCGCGACCAAAACCCAAGCATTCTCTTTTTCACTGAGATCGACAAGGGGTACCTTCCAGTTTCCCCGTAAACCATATAGTTTGGTGTACTCGACTTCATGTGTAAGACATATTTCATAAACTTTAAATGAACCCCTTCTATGCATTCGAAATTCTCGAACCCCCAAACTTCGCTACCATACAAAAGTATTGGTTCAATTGTACTATCAAAAAGTCGAAAAGCAACAGCAGGACCTAAGTTAAGGTTCCCGATTCGCTGTAGTAGACCAAACATTGCTCTAGTACCTAATGTTTGCATACGTTTTATGGATCTGCAAAACCTTCCGTTGGTATAGAAATGTATTCCTAAATAACAACAGTTATCTACTATTTCAATATTTTCCCCATTGAGTTCAAATTTCATGGTATCAATGTCATTCGCTTTGCGATTATAAAATATAAGCATTTTTGTCTTATCTACGTTTATTGATAAATTCCACGCATCAGTGTAATCACTGTAAGCACTAAGAGCTCTTCGCATTTCCTCTGGGCTTTCTGAGATCAAAACCGTGTCATCTGCATACAAAATACATAATATGCGTAAGTAGTCACCGAATTGAGCAAAAAATGTTTCATCAACAAATGGTAAACCTTCTATACAGCAATCTTTTAAGAAGTCTTCTAGATCGTTGACAAACACCGAAAAGAGCAGAGGCGAAAGACATCGCCCTGCCTTACGCCGATATTACACGCGAAAAAATCGGATACTGAGCTTCCTATCTTCACACATGACTTTATTCCGTTGTACATACTTCGAATAACTTGGAAAAACTTGCCACCAATTCTATTCTTAACAAGTTTCATCATCAACCCTTCCCTCCATACCGTATCAAATGCTTTTTTCAAATCGATAAATGCGCAGTAGAGTCTTTTATTTCTAGTCAGATAAATTTCTATGAGAGCATATAAAATAAAAATGTTATCACATGTAGAGTGATGTTCCCTGAAACCACGTTGGCAGTCTTTTATCATACATGTACGGTCTGCAAACGCCTTAAGTCGGTTATTCATTATACCAGTGAATACCTTGCTTACACAGCTTAAGAGTGTGATTCCGCGATAAGAGTCCGCTTTACTCACATCACCTTTCTTTTTGTATATTGGTAGAATAGACCCATGGGTCCAGCTCTCCGGATATATTCCCGTATCGAAAATTGTATTGAATAGCTTTATATAGACAGGCAACATTATATATCTCGTTTCTTTTAATGTATTCATTTAACACTTCGTCCACGCCAGGGGCTTTTCCATTTTTCATATTTTGCATTACTTTTAGAATCTCCTCTTTCTCAATAGGCGTATCTAAATCTTCGTCGGGACATTCGGTCAATAAGGCATCTATATGCAAGTTTAATGTCGATTCGTTATCTCCAGATTCGTTCAAAGTTTTGAAGTGGTTATACAATTCATCTGGAGGGACTTTAAGTTCAGTGTCATTACCCCCTTTACACGAGTACTCGTTTAAAGTTTTCCAAAAGTCCTTTGACGATGATACCCTAAGCAACTTCTCAGAAACTTTATCGCCTAACCTTGAAATTTTCATATTCATAGTTTTTCGGTAATCTCTCTCCGGCTTCCGCATATTCACCCTGTTGTGTTCATTCCTAATCCGATGGTATTTCGATTTCATCTTTTTAAAGTATTTTCTGCGCTCGCGACATTCGTTGTCAAACCATGGCCTATTACCCTTCGATCGGTTATTTTTATTCTTTTTCCTACCCATCGTCATTTCTGCTGCTCGCACAAATATATTGTTAATTTTCTCGCATGTTTCGTTTATGTCAATAATGTTCTCGATTGTGCTTGTATCTGATAAGTTAAAATTTCTACCAAATTCTTCCGCATATACTGCATTGAAATTCTGAAGATATGCGCCCACATTTTCCGCACCGAATTGCTTTATTTTTGGCAGTAGTTTGTTTTTATATTCGCATGATTTGTCTACATTTTGTTTATCGCGTCTGGTAGTCAAAATAATTCGAACCGGACTATGGCAGTCGGAGAATAAAGATGAAAATCGGAGAACGTCAAAATTGTCAATCATCGGTAACAAGTCTATATAGTCTACCACGCTAGCGTTACGACAGGTTAAATTCCCAACTCTTTTATCGTTTCCAAATCGACCGTTCAAAATCAACAAACTATTGTCCTTGCATATATAAGTGCAGAAGACTGTAACCATTCTGATTAACATTATGATCCTGAGAGTATCTCTTTAAAATTGATTGATCTATGTTTGTTTCAACAAGACGCCCTAGTGATGTATTTGTTTCCGGCAAGTGTGTTGTTTCAGACTGAATACACGGCTGGTTGTAGTCCGAATTAGTTGCTGTGCGGGAGTTAAAATCACCTAAAAGAATGACACATTCAGTGGCTTTCTTAATTCGTTTAAGGTCCCTGTCGACGTCTACGTTCCAATCGCATTTTGCAAATTTTGTATTAGATGGCGGAATATATACAGCACCAATCAAAATATGACAGTCGCCTCTAGTGTATCTTAACCAAATTACATTTTCACATTCATTTGGGATAATTCTACAGTATGATTCGATTTCGCGTTTTACTGCTAAAACTATTCCCCCTGAAATCCTTCCGCCGAAAACTTTTGTTCTCCCCTTCGTTGGAAATACTTTGAAACCTGAAATATTCGGTACCACTCCATCGGCCGTCTTGGATTCAGTTAGACAAATAATGTAATTTTTGCTAATTAGCTCGTTAAATTCGGGATATTTCGACCTATTATTTAAACCACATACATTCAGGGCCAGTAATTTAAGTTTTACTCTCTCATGACCGTAGCCGTCATCATCTCTGTCAATATCGTCGTCGTCCTCATCATCTTCGTCATCGCCATCATCGTCATCACAATCGTCCTCATCATCATCGGCATCATAATCATCACCGTCGTCGTCATTATCACCACCACCCGCAATATCATCACCATCAATATCATCACTATCATCTTCTTTGTCATCATCACCATCAATACCATCTTCATAATATTAATAATAATCATCATCATCATCATTATCGTCGTCACATTCTTCATTTGCATAATCGTCGTCACTGTCATCACAATCGTCATGGTCATTTTCACCACAACCGTCATCATATTCCTCGTCTTCATTGTCATCTTCATCCCTTTCATCACCATCTTCATCGTCAACATCCCCACCATTATTATCACTAACATCATCATCATCATCATCGTTGTATTCATCATAATCAACTTCATCATCATTATCATCACCGTCGTCGTCCATATCCTCACCATCGTCATCATCATCATCGTCATCATCATCATCACCGTCGTCGTCGTTGTTAAAATCGTCAACATATGAGTAAACGCTCTCGTGTTTAGCCCCAATCACATATATATCACATAATAAATTAAGTGCCATATATAAACACCGAACAACAAATCAAAATTGTGGAAAAGGATATAAGAAAATCATAATAATTAGCATATGTCCCACAGAGAAAACGGCTAGCGTCTCCTCAATGTCCCTTGAATTGCTTTCCTGGTTTCTCAGGAGGGGGTGAATCACCACTGTCTCGCTTACGTCGCCTAATAACCTCCCGTGCAGTTTCAGCGAAAGATTCAGCAAGTTTTTCCTTTCCAGATGGACTTAAATGAATTCCACGCTTATCCTCCTTGTCAAAAAGTTGCTTTACTATTTGTCCCTTGTTCATGAATATCGAGCTGTTGTCGATGAATTTAGCCTTGCTATATCTCAGGCACCACTGTTTGATGGCTGTGTTGGCTCGAACACACACGTCATTATATGTGGTGGTTCCGCTCCCCTTTCCCTTTTTTGGAGGTATGCTCGACACTGACACCTCGCAGTTTTTAAAGGTCTCTTGCACATCGCGAACCGCATCCTGCATATTGTAGTTGACACTGTCCACGTCAAAAAATGATTTGCTCAAATCGTTTGTCCCCAAATGCAGCGTCACACTCAGAATATTATCGGGGATAGTCCTGTCCCGTTTTGTTGCTTTAGCAATAAGCTCGCGAACATTCCCGGCTGTCGCACCTGAGATGAATACAACTTCTGTTCCCGGCTTGTCAACAATCACATCGCGACAGTTGCTTGCACCAAGAACAATTGATTGAATGGTTGATTGGTTATCCCTTTCACCGTTGTGTTTAGGGTCATCATCATTATTACAGCTCACTTCGATCGACTCACCATCGGATTCACTATCATGATCAGAGTTATTATCGCGTCGTCTATCATCGTACTGATTGGTTCGCCGATCCCGGTAACCGTTGTTAGCAACCATGGGACATTGTGCTCGGATATGCCCACTAATGGAATCAGGGAGCTAAATGTGTTCTAGAGTCGGGGAGCGAGTACACCGTGGAACCCTAAAGGTGAAGGTAACTGAAGAATGACCTTCACCTGATACATGCGACACGTTATTAAAGGATGACATCGCGTTTATTTGATTTGTACATAATATCTAAATAATTTAAACTGGTGAATGAATGGGGGAACGGATTTTTGTGAGCGGGAAATGTATTTAACTAGCTGTTGTAGATCTGGATTTTTCCAGATCAAATTTGGCTGTGAGATAGCCCTGTCGTACACTTGGGGATTTATTTTAAAAAGTAAACACATGACCTATTATTTTTCTTGCATTTTCGTGATCAACTGGTGTCAATCTAGCTGGGTAAACATCACTGGTATGGCCTGCAGGCTTCAATTCAGCGAATTTGGCCGAAACGTTAACACTGTCGCCTATGGGAAACCATTTAGTTCCGTGATTCCTAATCATACAGACTGAACAAACAATGGCGTTATCACAGTCACGTGCTAGATGGTTGTAATCAAAACAGCGGTAACACCTCCTTCTTGATTGGGTGCATTTCTCGGTTGGAAAGTGTGTGACGTCACAATTTCTACAATATTGTTTTGTCATGTCCGAATATATCCTGATATGTGTCCCTCCCACATCGAGATGATTTGGAATTTCCTGACAGTCAGATATATAGAGATATCTAGTTCCTGTCTGAATCTTTAGGCCCTCCAATGTTCCCCGCACGCAACTCCCTTTAACATAGTTCCAATATGATTTGAATGCATCAATAATCAGATTGTCTGCTAATTTGACAGGGGCATCTTTTATCGTCAACCGAGTGCTGCGATTTTCAGAATCTCTGAGACTGATTCGTTTGCCATTTAGGTCGAACCCAGAAGTGACCAGAGAGCTTTTTAAATCATCGGTACTCACAGTAATTTGGCAGAGTTCCTCCGTTATTTGTATAGCAACGATATTGTTTACATCCACTAACGGGGTCAATCCAGTGAGCACATCTCTGTGTGAGAATTTTCCGAAACGTCGATTAAGTCCAAAAGTCACAGTTTGGTCCCTTTTCATCTGCGAAGACATCGTTTCACAGAATGAGTGAGTTCGCGCGTATAATCAACTACAGTTGTGACATTTTATACACATTTAACCGCATAGATCGTGAATAAACAAGACATTTACTCCTCTGTTTTGAAAAGCGTCTAACTGGCCGCCATGACACTCGCCGCTTTAATTAATGTTTTGTTTCAATTCAGTAAACTCATATTTTTTTTTATTATACACAAATGAATGTTTGCATCCCTTTTCATATTTTGATAATGGAATATATGTCCTTGTCCGATTTTTATTTCTTCGAAGAAAAATAAATAAAATTATGATCAAGGTCACAGTAATATTCCGGCTGATTGTTCGCACCGATGTGTAATAAACGCTCTTTATATCTACATTGTCAGGACTCGATTAACAAGGATTCTCTTTTTTTGTTCGATTAAAAAAGAATGTTTGGGACCCGAACTTTCATAAGTCAATCACTTGATTTAGTCTTCCCGTGACATAAAGTGTCCGTACACGAACATGTAGCGTATTTATCAACATATCTTGGTCCCTGTAACCCGACCGATTCATGATCTATTTCGGAATTCGCGTAGAAAAACGTACTGTGAAATCTTCGTACAAAAAAAAACAGACAGAATTGTTTAGTGTAATCTTGATATCCCCATTGCACCGGAGACATGTATATAGTATGTGTATATATCCTCATATCCGTTTGGAAATATCATTCTGTATTTCTCAATATTCATTTGTAATCATGAGAATAAAGTATCAATCAAACCGCGATGTAAAAACAAAAAAGTGAACCTAATATGGACCTTCAAAAACAACTAATTCATTTTGAACGAAGAAGTGCAAATCAGTTGTTAATCAGAGAACCAGCCTATCGACATCTAGAACCAGCCTATCGAAATCTAGAAACGGCCCATACTGCGAACTCTAGAATCTTCACTTCGCCTCAATTGATTCACTCTGTTTTAAATGTGTTCATTTGACTGTTTGGATCAACAAACTTGACTTAACGCTGTATTAATTATATTAGGATTATAATTATACAGAATATTCTCGATGAAAGACAAACTTGTTCAAACTGTGTATTATCGGAAATTCATATCAATGACATATCATTAAAAAGTTCAAGGTAATTTTGTGTTTGTTTCTTTTTTTTTTAATTGATTTGTTTTGGTTTAACCAGTTGATCAGCTGTTACTCCCCTATTACTTGACTTCATCTTGAAATGATGGTAGAGTATCATCTTATCTTATTATAGATAAGTTGGCAATTATATTTATTTGCGTTTACTTTTCATATTTCGAACAGCGACCATTTGCTTTTGAATTACCCTCACTGCCTTCATGTTCGGCTTTTCAAAAACCAGTTACAAATGTCGCTAAATGTTGTCTTTGTTTCCTCCATAATTGAAGAGTTATATATATATAATTGTATATCAAACAAATTCATCACCATATAAAGAAATAAATTGAAAATACAAGAACTATTGTGTGACAATACAAGAACTATTGTGTGACAATTTATTATGGTGGAGTTTGGTGACAATTGGCTGTCATAATTAATATGCCATAGCAAACCATGTCGCCCTCTGCAAATTGGCACAATGAGTCAACCAAGCTCTACCAGCGACGGTCGATCTCTCAATGATATATCTACCTGAATGTCTTGTCGATTTTGATCTTTACTCAACACGCAATGTTATATTTTGCATGCTAACACACAAGTCCACTTGATAACTTAACGAATAACCCATCTCAACAGCCATGATTGTTCTTACTAATTAAATTAATAAAAGTAGATAAACATGCAAGCATTGAGATCACATAAAAACGTACCAGAATAATTATATGTGATTCAATGAGGAATTGCCACCAGGCCACGACCAAACACAATTCTGGACGATCTATCTTTCAATTATGTATATCGTCGTGAATACAATTTAGCAAAACGTAATGAGTATATATCACATTGGTGAAAAGCAATGGTTAATTGGTCCAGTCGACTCATTGTGCGGAAAATCAGCGGGCGACATGGATAGCTATGGCACAGAATTATGACGGACCAATTGTCACCAAACTCCACCATAATAAATTGTCACAACTACTATGCCATCGCTACTGTGGTACGTGTGTCCGCAGCCATTATCGGCGATTGTAGCGAATGCCTGGGCTGCTGTGTCCACCCATGACGTAGCACCACGCTTCCTTCTCACGTTGGATGTCGACGGTAGCGTCGATTGCACAGAACTGTTATCGTTTGTGTCATTACTGCTGGTAGCAGGCACATCAGCATCACCTGAAATACTATCCGAGATACTGGCTTGTGTTACATCGGAGTGGTCAGAAACGACGGTATTTGCACGTGTTTGTGGAATGTTAGAATAAGTCCCTGGTCCGGTCCACAGACTTTCCTCCAGAAAAGAGCATTCCTCAAAAAACTTCCATTTTGGTACATATATATCTTTGGCAGCAACGCCGCTTTTCTTGCTTTTATTCACCTTTCTCACTTCCTCTCGATACATGGTCCTTAAACTCTGTATTTTACTCTTCAGTGATTTTTCCGATAAACCCGGAATAATCGTGGACAAAATTTCCAAAAGTTCGTTATAATCAGCTTTTTTCTTGTTTAGATCCTTGTATAAGTCGCTTTGTTTATTCCATATACTTTCTCTTATCTGCATCGCTTCCAACAATTCCGATACAGCTGCATCTGTCCACATGATGTCAGCCTAATTATGCGTAGAATTTAACGTCGCAAAATAAAACACGCAATTGGGGAACTGACTTAATACGCGTGAAAATAATATAAGTAGATAAACATGTATTCAGCTCATATCAATAAAAACATGCCACTTGCATGATATGTGAGTGAATAGGTTCAAACACAATTATGGACGATCGATCGTGCAATTTTATGTATCGTAGAGAATACAATGTGGCTAAACGTAATGAGTAGAGATCAGCCTTGGTGAAACGCAATGGGTTAATTGGTCAGTCGACTCACTGTGTGAATATGCGGTGGGCGACATGACTTCCTATGCCATATAAATTATGTTGGCCAATTGTCACCAAACTCCACCATAATTAATTGTCACACCTACTATGCCATCGAAACTGTGGACAGAAAGAGGATGAATGTGATGTGTTTGGTAGAGACATCGCGATGGCCCTGAGGCGTTGTCCGGATGCAGAAAAGCGACGTAGACTCAAGTTTTTGCTACAAACCACTGTATATAATTTTGAAGAGAGCAGCAGCTATTTACAAAATTTCCAAGGAAATCAAAGTTTCCCTTCAACTTTTATTTCCGGACCGACGGTGCCAGCGTATCCAAATGTTGGATCTTCGATGAATGGACAATCTAATCAAGGATCTAATGTTATGTTCACATCGAATTATAATTCTCTGAATGGAATGCAGAATGGTAATGTTTATCCGACTGGACAGTCATGTGTCACCACGGACGTACAACCCCCTAGTACACCAGACTGTTGAACTGATGACTGACATTTTGAACTAGTTCGTTGGTGTCTTGAGATAATTGATTAAAAGAGCGTTCGTGAGTTTCTTATGTGTCATTCCATTTTATCACTGACATGGGGATAGGGAGAAGTGGATGGTAATCGACCGCACTGATGGTAAAAAATTCCAACTAGTTAAAAAGAGACACAAGGCAGTCGCAGTGGGTTCAAGTAAATGTGGAAAATAAAATAAAAATATTTAATAAATATAACAAAATTAATTAACATGGAAAAAGTATTTTTTATTATCAATACTGATAACTCCGATGACGATGTATAGCATGTTGGCACCATTCTTTTGTAAACAGTACTGTTACACGCCAGTCATCCCATACATATCGCCAAATGGAGTAGCTAATCAAATGTTAAGTCGAAATTTTTTTTGGTTTAATTTATTGTTGTTACCATTTGTAAATTGATCTTAATTTGCTGATCTGTTTACATAACATATGTTTTAACATGTGACATCTCATCATTGGATGACTGCATATAGACAGTAATGTGGATATTTCCAACAACAAATATGGAGAAAATAAGACTTTTGATCTTTCATATCGGACTCGGGGGGGGGGGGGTCAACATTCGAAGTTGGACATACGCAGAAAAGATAACTTATAAACACACCCATACACGCCGGAACCACATATATTAATGTTAAGAACAGTTGTTCCGGGGATAAATTAGCTTGGTAAATACGTTACTCAAGGAACGACTTGCAGATCGATTGGGATCATTGGATTTTGACCGGCAGAGTAATTAAATAAAGTGTGTGAATCCCAAAATGATTCAAACGAACTTTGTTTAACTACCCTGCCGGTCAAAACCAATGACCCCAATCAACCAGCAAGTCATTCCTTATAATCATATATCAGTACATGTTAATATTAGTCATTTGAAAAATATTTCAAAACTACCAAAACAATTGTCAAGAGTTCAATGACACCTACATTTAAGCAGCGAAATATTTACATATGGCATATTACTGGGACTACACGACTATACACATAAACCGCACACATTATAAAACATAGTTTATAGTTTAATCTCATTAAATCGAGTGTTGAATTTTGCAAGCACATAATAATTATTACTCAATAAGACTCCACTGAAAAGGGAGCGCACCCTCATCAAAAAAAAAGTCACTGAGTTCGTCCCTCACTTCACGAGCATCGACATTCGGAACAGTTGTCGAATCTCCAATATCTCCAGTTGCAGTCAACTGTGCATTATGTTCAGCATATCGTAAACATCCGCTCTGCGAAACACCTAAATCCGCATCCTTCCCAAGAAAATTGTGAAGAGCAATGCATGCACGGACTACCCGATTCACGTTATCGGTGTCCAACTGTATGGACCCTAGAAGTATTCTAAATCTAGCCACCAAAACACCAAATGCACACTCGACGGTCCTACGTGCCCTCGAAAGTCGGTAATTGAAAACTTTCTGATCACCAATGGCTGTTCGATGGGGATACGGCTTCATTAGGTGATTGCTTAATGCGAAAGCGTCATCACCAACAAGGAAATACGGTATGCTCAGTGTTCTGTTAGGACTGGAAAGTGGACTAGCATCTGGGAAGTTCTGCTGTATATCACACATCCCACTGTCCTTGAAAATGCCACCATCAGCACTACTCCCTGGTGATCCCAGATCATAACATATAAATTTTCCCGTTGCATCAACTACAGCCATCAGAACAATGCTCTCGTAGTCCTTATAGTTCCGATGATCGCATGCACTGTCAGACGGCCTCCGAATTTCAATGTGTTTCCCATCGATTGCACCCAAGCAATGAGGAAACTGCCACATTTTGTCAAAGTTATCTGCGTGGAGCAACCACTCTTGCTTGTTTTCGGGCATTCTCAAGAAATCTCCCTGTAGAGTGTCGTAAATAGCATCACAAACTTCCGGAATAAACGCACCAATGGTTGATCTGGCGATTCTGGAAGTGAAGTGTAGACTTGTGTACGTTTCCCCTGTAGCAAGAAATCTGAGTGTTGTGGCAAGTTTTTCATATGGAGTCAACGCTGATCTCATAACTGTATCTTGTTTCGCAATCAATGGGGTCACTTTTTGCAATACGGTATGGAACTCCGACTTGTTCAGCCTGAAGAAAAAAGAAAACACCATGTAAAGTAGCTCATAACATATTTTGACAAATTATCACCCCCTCCCATATGCAATCATAGAATGGGCCATATTTTATACGCTGAAAACGACGCAGAAGACACAGACGCCGAAAACACAGAATGCCAAAATAACTTTACTGCAAATACGCACGCATTCTCACCCAAGAACATTCGCACGATGCGTTGTAATGTATAGGCCCCCGGTGGCACTGGAACTATGTACATCATGGGACTGTGGCACCAGCCATCAACTCACCCTATAATATATTTTATATTGTCCACCCATGTGAAATGGTTATGTCTCAATAGTAATACTCTCCTGGTAATATGCACCTATCAACATAAACATTTATATTTACCTCGTGAAGTTGGTGAATTCTTTCTCATCCGCGTCTTCTAATTCCTGCAGTAGACTGTGAGAAATTCCATACCGGTTCCGTTCTAGGGTGGAGTTCATTGGTTTTGTCCAGCACTTACGATTTAGATGTCGTTTTGTTCGTTCCAGTTCTCCCAATAGTAACGTGCCCAGACCCACAAGGGCCAACAGCGTATCATCATTCGACCGTACATGTGAACGCGACATAACACTTATAACTGATCGCAATGTTTGACCCACTTTTATATATGCTGAGAAATTACACCGGTGATTTGTTCTTAGTAAGAACAATCATGACTGTTGACAGAAACAAGGTATTCATTAAGTTATCAAGTGGACTTGTGTGTTAGCATTAAAATATAACATTGCGTGTTGAGTAAAGATCAACAGCGACAAGACATTCGGTTAGATAAATCATTGAGATGTCGATCTCGACGCTGATAGAGCTTGGAAAAGACTCATTGTGTGAATGTGCGGCGGGCGACATGGCTCACTATGGCACAGAAATATGACGACCAAGTGTCACCAATATTGCACCATAATTAATTGTCACACCTACTATGCCATCGAAACTGTGATACGTGTGTCCGCAGCCAATCACACACACATTAACTCTCATATGGATGCTATAATTATTAGGAGAATGTAACATGACTGGGGATATATTATTTAAGAAATGAATGCAGTGGGTGTGTGTGTTATTGGGGGGTATGACGGTGTGGTTGTTGTATTGCGGTACATTGTGTGAACTACCACAGCGCCATATCCCACAATAACAGACACAACCATGCACTACATTCATTTTTTATATGTATATAACTTTTTGATGAATTATTCCCATACAAAACCTAAATGTAATATTATTTTTCACAAAACTGCCGAGAATTTGAGACTAGCCCACGCAGCACATCAAGTCAGCCCAATGACAGATTTCCAACCACTTAGCAATGATAACGAGGTGGGTATAAATATCTTATTTCGGATCCATTTCAGCTGAACTTTTAAAAGCACGTCCAATTATTCTGCTGACCTTTAGTGATTAGGTCAACAATTTGTGACACTGTCTGTGTTATTGCGGTATGAAACGGGTGATCCAATTTCAGTTGACCAATCATCGAACAGGATTTAGTGTAACACAGAGGGCTATGTAAATATATACGCGTAATTAACAGCTTCGGTCTCGACTTCATCTTTAAGCTTCCGGGCTGTTAACCGTTTCAGTCTGATAGTATATAAATAGCGACGCCCTACACAATCATGTTACTGTATAAGGCAGGTTTAGATTGTCAAACAGCAAACTACAAACTTTGGTTGCCATATATAGGTTTGAAGAACAGGGCCCTGAGGCAAATACCAGATATACCAATATCTACTATATACGACCCCTTTTTGATGGTAGGTTTAGCTAGTTTTGTATACGATATCTCGACTTACCTTCATTTGATACTATCGAATGACACATCGAAAGAAAGGAAATTCCATGGCCAATAAGACACGTTGCAACATATTGTGACTGAGATGACCGGTTTTGAGAACATATTAGGTACATGATAGATGGTGTGTTTTTCCAAAAATCGGACTTGTGAAATTTGTCACTGGTATTGTATATGTGGGTATATCTGGTACTTTTCCGTAGGGTCGACTGTGGTTTGAAGCTCTTGCATGACAAGGATCACATTTCCTATTTAGGAAAAACAGACCATCTATCGTATTCCTCATAGATTCTTAAAATCGTTAATTTCAGTCACAATACATTTCTATGTGTCTTAATGGCCATGTAATTTCCTTTCGTTTAAAGTATAATTCGATAGTATCAAATGAAAGTAATGTCCTATAATCGGCCGTAGATCGTCTCTCCACGTTGGGTAACTCAGGTCCAGACACAGTTTTGTAGATACGCAATCTTTTATTATAACAGCAAGCGTCATGAATATATGATTACCACAACAACTTTACAAAGCTAGCAGTTTGAGAATTCGCCTGAAGTTTGGCGTGGGGCCTATCGGTCACTTAGAGAATTACAACCGAAAAGCAACGATCTAAAGCAAACATAGTATTTTATTCCAAATTTCTCCCAAAGTCACATGACTGGTCTCTGATACGATATACTTCCAGCCAATTCCAGGCCAGTAACATCTGATTCGTTATTCTCACAGACCAGTGAAGGAGTTTCCACGTGACATTGATCTGGTCCCACACACTTATTGATTAGTTGGTAATTGGTTATATTAACCTAATCTATACAGACTTCCCAGCAAATATTAACCTCCACCATTCGACTATGGTACAGTAAGTCGAGATATCGTATACAAAACTAGCTAAACCTATCGTCGAAAATGGGTCGTCAGTCTCCATGTCCGATAAGTACATATACACGAATACAAATTCAATCATTATACGATCACAATTGCCGAACTTAAAAATTTACGTACGATATGTCGACCTCGCTTCAATTGATTGCGTCAAGTTATACATCAAACGAAAGTAAATTTTCTGTCCTGTAACATATATATACATTGGGACATATTTTGGCCGAGTTGAGAAGCTTTTCGAATTATTGATGATAATTGGCGGACCGGATAAACTGGCGGCCGGTTATACTCCTAAATTTCAGTATATTTTCTAGTTTTCGATACGATATGTCGACTTCTCTTCGATTGATAAATTCGTGTTATACATCAAAAGAAAGAGAATTTCATGGCCCATAAGACTTATTGAACAATATTGTGACTGACACGAACGATTTTGAGAATCTACGAGAAATGTAATAGATGGGTTGTTTTTCACAAAATCGGACCTTGTCACTGGTATAGTATATATATTGGTATATCTGGTATGTTTCTCCCGTGACCTGTGGTTTGAAGCTGCTGTATGGACTCTGAACTATCTACACCGTCTCAATAAGTCGGGAACGTATGTCACGTGATCTGCTGACCGCCGATGGCTATCAGCGACCCAAGTTTGACGTTTACCTTTTACAATATACACCTCTCCATCGCTATAATTGATTCACCCCTTACTGAGTGGTCCTGTTGTCGGTGGGTCCTGTTGAATTGCTATAGTTAAGTACATCATCTGCCGTACAAGTCTCCAGAATTGATAACATAAATAAGATTGTAACATCTTTATAGACTTGTTGTGAAATGTTATTCCATGAGCATCCGACCCTTCTTTTTATCATATCATGGTGATCGGCGCCTAAAGGTTTGGAGGAATTCGATATCAAATGTGTACGCCATCCCAATTTCATACCTTACTACGACTCTGACTCACACCGACAACCTTCTCCGAAGATGCCAACTTGGCAAGTTTGAACCTCTAGAAATAATTTTGTTAGCAATTGTGGTGTCATCGATGCCCCACATCTCATTTTGGTGTCTCTCGACCCCCATCCCTGCCATGACTATTGAATTGATAGCTACACTGATATTTTCTAGGACCACGAAATTGTCTGGTTGACCCAGCTACCAGAGGTACTTCAATGTCAGATGGAGTATAATTACAATGGCTCTGCCCATGTTCGATCTTACGGATCCAAGCGGCATAAAACCTCAGCAATGCCTTTCACTCGTACATTTCATAATAACAGGATATTTTCTTTAACCCTTTACCCAACAAAGCTGCCAAAATCGCCCAAATAAAGCCTCAACAGCCTAAAATATCTTCGGTCTGTCTCAATAACAACCATACAAATATGGATATCATTGGAACCGGTTCATTGACCACATTGTGATGGTTACAGTTATTCCCTGTGCCAATGCATTCTCTTATATATGCGAGTCGACCATAGGTCGCCTCGCATATATAAGAGAATGCATTGTCGTAAAACAATTCTTTTTTAACACTTTTTGCCATTTTTTCTTACATTCTTTAACAATTTTATAATTTTTTCTTACATATTTTAACATTTTTATAATATTTTTTTACATTCTTTGACAATTTTATCATATTTAATATGTGTTAAGCCAATGCATTCTCTTATATATGCGAGGCGACCTATGGTCGACTCGCATATATAAGAGAATGCATTGGCACAGGGCCGTTATGTTGGGTAAAGGGTTAACTGATTATAATCAATTTCTTTTGTGACAAACTCCAATTGAAGCATTTTATGCGGACAACGCTGGGGGTGTTTTATTTGTAATTTGACTCTGGGATCTAAACCAGACCAAATATGAGAACTTATTTCTTGTTTTACAGCTGTATTATCTTCCTCAGAACTGTCACTACCAGTATCATTGTCTGTGTCCCCAAATTGATCAAATTGTAAATACTGCCTTATTAGATCTTCCGGTTGTTTTTTTGAATGTTTGTCTTTTCTCATTTCTTTTGCACTTAATTTACCTTTAGATGTTGATTCGAATTGTTTCAGTCTTCTTTTCTCTTCTATTTTTCTTGTAACTGTGCTTTCTCTCGATGCTGCTGTCTTTCTTTCTGTTTTCTCAAAACTACTAATTGTTCATACTCTTTTTTTTTAGATCGGACATAGATTTATCTAATTCAACAATTGAAATGCTCTCTTTGTGCAAATCACCATCATAAGGTACTTTAACTTCGGTATCACTAGTATCGCGTTCAAGAGAATCATCGTCAGCACCTGTGGTACTCGATACAAAGCCATGTGAATGTAACTTTCTGTAATTAACTCTGTCGGGATTTATCGAAGATCGGAGCCTGGTGGCCATTCTGTCACAATAGCAGTAATGGAATTGAATCAACGCTCAACAGTAGTACCTATTTCAATCATCAAAAGTTGAATGAAAATTTAACTCATTCAGTCAACGATCGGTCAAAAGAAATTTGTGCTAAAATATATTTTTTATAAATTGCTGTGCCCCTCTACCCTTCCGTGCACCAATGACTCGAACGTCGCCACTTTTGATATCTTGAAACCACACAATTAGATTCCTCATTCCTTGGAGATGATTAGGTATAAGTGTGGTGGAAATCTGCGACAAATATATTTGCTGCGATCCCCCTTTTTTACATATTATATTAGGGGGGGGCTTTCTTTTTTTTATGTGTTTATTATCCACAAAAGATAAACTGTTCAAACTGTGTATTATCGGAAATTCTTATCAATGGCATAACAATAAAAAAGTTTAAGGTAATTTTGTTTGTTTTTTCTTTTCTTAAAAATGTATATATTTTGCATTAACCAGATCAGCTCTTGTACGAAAATTACTGCGTATTATTTTATTTGAAGTTGCTATTGATAGCATATCGTCTTAGCTTATTATAGTTTCAATATAATAATACGATTGAGGTTGGCGATTATTTTTATTTGCGTTTTGCTTTTCATATTTCGAACAGCGATCATTTGCTTTTGAATTACCCGCGTTGCCTTGATCTGTTGTGTTTTTCAAATGAGTTACAAATGTCGCAAAATTTTGTCTTTATTTCCTCTATAATTGAAGAGTTATATATATAATTTTATATCAATACAATCAACAAATCGATCACCATATAAAGAAATAAATTGAAAATCCAAGAACTAAATAATAAATTAATAGCCGTATATACACTTATTATCGAAGGATGAAAGCGAAAGCTAAACACTTATCACATACCCACATATATATACAGAGACAACAGCCACCTTAACATGGAATACATACATGACTATCACATAGACAAACACTCCCTGGCAATCAGAACATCACCCGTACCCTCACAGACTAACAGACAGGCATGCGTACATACACATTAATTAATATGCATACATAGTTAAAGCAAGGTAAATGTCACACGCCAATCATATATAGTTCCACAGACAGACGAGCATATATAGCGACTGAACAGTCAACAAAACGACAGACAATCACACACACATTGACATGCATATGGATGCTATAAGTATTAAGATAATATAATATGACTGAAGATATATTATTTAAGAAATGAATGCAGTAGGTGTGTTATTGGGGATATGGTGATGTGGTCGTCGGGGTACATTGTGTGAACTACGAAGCTATTCTTACTAAATATACCCCCAACTACCACAGCGCCATATCCCACAATAACAGGCACAACATTTCTTATATTTATATAACTTTTTGATGAATTATTTCCATACAAAACCTAAATGTAATATTATTTTTCACAAAACTGCCGAAAATTTGAGACTAGCCCACGTAGCACATTAAATCAGCCCAATGGCAGATTTCCAGAGCACTTAGAAACGATAAAGCTTAAGTGGTGGGTATAAATATCTGGTTTCGGGTCCAGTTCGGCTGAACTTTTAAAAGCACGTCCAATTATTCTGCTGAACAGTTTTAGTGATTAGGTGAACAGATTGTGACCGTGTTTGTGTTAAGGTCTGTGTTATTGCGGTATGAAACGGGTGATCCAATTTCAGTTGACCAATCGTCGAACAGGATTTAGTGTAATACAGACGGGCTATGTAAATATATACGCGTAATTAACAGCTTCGGTCTCGACTTCATCTTTAAGCTTCCGGGCTGTTAACCGTTTCAGTCTGATAGTTTATAAATAGCGACGCCCTACACAATCATGTTACTGTATAAGGCAGGTTTAAATTGTCAAACAGAAAACTTCAAACTTTGGTTGCCATAGATAAGTTTGAAGAACAGGGCCCTGAGGGATATACCAGATATACCAATCTATACTCTATATACGACCCCTTTTTGAATGTAGGTTTAGCTAGTTTTGTATACGACATCTCGACTTACCTTCATTTGATACTATCGAATGATACACCAAAAGAAAGGAAAATCCATGGCCAATACGACACGTTGCAACATATTGTGACTGAGATGACCGATTTTGAGAATATATGAGGTACATGATAGATGGTGTGTTTTTCCAAAAAGCGGACTTGTGAAACTTGTCACTGGTATTGTATATGTGGGTACATCTGGTACTTTTCCGCATGGTCTGTTGTTTGAAGCTCTTGCATGACAAGGTTCACATTTCCTATTTTAGGAAAAACACACCATCTATCATATTCCTCATAGATTCTTAAAATCGTTAATTTCAGTCACAATACATTTCTATGTGACTTGTTGGCCATGGAATTTCCTTTCGTTTAAAGTATAATTCGATAGTATCAAATGAAAGTAAGTCGAGATATCGTATACAAAACTAACTAAACCTACCGTCGAAGATGGGTCGTCAGTCTCCATTTCCGATAAGTACATGTACACGAATACAAATTCAATCATTATACGATCACAATTGCCGAACTTAAAATTTCCGTACGATATGTCGACCTCGCTTCAATTGATTGCGTCAAGTTATACATCAAACGAAAGTAAATTTTCTGTCCTGTAACATATATATATACATTGGGAAATATTTTGGCTGAGTTGAGAAGCTTTTCGAATTATTGATGATAATTGGCGGACCGGATAAACTGGCGACCGGTTATACTCCCCAAATTTGATCAAATTGTAAATACTGCCTTATTAGATCTTCCGGTTGTTTTTTTTTAATATTTGTCTTTTCTCATTTCTTTTGCACTTAATTTACCTTTAGATGTTGATTCGAACTGTTTCAGTCTTCTTTTCTCTTCTATTTTTCTTGTAACTTGTAAACTTTCACTCGATGCTGCTGTCTTTCTGTTTTCTCAAAACTACTAATTGTTCATACTCTTTTTTTTAGATCGGACATATGATGATAACGCCCCCAGTTGACGGCAAATCAGGAACGATAACTCTATCCGAAGTACATGACCTATATTCTCCGCAGTCCGCCCACGCATTGCATCATGGTCTATGTGTATGCTGGTTGGGCATGTCCGGACATGACCCGCTGGTTAACTCCCGCCTTCTCCCTATGAACGGTATATTATCTACATGTATATCACATGATGATCTTGGTGGGGATAGCTTCAGTCTTGAATGTTAAAGGGGCACTAGGCTCTCACTGGGGGGATGATTGCTAAAGTGACACAAGGCACTCACTATGGATGAATGTTAAAGTAACACATGGCGCACACTGTGGGGTAATGTTAAAGTGACACTCGCATTGAAAAGTTCAAAAAGTTCAAAAAGTTCAAAAATTTCAAAAATTTCAAAAACTTCAAAAAATTCTAAAATTTTAAAAACTTCAAATAAAATCAAATTTTCCAAAAACTTAAAAAATTAAACAAAATTCAGGATTTAGTCGGAAATATGGCTTGTTGCCATTCATCGGAAAGCTCTGGGGGTACCATGCTACGGCGGCGAGCGCCACCGAAATGAGCAAGGGAAAAAGAGAAAAATAACATGACATGTGGTACATACTACAATTTATTATATTAACTATTCACTGTCACTTTCGTCCGAATTGTCATCACTTTCGTCAGATGTGTCATTTGTTTCGTCCATGAACTTTTCTAGCAATGGTCTGTACTTTAATATTGACATTTTCACTGCATTACGATCTTCAAAACCATTCTTCATATATTTGTCCACTTTATCCACCGGCCTTTCAATAGCCTTCGAAAATTTAGGTAAATTACTCATTCTTGTTCATTGAATATGTCGTTTGGAGTTTCCTTTTTAACTTTTCCAATGTTTGTTTGTCTTCTTCGCTCTTCCTCCTTTTATGTCTTTAACTTTTATCTTCTTAGCTCCGGGTTTCCTTATAAGTTTTTCCAGGTTTCGCTTCAGTCTTGGGTAGGTCTTTCGAGTCATCGTAGGGTACATATTTATTAAGATCAAAGTCATAATAGTACGGAGTCCCCATTCCGGCTAAAGTTCAAAGTGTACTCTGAAGTAGTAATTTTTAAAGTGACAGTGAATAGTTAATATAATAAATTGTAGTATGTACCACATGTCATGTTATTTTTCTCTTTTTCCCTTGCTCACTTGCTCTTTTCGGTGGCGCTCGCCACCGTAGCATGGTACCCCCCAGAGCTTTCCGATGATTGGCAACAAGCCATATTTCCGACTAAATCCTGAATTTTGTTAAATATTTTAAATTTTTGAAGTTTTTGAAATTTTTGAAGTTTTTGAAATTTTTGAAGTTTTCAATGCGAGTGTCACTTTAACATTATCCCACAGTGTGCGCCATGTGTTACTTTAACATTAATCCATAGTGAGTGCCTTGTGTCACTTTAACAATCACCCCCCCCCCCCCCCCAGTGAGAGCATAGTGTCCCTTTAACATTCAAGACTGAAGCTATCCCCACCAAGATCATCATGTGATATACATGTAGATAATATACCGTTCATAGGGAGAAGGCGGGAGTTAATCAGCGGGTCATGTCCGGACATGCCCAACCAGCATACAAATAGACCATGATGCAATGCGTGGGCGGACTGCGGAGAATATAGGTCATGTACTTCGGATAGAGTTATCGTTCCTGATTTGCCGTCAACTGGGGGCGTTATCATCAGACATAGATTTTTCTAATTCAACAATTGAAATGCTCTCTTTGTAAAAATCACCATCATAAGGTACTTTAACTTCGGTATCACTAGTATCGCGTTCAAGAGAATCATCGTCAGCACCTGGGGTACTCGATACAAAGCCATGTGAATGTAACTCTGTAATTAACTCTGTCGGGATTTCTCGAAGATCGGAGCCCGGTGGCCATTCTGTCACAATATCAGTAATGGAATTGAATCAACGCTCAACAGTAGTACCTATTTCAATCATCAAAAGTTGATTGAAAATTTAACTCATTCAGTCAACGATCGGTCAAAATATTTTTCATTAAAGAACGATTTTGTATTATAGTTTCAAAATGGCGGAGCCAGAATTCAAACAGATTCAAAAAGAGAGCTAATCAGGCTCGGAATCAAAGTTTTTCGAATGATTTTGACAGATATTCTGAACACGCAAGTTAACCTAGAACTGTCCAATGAAGACCAATCAAATGGCAACTACTATCGGAGACGTCACCCTACGTCATATCTTGATAGGATGAGACTGTATACATTGACCAATGAAAAGACGCGAAACATTATTTTTTGGAAAGGAAACAATATTTCAACACAGATTTCAGGCTTTTCGGGAAGATTAATCATTTTAAGATTGTATCATAAAAGTAACCAACTCTTATCAGATTTACCCCCCCCCCCAATCTCTCATCTAAACGGCATTAATTTGACGTCTTTAAATCACATGACTACATTCCGCGTATCATGGAGAAGAATGTGTATCAATTTCGTGGAAATCGGTGCTAAAAATATATTTTTTATAAATTGTGGTGCCCCTCTCCCCTTCCGTGCACACACGACTCGAACGTCGCCATTTTTAACATCTTGAAACCACACAATTAGATTCCTCATTCCTTTGAGATGATTAGGTATAAGTTTGGTGGAAATCTGCGACAAAAATATTTGCTGCCCTCTCCCTTTTCTGCACCTGACAGCAACAGCTTCACTTTAAAAAATCTAACCAGCACCATTATCTTCCTCGTAAAACGTTACCCCCGTTAGACTCCTTTGTGCCATCTAAATGGTCCCCGTGAATTCCTATAAAACACAGGCATATTGACATTCTCAAATATAGAAAAAGTTGAATTGTAGCAAAGTCGTTCGAATATTAAATATCTAAACGCTCGCATACATGTGTTTGGTTCCCCCAACGCGCACGGCCTGGTAATTGAATGCTGGTAAATATACGTAAGTTACACTCAGGTAAGTACTTTGTATCGATGCACTGATGATAAATAACACGTTACATAAATGTATTACTTCGGAACAATTGCTCGGATCTTGTTTATTCTATCGTATATACTTGCATAAAATATGCATTATATGTTTGTTTTAATACGATTACTTGCACGCACCCACTCAAAACACCCTCCACACACACACACATAACAACCACGGGTGGGTTTGCTATATCTGTATCGTATTGAATGCTTCAAGTACATGTACATGTACCAGGTGGACAAGTTTATCACAACAATTGAGAGGTTGGTCGACGCGTACGAAGTATACATGTCGGTGCACATAGAGAAGTATACATGTCGGTGCATCTAGAGCAGTATACATGTCGGTGCACCTAGAGAAGTATACATGTCGGTGTATACCTAGAGAAGTATACATGTCGGTGCACCTAGAGAAGTATACATGTCGTTGTATACCTAGAGAAGTATACATGTCGGTGCACATATAGACGTATACGTGTAGGTGCACCTAGAGCAGTATACATGTCGGTGCACATAGGGAAGTATACATGTCGGTTTACCAGAGACGTATACATGTCGGTGCACATAGAGAAGTATACATGTCGGTGTACCTAGAGGAGTATACATGTCGGTGTATACCTAGAGAAGTATACATGTCGGTTTACCAGAGACGTATACATGTCGGTGTATACCTAGAGACGTATACATGTCGGTGCACCTAGAGACGTATACATGTCGGTGTATACATAGAGACGTATACATGTCGGTATACCTAGAGAAGTATACATGTCGGTGCACCTAGAAAAGTATACATGTCGGTTTACCAGAGACGTTTACATGTCGGTGCACCTAGAAAAGTATACATGTCGGTGCACCTAGAGAAGTATACATGTCGGTTTACCAGAGACGTATACATGTCGGTGCACCTAGAAAAGTATACATGTCGGTGCGCCTAGAGAAGTATACATGTCGGTGCACCTAGAGAAGTATACATGTCGGTGCACATAGAGACGTATACATGTCGGTGCACCTAGAGAAGTATACATGTCGGTGCACCTAGAGAAGTATACATGTCGGTTTAGCAGAGACGTATACATGTCGGTGCACCTAGAAAAGTATACATGTTGGTGCACCTAGAGAAGTATACATGTCGGTGCACCTAGAGAAGTATACATGTCGGTGCACACAGAGACGTATACATGTCGGTGCACCTAGAGAAGTATACATGTCGGTGCACATAGAAAAGTATACATGTCGGTGCACTTAGAGAAGTATACATGTCGGTGCACCAAGAGAAGTATACATGTCGGTGTACCTAGAGAAGTATACATGTCGGTGTACCTAGAGAAGTATACATGTCGGTGCACCTAGAGAAGTATACATGTCGGTGTATACCTAGAGAAGTATACATGTCGGTGTATACCTAGAAAAGTATACATGTCGGTGCACCTAGAGAAGTATACATGTCGGTGTACCTAGAGAATTATACGTGTCGGTGCACCTATAAAAGTATACATGTCGGTGTATACCTAGAGAAGTATACATGTCGGTGCACCTAGAGAAGTATACATGTCGGTGCACCTAGAAAAGTATACATGTCGGTGTATACATAGAGACGTACACATGTCGGTGCACCTAGAGAAGTATACATGTCGGTGCACCTAGATAAGTATACATGTCGGTGCACCTAGAAAAGTATACATGTCGGGGTGTACCTAGAGAAATATACATGTCGGTGCACCTAGAGAAGTATACATGTCGGTGTATACCTAGAGAAGTATACATGTCGGTGTATACCTAGAAAAGTATACATGTCGGTGCACCTAGAGAAGTATACATGTCGGTGTACCTAGATAATTATACATGTCGGTGCACCTAGAAAAGTATACATGTCGGTGTATACATAGAGAAGTATACATGTCGGTGCACCTAGAGAAGTATACATGTCGGTGCACATAGAGAAGTATACATGTCGGTGCACCTAGAGAAGTATACATGTCGGTGCACCTAGAAAAGTATACATGTCGGTGTATACATAGAGAAGTATACATGTCGGTGCACCTAGATAAGTATACATGTCGGTGTACCAGAGAAGTATACATTTCGGTGCACCTAGAGAAGTGACCCACATTGGCAATTTCCGTGATTGGACATCAATCCAAAATTATCTATCTGGCCAGGAAGAGAGCAAATAAGTACTTTTATGGCAAAATCTTTAGACAACTGACGCAAAGTAATCTGTGTCTTACATGGGACACTCGTAATTGAGAACTGTTTATGAGAGTGGAAGAATTAGGATCCTCGAGCGTAAAGGCCTCAGTTAGCATAGAACTATCAGGCCAAAAAAATGGTTTTGGTTCTCAGGGCCACATTAGGCCTTTTTATTGCAATGCCTGATGTTATGACAAAAAAACTTACGGAAAAATAAATTTAAACAAATTATTTCATAAACATGTCCATAGTAGAATTGTGTTGAATATTAGTGTGCATTGAGCTCTAACATGTAATGTGTTACAAAGTGAATTGAAGGCTTACAACATGAAGTAGATATAGTATACTATTAGGGCCACTTGCTAATGGCGCTTTCGGCGCACTTATCCTGAAGTCACCCATAATTCTGATGTGGTTAAGAATTCGATGATTAGAGCATTACAAAATATAGGCCCACCACATGAGGGGAGCATGCCCCATGTAACCCCTAATGCTCTTGTTATGACATTGGTTATTATATGCATCTGTGCAGGAGATGCCCCTCTATTCGAATACACCAGAGCTCCAGGGTGGAGATATACTTGCATGGGGCAGGGATGCTGATGGCATGAAAATAGGGTTTTTTACCCAATTTTAAGTCAATAACATATAAGTACACCATCTGAGAGAAGAAACCCCCCAAGGACCCCTAATTCCCTTTTATAATCATGGGAATTTGGAAAAAATTGTCATAGGGATGTTCCTTTGATAAAAAATATTACTAGAGCTCCAAGATGGAGCTAGATCCCAGTTGACGGTCCAGGATAAGTGCACAGTACAAATGTTTATTGGTTTAACATTTTAATTGTTCATTAATCGAATAATGTTATTGTTTTGTTTCAAAAATTAGTTAATCAAAGGTCCACTTTTAAATATTAAGAAACGAACTCGCAATGAGAACAGTTTTCAACGGCATAACACCATTTTGAATTGGCGGCTTAACGATACCGCCAGCTGATGCAATCACGGTATTTGCACACAGTAACCTGTATGTTACCGGATGTTTACATTACATTAATGAGGGAAGCGAGGGTTTGCTCCGGCCTGCAGCCTACCCTCTATCGAACAATTTGATAAAAGTCCGGAACGGGATATGGATACATTCTCTGTAAATTCGTCCTACGCCAGGAGAACCGTCGCCATGAAAGCTCGTGAAACAGAGTCGGAGACCACCTTGTCGGGCAGAATCGGAGACCACCTTGTCGGACAGAATCGGAGATCACATTGGAATGTCCAAATGGACCCCACTTAAACCAGGACAAAACTCGCAAATTCACGTAAAACCAATTGCCAAACTTTCTACAGGTCGATATTTTCCGAACTGTCACCTCGCAGCCCTAATAAAATGTTTGTCAATTTCACTCCAGTCAAATCCAGGCGTCGATTTAAAAATAAATGATCAGCTTTCAAATGTACACAATCCGATCAAACGGTCCCCATACCACCAACATACAACAATATTTCTTCAAAATACACGTAATTTATCACAATCGATGCATTTCTACAAAATAATGATAACCACTACCAACTACATGTATGGTATCAAATTTCTCAAAACTGTTTATTTGTTCAACAAAATATTTCCGTATTATTACTAAAGTATATACCACTAGATTTTAGAGTTATCCATCTTCATCCGCAAATTGTCCAGTAACTTAGGACCGTCTGATCGTATTGAGTACCTTTAACTGCCCACAAAGGAGGGACAAGGACCACACGGCCACAATAATTTTAAATCTGAATAACGAAAAATTCTAGCATTTATAGGTCTATCTACAGCAAATTTCAGCCCCTCCCTTTTAAAATTGATACATAGGCATATACATATCGCCATGCATATGTCCGGTCTGCACTGGGGTGATCACATACTTAATTATGCTTAATTGTACATGCGCTAATGGCGCATATTTTGTCGCTTTCGGCGCGGTGTGCCGAAAGCGCCGAAAGCGACAAAAAGTGCGCCGTAAAGGCGCACTTTTTGTCGCTTTCGGCGCGTTACTAACGGCGCATATTTGGTCGCTTTCGGCGCGCGTCGAAACAACGCTAATGGCGCACATTTTGTCGCTTTCGGCCCATCGCGCCGAAAGCGCCATTAGCAAGTGGCCCTAATAGTATACCATAAATCTACTACTACAATTATGAAAATGATTAGCTGATCCTCATGCTCTTCTTACAATTAGTCATTGTGATATAACTTACACTAATTGTAAATCCATACAATTGAAAGGCCCAGGATTAAATTCAGGATCACATATTAGAATGGGGGGGTTAAGTTTTTAGAAAACAATAACAATGTCATTATGTAATGTTAGGTAATCCCAGTCATAGAATGGTAGTACAATGTCATTTTATGTAAGATTCAATGAGTTTATATGCATAACAGTTCCCTCTACATTACTGGGCCCTGTTTCATGAAGGCAACTTATGACATAGTTGGGACTTAAGATGGTCATAAGTTCAAACTCCAGTCATAAGTGCGTTTCACGAACAAAGTCTTAACCTAAGATGGTCTTAACTTTGGTCTTAACTTTAAGACTGGTGTGAGGTGTCATAAGATAATCTTAAAGTTAAGATCTACGTTGTGATCCGCAGTTGGTCCGAAATGTGGATGGGATCTAGTTCATGTATATATTATTATAAACACATTTAACTGAATAACACATTGCTAGCACGGAGGGGTGTTTCAGAAATGGTAGTAATTTATAACCAACTGGTAAGCTATAGCAGTGACGTGGCCATTGGTTGCAAGATTGGCGGGGTGTCCGCTACTAACTGTAAACCGCCAAGCTTAACCGGACTATATATACATTTACATAGAGTTGAACATCATTTGCGATTCAAATCAACCAATCGCACTGTAGATAATAATCATGTTGAGACAATTAGTCCGAACATTTTCACATCGAGGATAATAGTGAATGATTTATACTCATTTTTTTTATATAAATGCTTATGTCAGCTATTATTATTATTATTTACTTGCCTTTCTATATTATTATGTTATAATTTGATTGTAAAATGTATTGTATATGTACCCCGTATATATATCGGCAAGATAATAATACATAATATGTGTTATTATATTATTATTATTATGTATATTATCATAATCTATCAACTATGAAATAAAATGATATATAGCATGTATATAGTATACAGACCGCGCGGGCACGCCGGGATCCGCGAAAGAACATATAATATCACTGTGAACCGGCCCACAGACTCCTGGGGGAATTACTAAAATACCAATATAGACTATACCAGTGGTATATAGTCTATATTAGTATTTTAGTAATTTTCCCCAGGGGCCTGTGAACCGGCCGTCTGTTCACGTGTTGTTAATTATAAACGCTCTTTATTAGAAGTCGTTGATTTGGTTTTTATTAAAACATATATGCAGAATGTCATTCAACGTAACGTACTTTCGAAGTTCATACGCAGTTTGTTAATTATAACAGGCGTTTAGCACATCTGTCAACAGAACCAGAGCAAATGGCATTAACGTCATTTAAATATGGCTTCTACAAGTATGTCTCAGATTGGAAATAAGTCTATTTGGAGCACGATATGAAGTCCTATTAACATTATAGCAATATAAATAAAGAGCGTTTTGTGTTAGTATTCCGTGAATGTTGGCAATCAATAAAGAGCGTTTAGCTCAGTGCTTCGATTGTGGTGTATTGTATGTGCATGCCGTCGTGGCGACATATTCGGTTTCCTGGTATTATAGATGCTTCAAATGCGTATAATGTATTAGAACCTAATATCAGCATTGAAAGGAGCGAATATATGTCTAGCGTCGCCTTAATGGCATGTTATATGGGTGAAGGTTCACATTCTGAGTTACGATGTATAAGTCCCTTCAATAACTGAAATAATTTATTTGAGCTCGTTACGTTTGTATAAAATAGGCATTTGAAGCATGCAGCTATGTGTGGATGGGGTCTGACGCGAAAACACAGTTAAAAGCGCGCTCGTGCAGTTAAGTGTGCAACCAGTCATTATACTGATTATCGCCCTTGCATTAAAATATCATAATTATTCTTAGGCACGCCCTAGTATCTGTCACCAGACACTGTACATAGGCATATAACATACACAGAACCAACATTTTCTGTGCATAGCTGTAATAAATTGTCGAGAGCCAGTCTAAAAGCGCGCGAACTTAAATTACTGCTTAAGTAGGACTTAATCTTGTTTTGTGAAACGCGTTCTTGAAACGGAAAAGTTACATCATAAGATCCACCTTAGATCTTAGATTAAGTCCATCTTAAGATAATCTTATGACATTGCTTCATGAAACAGGCCCCTGGTTATTACTAGACATAGGAAGGTATCTTTGTCCATGCTTACTATGTGCAGAAAAAAATAAAAAATAAAAATAAAACCCTCCCTCCCGCATTGATTTGAACAAAAAAATTGCCCGAGAACCAAAACTCTTTTTTTTTGTTTAGCCTTACATTCCCAATCTAATGATTATGTTGTTCCTATTAAATGGTTTTGCCAACGTTTTCCTAGTGAGCTTTATTGTGAATTTGGCTATTGTCACATTAAGCATGACCGTTACCAATGAGGCGGTTTCCTTAGGGTGTGGTCCTACGTCGTAGGATGAGATTTAATTCAACATACACCAAATGGGTAGTTGAACATATAATAAACTAGCAGGGTTGCCCGCCGTAGCTCGGGTAAAAGTGTAACATGGACGATGCCACTTGAATATATTAAACCACATCGTTATCACAGAGATTGCTATATATCATTTCTATTGAAAAATACGACATAAATTCTGTTTTATTGTTGCACCCCTCCCCTCCCTCATCCTGACATGCATGGACTCAGTTGACTTTAAACCACACCATGATATTGCCCATATAATGGGGGTAACTATATATATGCTTTCCAAAAGGGACGTAGCTGCAGTTGATCCATGGGATCCCTCGGAATATTAAATAGAATCCCACCTGACTCAACAACAGAGATATGACATTTTATTATACAAACATGAATAGGCATTTTTAAATGAACCAAAAAGATCGATGGCCTGTAATAAGTTATCGTGAACTGGGAGTACCGACAGCCTCCAATGCCGGATTGAAACACGTATCACTCCTCATAAATATTGACCAGTACCCACAAAGTGTTTGTGACGACAGTTGATGTGTAACTCGATACAACTGACAATAAGCAAGTGGCTCGGACACTTTTTAACCCTTTACCCAACAGAATGGCCCTGTGCCAATGCATTCTCTTATATATGCGAGTCGACCATAGGTCGCCTCACATATATAAGAGAATGCATTGGCTTAACACATTAACAATTATAAAATTGTTAAAGAATGTAAGAAAAAATGGTAAAAAGTGTTAAAAAAATATTATTTTTAGGCCAATGCATTCTCTTATATATGCGAGGCGACCTATGGTCGACTCGCATATATAAGAGAATGCATTGGCACAGGGCATAACTGTAACTATCACAATGTGGTCAAGGAGGCGGTTCCAATGATATCCATATTTGTATGGTTCTATTGAGACAGACCGAAGATATTTTAGGCTGTTGAAGCTTTATTTGGCCGGTTTTGGCCGGTTTGTTGGGTAAAGGGTTAAAACATCCACGGCGTCAACACTGATGACAGTTTTGTCAAACAAGAATGACTTTGGCTTGTCATTAAAACTATATTCATTGTACGCATTTGGTCGGGGTATGACACCAGCAATCAAGGTCCACGCCTTGTTTAAACTTGACATCGTTTCGCGAGAAAATGACTTGTTCCATTGTCTGGGCGTATGCATACCCGATAGCTACATAATTATACTATAGCATGGTTGTACGACATCCCGGCGGGTTTCATCTTGTAGTCAGCAAGTCGCTTGAGTGACATATTGTTTACACAATGTTTGCCATGCGTTGCCAAGGACGCTGGAGCCATCCTACTGAATACATTTAATAGAATATGATACTCGTCCAACCCACACAGGTAACACAGCCATTCCCAAGGTTGTTCGTGAAAACAGTTAGGCCGAACGCAGTCCTAGGTCAATGAATGTTATCGACAGACATCGTGCATATATGTGCGGAAAATGTTGAACACATATTAAGTAGCATATGGTATACAAGTTTCCGATGTTGTTCACATTATATAGAAAAAAATATCGACTGACACCAGCAACGATGCTTCCAGAATCTTATTTAAAATGCATAACGACAGCTCCGTGTCACTCATTGGTAAACCTGTATCGAGCTCAACAATCGGACAAACCTATCTAAAAGATGTATGTGACAATGAATTGTAGCATTGGCGTTCGAATACTAAATATTTATTTAAACGCTCGCGGCGTGAGAACATACGTATTTGGCTACCGCAACGCGCGCGTCATCGTAATTGAAAGCTGATAGATACACAATAGGTTACAATCAACTAAATATTTCCCATAGGCGACAGTGTTAGGGTTAAGCCATCCCCACGATTCATTGCCCTACTGAGCCAAACTTTTCCATTTCCACAACTACCCGCTTTTGTGCACAAAATTTCAATATAGAAAAATATCCCCACCCCCTACCAAATTTGGCGACCAATGTAGCCGCTTGACGAACAATCCCACACAAATGGCCGAGGAATTAACATAGCTTATGAATTTCTTTTTTCTTTCACATTAAACAACCGAAGATATTTTACACCATTCAGCGGCCGGTATTTTTTTTATGCTGACTCGAGTTTCCCTACACAAATGCCAAGGGGCATAATTTCAAATATTTAGTTGCTTATAAGCTATACGCAACCAAAATGTGTGTATTTTTGCTTGAACATATATCAAATTGTCACAGAAAACATAATATTAATACAAAACGTGCTTTCCAGACTAGAACTACACCACTTCTCCCTGTATTGGGTTGTATTTAACCCCACTGTTCCAGACATTGGGCGCAAAATAAAACTTTGTCGGAGCACCTATGTTCCACTTTAACTCACTACAGACACCACACCATTGGGACTCTAGCTAAATTTTTCCTGTTTTGTGTCTTACATGACAACGGTCTATTTTTAAATAGAAGTCGTGTGGCTGTGAAGTGTACTTGAGATAAATATGTAACTGGATTATTAAAAACAACATAAATACCCCAAAAGCGCTATTTTCGAGTCGAAAATCGTTTGTTTTGGTCGCGGGAAACACACAGGGACATATAATGACGCCGATTTGGCAATGTAACTGGATGCCAGTAATAACAGTCTTCAAGACGCAAAAAAAGTCGCATTTCATTACATTGAAGGAAATGACAAATTTGTAACTTGAATTACCCCACCCCCCTCGATTTTTCGGACTCGAAACTGGGGTTCGCTGTGTCCCTTAGAATTTCCCGGTCCACTCCCAATAACAGATCGAGAATAGTCGGATCACTAAACACGACGAGCGGCTGCTTGGCTCGTTTGTCCACTTTTCGACATTAAATGTGCACTATATGTTCCAAATAATTCATTTTAACATAACACCCATGTTTTGGCATTAAATCTGTTTTTTGTTGCAAAGGGTTAATTTGTCAGATTATGGGGCGCTGCGACACGCTTTGGGTCCCTAACTTTGTTCACTCTTGGATTTGATTTGATTGGTGGCCAAAATCTGTACTTCGTTGCCCTACAATCCGATGATACCACAAAACACGATTTTTGCCTATAGGTTACAATCAACTAAATATTTCCCATAGGCGACAGTGTTAGGGTTAAGCCATCCCCACGATTCATTGCCCTACTGAGCCAAACTTTAAATATTTCTGCGTGTAGAACTCCACGTCGGACATAAGTTGTCAAAAAAGAAACGGTGCCTCACCATACTTATTCCTGGAAATAAATTGGCATTTCCACAACTACCCCCTTTTGTGCACAAAATTTCAATATAGAAAAATACCCCCACCCCTACCAAATTTGGCGACCAATGTAGCCGCTTGACGAACAATCCCACACAAATGGCCGAGGAATTAACATAGCTTATGAATTTCTTTTTTCTTTCACATTAAACAACCGAAGATATTATACACCATTCAGCGGCCGGTATTTTTTGTTATGCTGACTCGAGTTTCCCTACACAAATGCCAAGGGGCATAATTTCAAGTATTTAGTTGCTTATAACCAATAGATTATCTGTCTTCTCGCATATTTCGGATTCCCATTTTTGTGCATGCATTCGGCATAGTTTTCCAACTTGCTAGAATTTTGTAAAAAATAATTGGCCCCCTTTTAAGTCACATATTATCGAAGTTGGAATGTTGGGTAGGCATGGGTACGGTACATGCATATGGATTAAGGGTTGATTAATAGAACTTGTCAATGGCATATATTGTCGCTTTGTGCTATTGGTTGTTATGAAATCGATGCGGATGTTGAAATTTGTATATAACGTGTGTGGGGTATATAATTTATTATCTGATTGGAATAGGTCATTTATAAATTTCTCTCTGCCATTTAAAGTTGATTGACGAACCTTTTTCCAGATAATTGATGCCATAATAGCATAATTTGATTTATCTAATAACATAAATTTAAACCATGTGCCGAAAACATCTCTTCGGAAAGGGAGTTGTGAACTTGACTGTTTGCTTTACACTATAATTTGCATTGATAGTGAAAAGAATGAATCGTGTAAGAAAGGGGTGTCATTGCATATAGTGAAGCCAATTTCGATTGTTTGTAGATTACACGTCGTATCCAGGTAATTGTCATGGCGTGTTCAACATTAATATCATCTTCGAACCTCCGTGCAAATAGTCGGCACATAACTGTTTTCTGTTTATTCTATCTATTCCAAAAGAAATTATATAGACTGTTATTTATGGATTCCAAAACGCTGTTCATTTTATAATCAGTACTGTACCAGTATATTATTTTGGTTCGGCAGATAAGGCGTCCGCATTTCTTATCAATGAGTAATATTAAGTGTTTTGTCTGAACTACTAGCTGACGTGGACTTAACCAAACCGAGAAACGCCGGGAATTCGTCACCTTGGAGAATCGATATATTGTATTTAGAAACATCTTTGAATATATTGTTCACGAAACACATAAGATTTTCGCTGGGCATTTTATTATACTTGACATACCCATAAAACATAACTTATATGATTAAGTTTTGTGAACTTGTATGGACAAAATAAATATAATCCAGCTTCTTATACTAACTTGAAAAAAATAGTTACCATATTGGGAACACGCAATAACTACAAGCATACAAATAACCCCCATGCCAAAAATGAAGTTGCGGACCTTGCCGGCAGCTATGGGGGATATATTCTTCGAAATCTCATTCCGCCGGAGCAAAATTCCCATTCCGAGCGGTAGAAGATCCGATTCCGCGAAAGTTTTGCTCGATTTTCCATGCACGACCATGTTTACTAATTGGTGTATATTGAGGGAGCAACTCGTGGGATGACACAATTAAATGATGGGATTTGTTTCTATGGTATTTTACTCTTCGCTTACTTATTCTTTATTACATAGCACACTGCACCAATTACAAGATTACAAGGGTTTGCTCACTCAAATCCACACACACAGACGAAAAGTGTTGTGTACAAATGTGAATTTCGAAACGACAGAGATGTTTTGTAGAACAAATTGCTTATGTGTATCCGCAAACAACCCATCGTTACTTTAAAAATAAAGTTGATCAAAATACGCGATTTTAGCCTGACATAATGTATTCAAAGTGACACTACCATACGTTCCTGTTTTGTTTTCGGAGTGTTCCGATTCACGACACGCCCATTCTCAGCGTTCCCAATCCTGACATGGATAAATTTTTACCGTAATCCAGTTAATTGATTCATTTTGCTGGCTCCACGGCCGTTCTACATGACGGTAAATTATCCTAAACTGATTGACTAAGTACAACGAATTAGTATCTTATACTACAATAAATCTACAACGTCACTGGTATTGATTTTGATGCGATGTTTGTTTTTATTTTCCTGTAATATCTTGAGGTACTTTATTAACAAGACCAAACATACATGTACATGTATATGGGAAGCCAAATTGACACTTACTAAATAATTTAGCTTAAGTATACTCAATCCGATTCGATGGTCCCCATATTATCAGATTCCAACAACCACAACGTTTTTTTTAATGCGGCTCCAGTTATCAGAATCGATTTAATTGCCCAAAAATAATGCTAAACACAGTCAACTAAATTGCCCAAAAAACTATTATTTATCAACATTTTGTTCAACAAATGTTTGCTGGTTTGTCAATTATCTGACAGAAAATAGCCACTTGATATTAGAGAGACTTAAAGTTATCCATCTTCATCCACAATTTGGTCCGAGACCGTCTTCTCGTCAACCTTTTACTTGGTCACTAAAAATTATCACTGAAAAATAATAGATTTCAAAAATCGATACCTGATCAGTCCGAACTTTGTTCCTCGACTTGATTCAAATACCTTTGAGCATCGAAACTAAGGACATAGTATTTTGTGAACGTTAGTTCGGATTATGAATCTTTAAGCAAAATACGGAATCTCTAATTGCGCTTAAGTGCAATATGGGAAGATCTAATTGCGCTTAAAAGCAACAAGGAAATATTTAATTGCGCTCAAGTGCAATAATGAATATCTTATTGCGCTTAAGCACAAACGGGAGTCTCTAATTGCACTTAAGAGCATTAAGGAATATTCTTATTGCGCTTAAGTGCAATAAGAGCTAATTGTGCTTAATTGCAATTGAAAATCTTCCTTATTGCGCTTAATCGCAAGCCACATCATATAAACTCCCTGTAAATCAAATTGTGTAGTCCATATTACATTTGGTGGAGTTTATTTGTGACATGTTGATTGTCCACAGGTGGACCTATGAGGATTCTACTATTTGCATAGGGTTTATCTCATGAAGGAGATATTAATTGCGCTTAAGCGCAATACGGATGTACTTACGCTTAAGTGCAATAAGGAATGTCTAGTTTTAAATTATATTTCAAAAGCCATGACTTGCTTGACATTCGCAAATTGTACTAATATCGCAAAATAAATCGTTAAATTATTTTTGTCTGATCTTCGCCCCATTTAACAGTCACTAAATTAATAATTTTCAATGGGTTTTTTTTGTGTATGTGTCAAGTTTAAATTTGATCCACAGAAACGACACAGATAGGCTAATGATAACAAATTGGCGTCCCATCTCCATTTTGATAACGTTTTACAAACTAGCGACGTCATACAAAGCGGTATATGCTATCAGTTTTGTGCGAGAATGCAGCGCATCTTTTCTGATTAATGGTCATATTCGCGCTGGGAGAGACGACCACCAATATTCCCGTAAATTCCTTCACTTCACCGAAGTATTGGCTGATGACACTCTAAAACAATACAATTTACAAACGGTTCAGAATACAAACTAACACAATATGCGGACGACACGACGCTCATATATACTTGATGGTTCTGAAAATGGTCTGCCCGAATCGTACTTAAAGGGATACTGTACTCAAATGTTTATTTTTGGTTTCTATAGTCTCTGAGTCGTAGAATAAGGTAACCATATTTCCATTATTTGAAAGTCTGTCGAAGTAACGTTACGGATAGCAGATTAGCCGGAAATCGAAAATAAAAGTGTTGTCGAGTAATTTTTGGACAGTTTTCAAGCAAATGTATCAAGTACAAGTTATATTATATGCATAATAATTTAAGTCATTGTATAGTCACTAGTCAGTGAGTGGCTTGAGTTTACGCCCGTATCAACATACTTTTTTTTATATAAGCATGTGTGCCACGCGTTGCCCAATCAACTATCCGTGAATTATTTTGATTACGTCTTGTACACGGAAATTCGTAATTTAATATATATAAAACTATTAACTTTGATTTTAAGATAACCTATTAACCTGAACGTTTACAAAATACATCTTCGACTCAAATTACTTAATTGTCTATATATTATCGATATTAGATCGTTGTTATCACCGGGAATTTATTGAAAATGGCGTAGAGTAACCCTTTAACACTGGACGAATTTTCTCGGGTATTGGTCTGAGATTACATCCTGGCAAAATGTTAAGCAGCATGGATAGGGATAGGGTCACGAAATAACGTAGCTTACGGAATTAAAACTGCCAACTGTTATCACCATTGTTTTAGCTAAATAAAAACCATGTGCTGCCACGTGCGGAACAAACTGTATGCAACTAATCTCAAGTTGAACATAATTGTTATTTAAAATACCCGAACACTATGTGTCCCTTTAAAGTTGTTCTACGGGCATGTCACAGGTAGTTAAATAGGCCAGGACATGGATGAGTTACGATCCTCTATTTCTTGGACTGAGCATTAATATTTTGTCGTTTCCTCTCTTGTTATTAATTTTATTTTTTCAATAACAAAAAAAAAGAAAAAGAAAAAACAAGAAATGCGATATGCATAGCATTTTATTGGAACTCTGCCACGCTATGCCGAGTGTTTCTGAATCGATGTGACCCGGGACCGCGCGCGTATCACTTTAAGTGGGTTTCACAAAAATCGATGATGCAGATCAACCCTGGAAATGTCGATTTAATACCAACTCTCCTCAACTCTGAAGATGTTGGGGTTGTAGAAACTGTTTTCTCACTTTGAAACAATACGCTTTTCAATTGCTATAGTTTCAGCCAAACCTTGGCTGTTTATTTCACACCTGTTTCTGGGATAACCTGTGTGTCGACTGAGAACCTGTGTGTCAATTGAGGAGAACACACGGAGGATTTGTGTAAATGTTAGCCCAAACGACATTTCGAAGTAACGACGGCTTTGTTGTTTATTTCGAGGAATAATACCGCATCATATGAATTCAGCCCAAATATATTGACATGTGTCAAGGGTCTAACTCTATACTGAGCAATAAAAAACTAATATTAATAAATACCGAGTATATTTAATTTAACGTCAATGGGTCGTTTATGTGCGTTTAAGAGTGTATTTATGCCTAAAGCAAAGTGAAATAACGATCTTAAAATGAATTGGCCGGTATATTTTATTAGTTATCAGGGTTACCAGGGTCGTAGTTGCATAAATTACAATATATTTTATGTTTATGCTAAGATAACTTGATCGGTATTGAGGTTAACACAAATCCCATATATGGAAATTCCAAATATGGAAAGTGACGTGCGCAAAACAGATACAATGGTCTTACTAAAAACGAAGCAATAATGATAACAACAAACACCGACCCAGTTAAATAATGACATTAATTGGCGCTGTATTGCGTCTTTAAGAGTGTGTTGATGTCTCTATCATGTGATTAACTAATTAAAAATTATTTCGCCTACATATTTCGATAATTATCAGGTCCGCAGTTCGATTATGAAACGTTAAGATTATTGCTTGGTATTTGTTTCCAATCAGATAGCTGCATCTCGGTTATCTGGATCAGATATATTTATAGCGTCGAAGCGAAGAAATGTTGTCAAATTCCACGTCTGAATACGCGTCTTATTCTCACTTATACCGTGTTTATATCAGTTTTATTCTATGTGTTGTTGTGTATTGTATTACTTTGATCAAGGTTGCGCTTTTGTTATTCTCACAAAAGGTAAATTTGATGCGTGTTTGATGCGTGTTTACATTTCAAAATTGCGTCTGCCATGTACAGTAACACTAACAGTGCGACGGAATTCCACATGTCCGAGCGCCATTGATTCCTTAATTACGAGACTAATTTATCGAATGAGGTCAAATTTTCGCATATAACAAGACTCGTATGTTATTCTTCACCATTCTGACGAGTGCCGAGTTTCATTTCGCATTATTTTCGTTTTTATCGAAAAATAATCGTTCTCTATGCCTATATATGGACTGGAGATTCCCATGTAAATATTTCAACCAAAAAAAATTCATTGTTTTGCCAATTTCAAGCTAGTTTATAGCATGGTCATGGCATAATTTGGCCTAGCGAGTGTCGGTAGACGTTTCTTGAGTGTGCACAACAAATTTTGGTCCCAACGAAGCAGGCTAAAATCCTGAAATTTGTCAATTTTACTTTGCGTGCGAAGAAAATATTCATTTAAACTTCCAAAATTGGTTGAAATATGCTCAACAACATTCAGTTGAATGGTGACATTATTTATAGTCACCGACTAACTTCCACGATGAATCAAATTTGTTTTTATTGGTGACAATTATGTCGCGAGAGATAAAAATGTAAATTTTTTAAAGAAAATGTTAAATTTTAGCTCATTTTAAGACTTTAATTGCTTGTAGATCGGTGTTAATTATCTTCGTCAATGATGTCATGTCACGCTTGTTAATAATTAATTTGTTCGGAAATACTTATTGGGGGTCGAAATGTATAAAATTTAACTACCACCACTTCCAAAAACAACACCGATAAACAATAACGCTCTTTGTTCCATGCAATGGAAATGGCTATTTATTGTCCTGATATCAGTGATATAAATGAATGCCTAAAATTAGTATTATCCTGAAATAAATTTATGCCACTTTGGCGAACATGGGAACCACGGTACAATTTATGCCATTTAGGCACACTTCAGAGTGAAATCAGGGCTTATATTTCGGCGAGAATCCAAATCTAGATTCTCGTAAATATTCTCGCAAATTACCCTGGATTCTCGTGAAAAAGTATATATGGATTCTCGCAAAATCAGATGAAATATATGCCCTGGAAATATAGCAAATCGTTTAATGCTTTAGAATTTTTTTTTTCGGAGATTTATATATTATATGCTTAAAGACATATTATGGACTTGTTATGGACTTTTTCGGGTGCGAGAAATTTATAAGTTAGAGCTCAGGCACTTTGCCAACCTGGGGAATGTTATCATTCTACTAACATCACTGAAAATTTCCAAAAAAATCTACCACACCACTTCATAGAGAACATCGTCTGAACTACTCCAAATTGTAAATATTTACATCTCGATTCGGGGCGCAACTATCGGCTATAATTAAACAAAAATGATTTCGCCATCGAGAGTCATTGCATTTAACTAATATATAAGAATGACGTTGTGTATCATCCATTTGGATTAATATTCGTAACGAATAACTACTTTGAGAAAGATTATTCTTAATTTCTATTTGATCACTCTGCCCGGTGTCTGTCGGAGTGTTTCACATCACTTTAATCAAGGAAGACTGTTCAGAAAAACTGCATTTCAAGAAATCGTTTAATGCTTTAGAATTTTGGTTTTCGGAGATTTATATATATGCTTAAAGACATATTATGGACTTGTTATGGACTTTTTCGGGTGCGAAAAATTGATAAGTTAGTGCTCAGGCACTTTGCCAACCTGGGGAATGTTATCATTCTACTAACATCACTGAAAATTTCCAAAAAAATCTACCACACCACTTCATAGAGAACATCGTCTGAACTACTCCAAATTTTAAATATTTACATCTCGATTCGGGGCGCAACTATCGGCTATAATTAAACAAAAATGATTTCGCCATCGAGAGTCATTGCATTTAACTAATATATAAGAATGACGTTGTGTATCATCCATTTAGATTAATATTCGTAACAAATAACTACTTTGAGAAAGATTATTCTTAATTTCTATTTGATCACTCTGCCCGTTGTCTGCCGGAGTGTTTCACATCACTTTAATCAAGGAAGACTGTTCAGAAAAACTGCATTTCAAGATCACCAAACAACTTTCCTTTTTAGGGCCACCACATCTTTCCAAAGATGTACTTCTTCCATTTTGCTATCAAAGACCGAAAAATGTCGTTAAACTAGAGATCCAAATACCCACTAAGGGCCCCTATATCTTGAAATATTAAAGACCGAGAATGTCGTTAAACTATATAAAGACCGAAAAATGTCGTTAAACTAGAGATCCAAATACCCCCTATATCTTGAGATATTATAAAGACCGAAAAATGTCATTAAACTATTAAAGACCGAAAAATGTCGTTAAACTACAAAGACCGAAAAACGTCGTTAAACTAGAGATCCAAACATCCCCATCCCCTATTTTTTTAGACAATTAAAGGGGTACTGTACCCAAGATGTTGTTGTTGGTTTCTATAATCCCCGAGTCGGAGAATAAGGTAACAATTTTTCCATTTTTTGAAAGTCTGTTGAGTACGAAGTATTGTTACGGATGGCAAATTTACCGGAATGCAAAAATACAAATTGTCGTTGTCGAGTAATTTTTGTACAGTTTTCAACCAAATGAATCAAATAAACATTATATTATATGCTTAGCAGTCCCATATACTCATTTAAGTTAGTGTATGGTCACTAGTCAATGAGTGGCTTGGGTTTTCTCCCCGTATAAGCATAATGTTTCAAACGATCGTGTGTGCAATTGTTTTATTAATCCAGTATCCCTCAATTATAATTTATAACGTTTTGTACACGGAAATTCCAATTTTAAGAGACGCCATTTTATGGCTGGAGCCATAAAATCAATTTATATTAAATTATTAACTTTTAAATTATTAAATTTTAAGATAGCCTATTAACCTGAGCGTTTACAGAATACATCTTCGACTCAAATTACTTATATTTCTATATAGTATCGATAATAGATCGTTGTTATCACCGGGAATTTATTGAAAATGGCGTACAGTACCCCTTTAAGAACGAAATATGTCGTTACACCATTAATACATAATTTGTGTTTATGAAAGTCTGGCACCCATTAGCAGTTTGTTTTCAGTACATTTTAATATTCATTGGAACGTAAACAATTATTCGCTGACAGAAATCATGTTAATATCGCCTTTCGTTACTGGTTTCCTCGACTCAAATACAGGGATGTGGCTAGAGGGGGGGGTGTGGGGGTGTCTCATCCCCCCCCCCCCAGCAGAGAGCTATATTTTCAATAGTTGGAAATTTCATACCTGCCACAACTAAATTTCACACCAACAATAGGTTGAAAATGTTCTTGTAGTTTGATTATAAAACAATTTATAGTTTTTCGACCAATATTTGCATATGATCCTATTTTTGGTCAAAAATTTTGACAGAAATGGTCATCAGTTGGAAATTTTCCAACCTTAGGGGGGTGACAGGTTGGAAATTTCCAACACTTGGAAAGCTTGTGTCCTGGTCCCTCCCCCGTGGCCAGTCAAAAACTTCTAGTTAATTTAAGAAAACAATATTGTCATACAATTGGTCAACATTGTCATTGGAATTGTCATCAGTTGGAAATTTTCCAACCTAAGTGGGGGTGTAGGGTTTGAAATTTCCAACAGTAGGAAGGCTTGAGGCTAGTCTAGATGTTAGGATTTTGCGATTTTCTTGTTCAGATTTCAAAATTTTCCCACACCGGGCCGAACCATGGTCGGCCCGGTGTGTCATTGTCCCATCCACATGGCCAATACAAAACTGATAATTAGTTTAGCAAAACAATATTTTACTACATTTGGTCAAACTTGTAGACATAAATGGTCATCAGTTGAAGAATTTTCCAACCTGAGGTTTAAAATTTCCAACACTAGGAAAGCTTCAGTTGAGGCCAGTCTAGATGCTAGGATTTCGATTTTCTTGTATAGTTTTAAAAAATTTCTCACACCGGGCCAAACAACCATGGGCGGCCCGGTGTTTCCTGGTCTGTTGTCGGTAGCTGTGTGCATTTGTCTGGAATTAGATCACTAGTTGTTTTTTTTGGGGGCAATTTTCAGGTTAAAATATCTTAATAGAAGCATGGTTTATGAATATATAGGAAATTAGGCCTGAGCATGAGGTACAAGGGGGGGGTGCTGGAATTATGCAAAAAGTTGTGTTGGTGCGATTCCGACTCAAGGGGGGGGGTGCAAATGGAATTATTCAAAAAAGTTGTGTGTTGGTGCGATTCCGAGTCAAGGGGGGGTGCAAATGGAATTATTCAAAAAGTTGTGTTGTTGCGATTCCGACTCAAGGGGGGGGGGGTGCAAATGGAATTATGCAAAAAGTTGTGTTGGTGTGATTCCGACTCAAGGGGGCGGTGCAGTTGGAAATTCCCAAGGTGGACACCCCCCAGCGGAGACCCTCTAGCCACATCCCTGCTCAAATATTTCTCACTGCTCAATACTTATAATTAAAAAAAATGTTCTGTGTTTTGTGTCACTTCTTAATAGCATTATGTATTCTGCTATTGACAAGAAAAAAAGTTGCAGTATACCTTAAAGGTACGGAAGGCCTTGGTGGGTATCCTGTGAACATATTTCCACCTGTCAAAAACCGCTACAAACGAAAATAATATTCAAATATAGACATACTTTGTTAATATACAAATGAGAAATATCTCATAAACACTATGTTATTGTCGTAAATTTGACGATTGTTATGTAAACAAAGCATAAAAAGTTACTTTCTTGGTGTTTCTTTATATTATGATGGTAAACATAAAGAGCGTTCTTTGTTGATCAATTCCTTATTTGGAAATAATAAAGAGCGTTTATACCATTTGTGTGTGATTAGCCAGTAGCATTGTGCTGCCTTCTATAACACAATCAGACTCTTGTTTAGGTAAAATTTAGTAGGTCTTTATGTGAGCATGATGTTTACGCGATAGTGATCGTATATTTGAACCAAAATCTATGCGTTTTAATATTTTTCTGTTTACGGTGTTTGGAACAAATATGAATATTTTCGACAACTAAGCCCCCTCGTCCCTTTAATATAATTAATATAACATCCCTCATCCAATAATCTCCAAATTGCATATCTAATTTCAATCCTAGTTACACGTCACGCCGCCCCTCATCATTTGCCAATTGTACACCCTTTTTTTGCTGCTGCTGCTGCAACTGTTCAATTTCTTTAAAAATTATTGAAAAAATGGCCCTCCCGCCCGCCGACATTTACCTCTGATTTTTTTTTGATCATCGGTCCGCACCAAAATTGAGCACACGTCCCTATATAATATACCTATTTAAACCGAGTATACACGGTGGTGTAATAGAACAACCGTTAATTTAACCGTTTAGGTAGCATATTTCCACGTATACGTTATCACGACAAATCCCTGCTGATCTGTTATTAATGAACCAAACACTTAACATGTCAACACACTCTGGCCCGCCAATGCTACAGTGTATAAACGTAACGGGGCAAATATGCACATTATATTGGCAGCTAACGAGAGCATTCATCATCAGCAATCTGCTCACCCATTTTAGCCGATACGATAGAAACTAAACGATTTGTTACTTATAATTACCCGTACTTAATTACACTACTTGCGTGTTAATAAAGTACGACCCCATTACCACTAAAGGTGAAACATGGGATTTAGAACATTAATATTCACTCTTACATAGTTCCACATTCAAGGTTCGTCTTGTGTAATCGTATGTCAGTTGTAACGTTGTGAAACTGCAACCGAACTGAATTATTCTATTCTAAATAGTTCATGGCTGACCTGATGCATGCATCTTAGTTTTCTTGTTATAATATGGGACTGGTGTTCTAGAAACTGTCTTTTTAAATCTGTAACAATATTTTAAGTTCCTAGATATAATACATTGTATAGGACTGGTGTTCGCGAAACTACCCGATCATTCAGGCACCATATTTTCTGACACTTCAAGTAGTGATGGTGATCAGTAAACACAACCGTTCATCGCTTTCGATTCCGCGTTGATGCGTGGCCATTCTTTGTATACACTCGGTCGCATTCCTTATCTGACAATTTCCGTATTCTTATTACGCCACCTAGTGTGGTGTTACTAGCATTTGGTTTTTTTATATCGCATGGAGTATAGGGCGAATGTATTCTTGGAGATTGTTTGTACCTTACTCAATCGTACCGATATAATCACGTAGATGCCGAAATTGTAAAGTTAACGCCAGCGGTGTATAATACGTTTATGAAAATATGATAAATCCTATCGATAGAGTCAGGACAGGCTCAAATTGTAAACTTAAAGTCACCGGTGTAATAATATCTTGTTGAAAATATAAATAATCTGATAGCCTGAAAATATTGTATAACCTATTGGGAGCCCATAATAAATGGGAATAACCTATTGGGAGCCCCTGCATGTAGTGAACTGAATTGTGGGTATTTTATGGAGATTGTTTGTACCTTACTGAATCGTACCGATATAATCACGTAGATGCCGAAGTTGTAAAGTTAACGCCACTGGTGTATAATATGTTTATGATAAATCGTATCGATAGAGTGAGGACAGGCTCAAATTGTAAACTTAAAGTCGAAAATATAAATAATCTGATAGCCTGAAAATATTGTATAACCTGTTGGGAGCCCCTGGTGTAGTGAACTGAATTATGGGTAATTTTAATTGGAGTGCGCATGTCTGTTTTTTTTTGTAGTAACCGCCATCTTTTATCTTTGGAATTATCGGCGTGTTTTATGAAAATGTCACCAAGATTTCTCCACTCGATTCTTTTAAAATGCACCCTAATCGGTCAAATTCTTTTGATAATTCTATCTAAATACATCTTAGCTACTATTCGGATCTGCTTTCCCGGTCGAAAAAGGTTTAGTTTGACCAAAACGGCTATTGACAAAAGTTTGTTTATAAAATAGCGTACTCGATAAACCCGGCCGTAGATGGTTATCGAAAACAAATTCAATTTCTTCCATCTAAAAGATAATTACGCGCTGGACTCTGTCATTTTAAGAATATATAAGTATTACACACAGACACACGAATTCTCAACTCAAAATTTTGAAAAATGACAGTTTTGTCAACATAAATCGATTTTATTTGCAAATCCCATGTTATTAAAATTTAACTTATTGTTAAATTTTATCATCGAAAAAAATTCATTTCCTCCACCTAAAACATAATTATGTGCTGTATCCTATCATTTTAGGAATATATACGTATCCCACTCAAACACACCAAGTCTCAGCTTAAAATTTTGAAAAATAAGAGATTTATCAACATAAATCGATTTGTATGGGAGATCCCATAAATTTTAGGGCCCTTCAAATGTTTTCTGAGCTGTTCCATATTGGCACCAGAGTCCATATTTGACTGGTTCTACATGATAATTGTGCAACAGTACAGTCGCGTTACTTTATACGTCAACATTGGTCATTATCACTCGACAAATTTATTTCGGTCTATCGTATCAACCCCTATTTCCCCCGCGTAGCCTGACTAAGTGTCAACATTGGTCTTTATCGCTCCACTAATTTGTATCATTTCATCGGTATGAATTCCATATCCAATTATCCACATATAACCAACCCAATCTCTAATCCCAGTCCAATTTATTTATTTTTTTCATCGCTATAGTCACGTTACGAAATATTTTATTGAGTGATACTTGTACTTATATGTCTATGGTATTACTATAGTATACCGTATACGTATATCAATTGCTATTCCTTTCTATATAATTCTGGTGCCATCTATAGAGATAGAGATAATTTCCGACCCCCCCGGGCCCCCCCCCCCCCAATTTTATATCATTGCTGCTTTAGTACAGTCGCGATGCATTACATGGCAACATCGCTCCACTAATTTATGTCAGTTCATCGGTACGAACCCCTTTTTCTCCGAGTCCATATAACCAAACCAACATCTTATCCCGGCCTAAATTATTATTTTTACTTTCATCGGTATAGTTGTGTTACATACATATTTTTTATCATTTGATTCTAATTTGTATTGTACCACTATAGAAGTCCATAAATTACTATTCTGGCACTATATAGAGATGACTAAAATTCTGACACCCCCCCCCCCCCTATTTTATAACCTTGTTGCAACAGTAGAGTTGAGATGCATAATATGTCAACATTGGTCGTTATCGCTCTACAGATTTATATCGGTTCAACCCTTAGTTCCCTGTAATGCCCACCCCTCCCTCAATTTATTTTTTCATTTGTATTATAGTCTCGTTACGTACACATTTTTCTTTTATAACTTTTGCTTCAACGCGCCGAGTTCTAGCTGCTGCAGAGAATACAAAAACTGACAACATATTGAAATGTAAGCAGGCTTCAAACTAATATTATCCAATAAAAACTCTGGCTACATCAGAAATTTGTGTATAAGGTGTACTCGCATTTGTTGCGTTAAAAAAAAAAAGGTCCCAAGTCAAGGTCCAAATCCCCAACAAACTGATGTGAGGTTTAACTCCATCTACATACAGTAATGTCCAAAGTAATTGATCACTTAACCACAGCAGAATTATGGGTAATTTTTCAAGATTTTAAATCCTGAAAAATTACCCTTAATTCTGCTGTGGTTAATTGGTCAATTACTTTAGGCATTACTGTAGCCCATATAAGGATGTGAGGTCTAATGATAACTCCATCCACATACAGTAATGTCCAAAGTAATTGACCACTTAAGCACAGCAGATTGTGGGTAATTTTTCCGGATTTTAAATCCTGAAAAATTACCCATAATTCTGCTGTGGTTAAGTGGTCAATTACTTTGGGCATTACTGTATCCCATATAAGGATGTGAGGTCTAATGATAACTCCATCTACATACAGTAATGTCCAAAGTAATTGACCACTTAACCACAGCAGAATTATGGCGTTCAATATGGTCTACCTAATTCTGCTCCAAAAACATGTATATTGAATATATGGATGTTTATTGGGGGGAAACCGATTATTTCAATGATATTTTCATTAACTGGCATCCAAAAACCGACCTACGGGAGCGCGCTTCGCACACGACTGTTTCTTAAGTATATGTGCATATTTAATAAGTCAACAATTCGAAGCACAACAAATAAGATTGGCGGGGTCCCTTGCGCTTGCGCGATCTGTCCATCAAAACATATTTAGACATCTCAAGACACGTAAGACCCAATAACTTAATATACAGAATAGATACATCTATTGCCTGAGTGACTAATATTTATATTTGTTACAATGGGGTCAAATAGTTACGAAGCCAGCACCACAATTCTTTCCCTCCATAGTAAATATTAAAACAACTTATAAAGAATTATTTATTTACCTTATATTTGGTATGGAGCGTCCTTGGTTTACTGGAGTTCAGATTGTTAACATCACGTCACCAAGTCAATTACTCGCGAAGCCACAGCCATAACTATGTCCCTCCATAGTAATTCTCAAAACAACTTCTTAAGAACAATTGACCAGGTCAGTCGCGCAATTATTGGAAGAGCCACGGTCAATCATTTTTTTTTAAACCAAATTTTACATTTAAATTATTCCTTTATTTAACCAAAAAAAAAAATTAAATGATAAAATTAACTTTTACTACTTGCTAAATTTTATCTTTTAATTATTTCATTTAAATTTTAGACTAAAATTTAAAAATATACAGTCCCAGTATTTACAGTATACTAAGTCCAAGTCTTTATAATCTGTTGAGTGACCCCACAGTCATTTACTTGCTTTGTTAGTAATAATTTGAAGGATTACTTGTTTAAACGCAATTGTTATCAAAATATTTTATGTATTTTTTATAATTTCTATTTATATGTAATACTATAATCTTGGTGGCGTTACCATTTCTGACTATGGTTTTCTTGTTAGACCTTTGTGTCGGCTGATTTCAAGGACGTGGGTAGAGGGTCTCCGTTGTGGGTGTCCATTTTGGGGAAATCCAACTGCACCCCTCTTGAATCCGACCAAACACAAGTTTTGCATAATTTCATTTTCGCGCGTTGTTTGGTCTCCGGGACTCGGTTATAGAGGATATCCATCTTGAAATTTCCGAAAATTACAAGTCCGAGTAATTTCATTTTCACACCTACCCTTGGGTCAGAATTTTTCAACTGCTACCTCAAAACTTCCAACTTTTCACCCTGACACTCATCTATGGTTGTGAATATTCCCACTGACAGCCATTTCAGTCCAAAATATTTACAGAAAGTAGAAACAAAATTACTTTTTATCTAAGAACACAAAATGCTGGTTCGAATATCAAACACTTTTTTTCTCGAGTATATCTAACTGTTGAAATGTTGTCAGCCCCAATACCATCACCTGTCACCGCTACCCTATGTGGTGTATATGCATGTACTTTAGCATTTCTCGTTCCAAAAAATAAAACAAAATTATCATACGCCTGTTACTGTATAAGAACACCAACCGCTTGGGTATCACATCGACGTGAGGTACATGTATTATGTGTTATATCTTAAATCCCAAATAAAGCATCATTCAGCATGATGTGATAAGAACACATCACACAACAATCAGACTTGAGTTGTCGATTACCCGATCAATTAAACAGCAAGATACATATTTAGTCTCTAAGAAGCATCCTGAATCTCACGAATGGTTCAGTCTGCTGCATAATTCCACCCACTACTAAACTGTAGCCAAACCAGTCCAATTTGGCTTCCGGAAATTTTTTCCATTCTTTTATTTGACAATAATTGAAAAATATTCAGAAATTCAGTTATAAATACACAACAGGTAGTAAATGACACTGTGTTATAGGGAACAGGTAACTCCATCAAAAATGTTTTGTTGCAAAGAATGTTTTAATTTTCCAATGCGATGGCTTGAATTAATTAATATTATTTCACAGTTTTACTCTGGGTTTGATAATGACTTAGTGGCTGCGAAAATTCAAGGGATGTCAGAAAATGGGAACAACAGTTTTCAATTGCAACATTATTCTAGTTCCCGAATATGTTTATTTCACAAGAAATGCTTGAAGTCAAATCACTCTCCAGTCATATTTACATGGTGTCACAGTCGAGAAAGATTTTACAAATAATTTATCACTTTGATTGGCATTCGTAGACAAATTTTCTCCCTCGCCAAAAATTATAGGAATATCTAAACTGGCTGTAGTAACCCAATACAACCAAGTAATATAATCCGTCTGTTGCGAAATTCAAAGTGTTGACAGGATTTATATACAATTTTGAATTCTGCGAAATTCTCCCTAAACACCAAAACAAATGGCAAATTGAATTTGAGCTAAAATTGGATTGGACGACTTTTAATCACATATATTTTTCCAAAACACAGCTTCAGTTTAGGATTAACTCCAGGATATTGTTAAGTAATGTATTCCTAAAAATATCGAAATGACGACCCGATAACCAAATGTGATAGCAAAAACCGTACATTTTCTTAACAGCATCAGTTTGCCTTGCCAGCATCATTGCAATTCAGCGGGACCCACCAGTACCAAGAAAATTAACATGGCCATTTAACCGTGGTGGTGGTGATACTCAAACGTGGTCGCGATGGTTACATGAGGGTTCGAGTTCCATCATATGATGGTTAGTTCCTGTTGATCAGGTTATCAGTGCCTTTCATCGCCAGAAATATTCAATAAGTTTGATAGAAAACTGATTCTTTTTTATCGCATTGGGACATTTCTCTCACACTCGTGTAGTGGCAAAAATGTTAATGAGCCGTGCTCTACGTTATGCGTGTCTCTGTCAATCGATGTCCTTACAACTACTTGGTCGAGTAAGCTTCAGGTGTCAGCCTTCTTTCGTGTACACTTTCTTGCTGCATTGTGTGTTAGACGGACCCTATAGTTGACTAAGTTTGACGTGCAAACTTTAATCATGTTGCACTCAATTGTCAAAATTGCTGTGATAGCCGCGACTGTCCAAGGTATATGTGCCATCCAGACTGGTGGATATGTTGTGCTCAAAGGGAAGAAGGAACAGCAGCTCAATGTGACGGATTCGTGCATCTCTTCAGCTCGGAGTCGCATCGAATGCGCCGAATGGTGTCTCAGAAACCCGTGGTGTGTTGCAGCAACCTATTTGAAAAATGGCGGCCCAAATGGGATGAAGTGTTTCCCATCGTCCGTACAAGAGTGGGCACTGGAGGATGACGGTGATGCAGTGTTCATGAAGAAGAAAGGGGTAAGCATGACCTCAAATGGATAAAATAAGCGTGTTTTATTCACAGTCCTAGGAATAACTGAATATAATATTAATTGAATTAACTAAAAATTACCTTATAAATATGTAAATCCTGTTTTTAATATATTAAATACCAGTTCGGCAACTGCTGATTGACTAAATGTGTCCCCCACATTTCATGGTTGGTTATACATGTGCAATCCCTGGTGATGTCACAGGTTTTTGAGCGGAAGTGGCGGTCTCAATTAATTGTAATGTCACAACACCAAACATTAATTTTGCTTTCTATTTTTGCATTGTTTTGTGAGGTCCCCCCCCCCCCAAAAAACTATGTAACATCATCATAGATTGCACAGGTATGACGTCACTCCAGAGCAGAAAACCATTCCAAGATTCGTTAAGTGTTTTTCGAATTGTGTGTCTTCAAGAACGGTAGTTTATGAGATTTCGAAGCCTAAATTTATCTGAATCAACTAAATTCCGTATTTTATGGTCGATTATTTAAAAAACTAGAGCAAAATGAAGAGCCTTGTTTTAGTACTTTCCTCACTAGATTATAACCAAAATTATAACCAAAATTAATTTATGCATCTACGATTAAGAAGAATAAAATATTCGCTAACAAAATATGTGTTCCATTGTGGTCTCTTAAACAGAACTCGCGCGATGAAATACCATATTTGAGGTCATGCAACTCTATAAATTTATAACCATATGCTCTATATTATCATAACATTTTCAGTATACTGGTGCAAACAAATTGTCAATGATTTTTCCAAATACATTGGTAAACAAAGTTAAATTATGGCCCCATGAACTCTTAGTCTAGCCGCTTTTCAGAAAGTACTATTTTGGGGCGTTGTTGTCCATTTTAAAAAAATGGTTTTGTGTATAATTAGCAAAACGAAAGTTTGTTGTTTAAAATTAATTGATCTTTCCTCTTAAATAGTTTTTTGTTCAGACAATAGCATTTCAATGGCTATACCAATTGAGGTCACTGGATCTCATTCATCTTTCGGGGAACTTACTCCAAATTTGAACGGCGGAAAAATGGAGTAGAGGTAAAGCATGTCAATAAAATCTTTGAAAACATGCATCTTGAAGCATAAAACTCATCTACAGCAGCTTCAGCATACATTCTATTCTTGCATACAGAATATACCACTTCCACATTTTATGTTCGTTGACAGAGCTATTACATGTTTGTCGTAATTTGGCAGTAAGGGCGCGTACACATGAAGCTGCAAGAAAATATCTACAAGAAAATATCAGGTAAAATTGCACACTGATATTTTCTTGTTGCAAAGATTACGCCCGTGAGAACGCGGCGGTTTATACGGCGTTGATCAGAACAGTATTAGTCATGCTGGTTCAAGTGAATTGCGTCCGGTAAATAACCTATAGTCCATTTTGGCAATTCATAGCTTTTTGAAATTTCCAACTGTTGACATGTATTACAGAAGTCGGGTGGGATTAGCAACGTTGCTGATCTCATGCATAAAGACCGTCTGCATAATGACAAAGTGGTCACGTTATTTGGAAATTTGGAAGTGTTATAATTTCATATTGCATGTATATGTGGGGTGACAAATGTTATTATGGTTTTGTGGCAAATCGGATGACCCCACCCCCATTGAGACCCCATATGAAGTTTTCAGGAGATTGTTGCTTGGTGCATGGGGCTGTGGTGTACATTACTTTACCGAACTTACATGGGTGCATGTGGGGACTTGAGACCCCCGCTAACTTGGAAACAATATTAGTTGGAAATTTCACACTAACAATGGTTTGAATTTGTTCTTGTAGTCTGATTTTTCAACCATTAATGTATGTGGAATTCGTGGTTTTAGACCAACATTTGTATTTTTCCAACTTTGGTCAAATTATTGGTTTGGAATTTCTTCTAGGCCCTTCCCTCGCCGGTGTCCAGTCAAAATTCAAGGTATGTGAGGTACCATATGAGAAATTCAAAGACGATGGGAGGTATGCAAATTCAATTATGTGATCTTGGGTCTTTGGCCCGATTCAAGAGGGGTGCAGTTGGAAATCCATGGACATCCTCCGTCAGCGGAAACCCTCAAAAGATATATATGTCCCCACACATATCCATATAATAGCTCAGCGATTATGTCAAACAATCCAAAATGGAATTACGAAGTCAATTGTTGAAACAGGCGATAATATTGATGGATCATAACTCGAGTGCGTGAACGGTTACCAGCGTGTCCCTTATTACGCCACAAGGTGGTGTAAGCTGTTTTTGAGTTTTTGATAATCTATGGAGCAGTGAGCGAATACATTGTGGGAGAATAGGTTTTTGTACCTTGCTCAATCGTACCGATAGAATCACGTAAATGCTAAAATTGTAAAGTTAACGCCACCGTAAATAATATGTTCTTGAAAATATAACTCAAACATACCGATAGAGTCAGGACAGGCTGAAATTGTAATGGATGTATCGCGACTCGACTCTTTTTCGTGGTCATATTGGCCCTATATAACCTATGATCACGAAAACGAGCAGAGTCGCCATATCTGATAGAATTCCAGGAATTGTACATTCACTTCCAATAGTATAGATTCACTGCAATCTGCCGCGGAAATCCCAAAATTGTAGGCTTCTGTCATTTTCAATAGGATTTTCCACTTTCACTTTTCACTTTTACTACGCAAAGCGACCTTAGTTAACACACACACACACACACACACACACACACACACACATATATATATATATATATATATATATATATATATATATATTATGGCACACTGGCTGAGTCCATGACAAATAATTTATGTAGAATGCTTATTTCGTTTAATTAAAGCTCACCTCGTTAAAACGCATGTCAATTGTATTTGTTTACAAATTGCATTGGGTGCGACGATTTGCAGTAGGTCCCGATTTGTGGAGGTCACTTTGCGGAAGTCCCCGAATTCTTGGAGATCCCCTAAAATGGGCGATATATATAGATTTTAATGAGGCGATATATGTCAATTGATACGTATCTCAAACAAATAACGACACGATCATCATAATAGAGGTCTGTTCTATCAATTATATATGCGCCGAGTTCACTTGGTGCAAATCAAACGGCGATAAATATTCTCGTGTGCCAGAAGGTCTCGTTAAAGTTGTGAATAAGGGTGCATTTACATTGCTATAGAAATGTATACATATCTGTATGAAGTCACGTGTCGCGCATTACTGTGATCACAACATGATTACTAATAGTGAACGCGCGCTGATCAGTACTCTGGTAATTGACAATTCACTGCGAGTCGTGTCAGTTTAGGCCAGACATAAAAATGTATCAACTATCAGCAGATAACAGCGATTTGGTATGTGCCGCATTTATTTAAAGTGTATCCTTATACCACTTGACAATGGTTCGAAGAAAGAATGAAAATCATGCAGTTACCCTACAACACCCTTTATTTGACCAAATGTAGTAAAATTTTCAACTGATGACAATTCCAATGACAATGTTGACCAATGTAGGACAATATTGTTTTCTTAAATTATATGTAGTTTTTATATATAGCTGTTAGACAATAAATATGATGATGATGACTGGCCACGGGGAGGGACCAGGAAACAATCTTTCCAAGTGTTGGACATTTCCAACATTACACCCGCCCCTATGATAAGGTTGGAACATTTCCAGCTGATGGTCATTCCAGCCCAAAATTTTGATAAAAAGTAGGAAATTATGGAAATATTGGTCCGAAAACAATACCCCCCCCCCCCCCCCCCAAATGTTTGAAAATCAAACTATATACAAGATCATTTGAAATATCCAACCGTTGAACAAGTTGCCACGTCCCTATCCGTGTTCAATATTCGAAATACACGGGTTGAAATGACAACGAAAACATTCGCCAAGCCCGAGTAACAATTAATCAAAACTGATTTGCCTGTCGCAATGCTTCGGCGTTGACCGTGACGTATAGCGGACACGATTTTTGCTCACACGAACTAATACCGTTTTCTTTCTGTGTGCATTTCTATATCAACCCGTTTACACTGGTCTGCGTGTAGATCTGTGTACATTTCTATAGCAATGTAAATGCACCCTAAGATGAATATTTATTGGATGTTATTTAACAAGTCATTAGTTAGAGCCTATATCAGCGCTAACTAATGAATAATATTTTATATTATAATTATATTATAATTTATATTTATGGCTAATAATATGATCTTGGTGGCGTTACCATTTCTGACTATGGTTTTCTTGTAGAGATTAGTTAACGGATACCGATTGCCACCAATCAAGGTGAACGCATATCACCAACTGGCGATAAATTATCAGCGCGCTGCCTTCGTCTGATATTTTCCGGTATTATTTATTTGATTGGTTAAGTAAGTCACATGGGGCATACCTGATATTTTCTTGCCCGCCATGTGTACGCGCCCTAAATGTCAAAATGTATACTGGAATTGTGTTTAAGTAACATGTCCATACAATTCTAAATAATCATCCAGTAAGGTATTAATCTGTTTTATAACGCAACAGAAATATACATAAACTGCAATAAACCAACATACATGGATGCAATGGTGAATATTGCATTTTGTAATTTTCCATACCCTATACAAACGTTCAAATTTGGAGTCAGTTTCCTGAAAAATAAGTGAAATCAAGTAACAAACAATGGCATAACCAATGTAATGCTATTTCTGCACAGTAATGTGTTGTGGGAGGAAATGTCGAATAATTCTACACATTAAACACCCATTGTTTATGCCCTAAAACTTTTCAAATGACCACAAATGCCTCAAAATGGCATTTTTGAAAAAAGATTAATGCTAATGGGGCCATAAGTTGAGTTTCTTCAACATGTTTTTGTTAATTCCTTTTCAGTTTGTTTAATCTTGTAAACTAAACGGTTTCATCATACGAGTTCTGTGCCAGAGGCAAATTTGGCTGCATATACAATGGAACACACAATTTGTTTGAGAATAGTTTATTCTTCATAAATGCTTAAATAATCATGTGTTGTGTTTAATCTTAACCGAAATTTACTACAATATTGCTCTCTTTTTTTTTATAATTGACCTTCTGAGAAATCGAGGTTGTTTTTGAAGTCACACAACTCGAAAATACTTAACGAACTTGGGAATGGTTTACGGTTCTGGAATCAGGAAACGGAGACCGACAAAATAGATGAAATTGGAATGACTCGTGAATTTAAATGTTTCTATATACATTCCTGATTATTTGACCAAATGTTCCCAATATATATATATGTCACCAAATTAACTAATTTCCCTTTTCCCGATTTTGTTGATTTTTTGTATGTTGTTTATGGATGGTTTATGTACTTATTCCAGCAAAACCAATTATGTTGCAATTAGTTCCAGGTTTGGCATAAATTTTGTTCTCATAAATACAGAACTTCTGACGTAATATATATTATGTATTGATAATTTGATGGTCAATTACATGACTTGAAACGTCTCATCTGCACCACAAAGAGTATTTTTTCTCATAATGTGTCGGAGAAACAAAAGTCATAAAATGTTTTGCTTATTGCAATTGCACTTTAAATGTCAGGTTTGTGGAAAAAAACACATTATTTTATCTGTTTCCATGGTGACAACAACTGCATATACAACAACAATGATCTAACATACGAATCACGATTGAACGTGAATGGCATGCGTATGTGACTTTATTTTATTCAATAATGTTAAGTGGTTTGTATGTTTTCAATATGGTATCCATGGGAACAAGTCTTTCTCGCAATAATCTATATATTGGCCGTTTCGGGGGGTCAATTTAGAAATGTTTGAAGAACACAAGTGTTTTCATGTAAAGTGTGCTTGCATATTTACACGCAGTTTCCATATTAATGACACCACTCAATATTGGCAGTAGGGTGGAACACGAAGCTGGTATCATCCACTTTCATATGATATACACTTTTTCCTTGTGTCCTAGAAAACATTAAATTTGAAAAATTCTGGTCAAGACTGCCCTTCTACTCGGCATATTCGTTGTTATTCACGAAACTTCAACTGTTAGCTGTGACATTGTATAGCAAGAAAAGCCGCATAAATATAAGAGATTATAGGTACGCGTGTTATATAATTGGTCTTTACACTTTTATTTATAACTACCTAACCTTAATCGAAACAAGAGGTATTTCTACACTAAACTCATAAAACAGTTATGTTTCTTCAGAAACTCTTGGTTCCTGAACATAGTGAAGTTTTAAAGGTTGTTCATGTCATAAAAGAATAGCAAATGGGGTGCTAATTTATAAAGTATACGACGCATTAATCACCTATACCCAATTTCAAAAAGAAATTCCAAACCAGTTTTGAGACAATTTGTTATCAATCTATCAATACATTTAGGCAGATCGTGCGCCTGGGCCCTAGCATTTCATCTATGTTGCATTTGTGTTAATTAACACATCATTCTGCAAATTTCCTTGCAGGTCGCTACGATTCAACCAACAGGTTAGTTCAAATAACTATTCGAGGAGGTGAGTGAACAATTAATCATTATTATCAATGCCTATCTAACCCACACGTATACGCTCATATCCTACATGTATGTCACAAGCTGTGGAACGTTGAAAGGTCAACATAGTCCAGGAGCTGATACCTCCGTACCAACAAATGAATTAAGCTACTCTCTGGAGTTAATCGGTAGCGTCAATCTTGTCGACCAATACAAGTGACTGACTGTATCAATACAACTAGAAACAACCAATATTTTTCATCAGACCACGCGCTCAGAATTTCACAACTTCGTCGGAACACAACGTTCTTTTAACATTAGGGGGTCGCTGTTAGATTCGAACCCATGTTCAGAATGAACTCTCATTGGAATGGATAGCCGATTTGGTAATGTCACGGATACCATGCATCATTATTGTCTAGCAACTTAATGAGGTGCTAATCACTTTGCAAGGCAGCTAAATGCCAGTTATGCCAAAGATCGATATGAAGAACTTCTACGCACACCATGAACAACTCGGAAAAATACCATATTATCAAAAGCAAACACCTTATCTCAGATTCAAAAATGGGTCACATAACATAGAAACATCTCAAACATTTAGGAAATTCAGGCTCATGGTCTCCCCATAAAAGGCAGGTTCCAGACCTACATGTAGGAATCCTTCTGTCCTCTGTGGATCCACAAATAATCTTCAATAACGCATACCCTAATAGGGTAATATCAAATCAAGTCAGATAACTTTATTGGAAAAGTCCATGTTAAAACATGATTGCGTTATTCAGATAAAAAGTTACGTACATCATAAACATAAACATATATACTTGTAGACCAGACATGTGAAGAACATTCTTTTATTTCGCGATATTGGTAAGATGGCTAGCCTCGTGCTAGTCTAATTATTTGGTGTTTCATCAGGAATTTGTCCTCCCTCTGGATCTGAACTTCATAAAGTTCTTCGTAATATTGATCCTGCCTTGAATGTATAGAACTAATAAAGTACAATAATCATATCAAACACTCTCCGGCGAATAGCTAGAAGTGAACATTCGCTCTCTTCGTCAGACCACTTATTTAGGGTACGTTCATATGCTGGCAAGTTTGCACGGTATGTTGATTGCGGGCATTTCGTCACAGAAAACCACATGGTACCAGAATATGAACGGAAACATGCACATAACATGCATCTTTACCAAAGCGAAAGACACGAGAAGTAAAATTTATATAGTTCCACTTGTAACGGTGCTACTGACATTTGCCTTCAAATGTCTGTGTGATTTATTCTTGCGAGATAATTGCATGCTATTTACAGGAAAAATCCGGTAGCATCGCTACAGGTGGGACTACATAGTTTTTACTTCGCATGTAGTTAGGTGTGGTACAGTTGCATTTAATAGAATATTTTATGTTCATATTCTGGCACCATATCGTTTTCTACGACAATATGCCTGCAAACCACACCGTGCAAATTTATCATTAGGTGAATTGCACAATTGTTTAACTTTACTTTGACCACTTCACCAGAGGCGAAACGACCCATTTATCATTAGGTGACAGATCTGTTGCATTCGAGCCGTGTTCAGACTGAACTGTCAGTCTAATGGTTTTCTCTAAATGATATCCTCCCACAGCCAGTGTGGTTTGGTCAAGGATGCCATGCATTATCACAATCTGAATTAGTAACGAGGCGTTCATCACACCAAACGCGGACATGGATGACAAACCTGATCTGAGCTAACCGACATCTAAATCTACCAATCGGATCAAAGTGCATTCGATACATAATGATAATTCGTTCAACCGCATACAATTCCTGCATCCCATACATTCAAATAGAAAATGTCATATCTGATGCCAAAGGACGATCAATTACAGCAATCCATGGATACATTATTTATATAACCCTTTACCCAACAGTAGTGCCCTGTGCCAATGCATTCTCTTATATATGCGAGTCGACCATAGGTCGCCTCGCATATATAAGAGAATGCATTGGCTTAACACATTAAAAATTATAAAATTGTTAAAGAATGTAAGAAAAAATGGTAAAAAGTGTTAAAAAAAGATTTTGTTTAGGCCAATGCATTCTCTTATATATGCGAGGCGACCTATGGTCGACTCGCATATATAAGAGAATGCATTGGCACAGGGCATAACTGTAACTATCACAATGTGGTCAAGGAGCCGGTTCCAATGATATCCATATGTGTATGGTTCTATTGAGACAGACCGAAGATATTTTAGGCTGTTGAATCTTTATTTGGCCGGTTTTGGCCGGTTTGTTGGGTAAAGGGTTAAGCAGCGTTTAGTCGGTATTTATTCTAAGTATACGACGCCAAATTATGGGCCTCATTCTGCTCTGAAATCCACTCGCTGAAAAATACTCAACAGTCGATTAATACTAAGGGGTCCCGATCTTCAAAATCAGAATTTACCAGAAAATTTATTTAAAAATGGATATCATACCTCAAATTGATCAGCGGGTAATATATATTTAGAAAAATCATATGAGGGAGTCATTGACCCAAATTTGATATCGAGGTTTTTATTGTTGTGGTCTTGGCCCATTAACTGTATACTATATTTTCGATTTCGTTATTCAAAATATTAAGAAGCTTTCCGGTGGGATCTATCATATTTATGTTTTCCCTGAAATCTAGCAGGTTCTCAGCTGCGCTTCATCGTAATAGTTTCGTGAGGTTACATTGAAGTGGAAGAATGATCGCTTGAAATGTTTCGTTCTACTATAATATGAGTGAAATATTCCTGGCTTTCACGTGTTGCAGCTAGATATTTGGACTGGTCGAGGTGGTAGTGACTAGCTTGTCGGGGTGAATCATATGGTACATTGTTATTTATTTAGAACATAGTTTGTAATATGTGCTTCTCTCTACGAATGTTCCGAGAAGGCCAGCCTGCTTCGCATAGAACCGAATTATTGAGAACTGCGCGCCTGGGGCCTGTTATTGTTATTTTCTTTAGTTATATATATATTTTTTAATTAGTCAAATAAACATTTAATGATAACTCGTTACAAAAATAATATTTAAATTCTTTCAATCCTCCTTTCATTCCTCTTTTATTTCATCTAACTCACAACACACACTCCCGTTCTCTCACTCTTTTGTAGTCTTGATTACATGTACTAGACAATGTTTGGGTCCTATTTTGACTGGTACAGTAGTCATATATCCTATACTTAATTTATAAATGTAGTTGATTGTATTTGGTCAACAAGTCGTTAGAACGCGACACTACCAATAGGCAAGATATCAATGACCCGAACAGGCACAAATATTTAGCAATAAAGAGCGTTTATTATCTACTTAAAAGATAGATGTAACTTTAACGGAGAGTCATGCAATAGGTGCTGTTTAGCACGGGTGACTAATAATTATTTTAAATGACTTTAAGGACCGTTAATAAATAACACATTCTTCACCCGAGCAACGCCGGGTTCACCAGCTAGTATACCATAAATGCACAAGTTGATGTCAGTGTAGATATAACACATATTTTGTAAATTTCAAATTTACACCCTACTTTGCGTATACATATTCCTTCTGTGGATATGCATTTCTTCTGTGAGTGTAAATGTCCAAACGACGCTTCATGCGTTAAACGTGTATATATACCCATTAGTAGAACTGCGCTGTAGTTAACAAAACATTGCAACTGCGCGTTCTTCAGACGTTATATTTTTTTAAATTGTACAATCGACGTGGTTGGAATTATCGCCAATAATAGACAAGAAAAGCGATGTCAGAAATTACAAGAAAACCCAGGAAACCAGTCAGAAATGGTAACACCACCAAGATCGTATTATTACCCTAAATAGAAATTATAATATAAAATATATTGCTTACATGAATGCACCGTCTCAGAATTCCGTTAAAACAACAAATCCTTCAAATTATTACAAAAAACTATATTACTGCAGGTTCCTCATTCACCACACCAGAAAGCTTATAAATGCGGATACAAAATCAGAGGTATTGTGTTCCCGCCAAGAGTGCATGACACAGCCATTGTTCATTCAGTATACCCAAACGTCGAAAGCAATTAACGCGGCCATAATGGTTACATACTGCAACTTTAAAACATCCATGGATATAATGCTAGAAGCTGCCTCGATAACTTGAACATAAAACTTGGGCTTAAATGACAACTTTATCTATGATATTTGCCCATGAAATCTTCAATAAATAGATTAACGCATAGCTAACTGGAATTTCATTGAATTAACCAGCCTTTGAGAGAGAAAATCGTAGTGAAAGGTTACCGGTCAATGTTATACATCTACCCGTTCCAAATCGTTATTATGCCACAAGGTGGTGTAAGCTGTTTTACAGTTTTTCATGTTCGAGTGGATGATCGATAATCCACTGGGCGAATGTATTATGGTTAGGTATTTTTTCGTACTTGAGTATAAACTGTACCGATAAAGTAACGATAGTCCGACAAAGATTAGCACATGTGTTTACGTCACCGGTGTAATTGAGGGAACATGTTTCTATTATGAAGGTTCGCTATCCCGAAGTTCCACTATTCCGAAGGTTCTCTATTCTGAATATTTGCTATTTCGAAGGTTCACTATTCCGAAGGTTCGCTATTCCGGAGGTTCTCTATTCCGAAGTATTGAGAGGGTTCGTTATCGCGAAGATTCTTTTTATGGAGTGTGCGCTCACATTCGAACGGATCCTGCGCGCATACCGATACAGATACAGGAGGAAATAACTTACAACATTAAATGTGAATTTGTTTTGTTTTCGCGGGTTTTATTGAGATTTAATGTCATTAAGTGGGCCCATACTTTTGAATTCTTGGCATATAATATTAATGTTGTGGTATATATGGACCCTCCTGCATTAGGACATGACACGGGTACAGTTGAATTAATAGTCTAGTCGTAATTCTCAGAAAAGACATTTCTAAAAGCATTTCCGCGGAAAAGTGTCAAACCAACTTTTTTTTTTACCATAACTCGAATGTGCGGAACACGAATAGACTGCCTGTCGCCCGATTGGACAAACATAGGGTTCAATAAAAGGCTTATGAAATCTTCGGGTTTTCTTCGCTGCGTGGAGGGTTGTTGAAACGGCGCACCGTACAATGTCATATGAAATCACGTAACTGGTCTTGAACTTACTCACACTTATATACTCCTCACGGAACGTTCAAAGCCGCGTTGTATCATGATACTATCATCACAGTAATAATTCTGAAACATTAACATCATATTAATCAGGTACCTACGGTAAGACATTGCTGTTTTGTATATTTATCGACGATTCTCGTAAGAATTATTTTATAGTCCGGGAGCCAATAGGGGTACCCTTGCACCCCCCCCCCCCCGGGACTTAACTTCACCCCACTCATTTTGTTCCCAATTATTTCCTTAAACTTTTAAGCAATGTTAACAAGAAAAAAAGTGGCCGTGTAGACTCCAAACAAGATGGCGTCCACCCTGGCCCCTTTTTTTCAGATCAGACCCTAAGTCAGTTTTATGCAAATTATAGCGGGAAAATTTAGTAAAATGTATACAAATGTATATATTTTCGTGAAGCTAAGACATAGTGACACTTTTTTGGCGCAAAATTGAAACTCACCCTCAAGATGGCCGCCGGAAGTTGAAAATATGACGTTTTTTTCACAAATATCTTCTAGATCAGTTCATGTTGTTTTGAACTGTTTGAGTAATAGGACTTTATTTTGTGTTTTGCATATCAACTGTCATTGGAGCGGCGTGTATGAGTACGGATTACAGTGAGTTGCTGACTTGTCATGTGTGAGGTGTATATGCAAGTATGGAAGGTATATGTGGTCGTGTGTGGGTATTGGTATATCTGGAAGGGCTTACCATTGCTGAGGTGTATATGTATATCTGAATCGACCATATGGTCATGGGTATGGCGAATAGGTATACATGTAGTGGCTGTATGTTCCATAGTGAGATGAATATGTATACACTGAGTGAATGTATGATCGTGAATGTGGTGAATATTATACATAGAGTGACTATATGGTCATGTGCCAGGTGTAGGAGTATACCTGGTGTTCATTCATGGTGTATCGTGGCTGTATCGTCATTTGTGGTATGTACGTGTATAACCAAGTATGGCTGTATGGTCAGATGTACGTGTATAAAGTGGGTGACTATATTGCCACTTGTGTGGTGTTTATGTACACATGGAGTGACTGGGGTAATGGGTGGGTTGTACACGTGTACCTTGGGTGGCTATCGCTTTCCAATATAACTCAAGGATATGTTAATCAATAGATAGGTCATGTCAGAGAGTTCTCCACCTTGATGGTGTTTATGTACATGGGGGAAACGTTAAACGTGGTAAGCGGTAGCCACCCATGATCACACAGTCATTCCATATATACATAAACACAACATACATAACAATATAGTGACCCAATGTATACACGTACACCTGACCCATGGCCACGGATGGCCATACAGCCATGAGTCACAATGGAGGCACACCGGGTATGCTCCTAAACATGACACATAACCTCAGCTCATCATTGGCCATACGGTAATCCACTGTATACATATTCTCCACACACATGGTCAAATAGAGATTCAATATATACATCAAAACAACAACAATGACCATAGAGTCACTCCAGGTATACATCTGCACCTCACCAATGGCCATATAGCCACTCGCTTCATACACATACCCTCACCCATGCCACCTGGTATACTCCTTCACCTGACGTATGGCCATATAGTCACCCCGTGTGTACATATTCAAAACATTCGTACATGATCATGGTCAATCCTTGTATACATATTCACCTCACCATTGGCCATGTCACTCCCTGTATCCCTATATGTCACACCATAGCCGAATAGCGACACAAGATATACTAATACACCCCAGCCATGTCAGAAAAGTCACTCCATGTATGCATATGCACCTCATCCATGGCCATATATCGGATTATCCACTCGCTATATACACATACCCCTCGCACATGACCATATATTCACACGTGTGTATGCCCGTATAACCTACACATGACCATACCGCCACGAGTCACCAAGCAGGAACACCGGGTATACTCATACACCTGGCACATGACCATTTAGTCACTCCCTGTATATGTATTCATTACATGATCATACAGTCACTCCTTGTATACATGCATATACTCATCTCGCCATTGACCATACAGTCACACTACATGTATACATATTCTACACACATAGTCATATAACCACTCGATATATACATATGCAGCCCACCCTAGACCATAGAGTCACTACATGTATACATATACACCTCACCAACGGCCATTCAGCCATTCCAGATATATAAAAAAGGACACTCCCTATATACCCACACGCTCGATAATGTCCACCAGCTTACTCCAGGTATGCATATACACTTCAATCATGACCGTACAGTCATTTCATGTATACCTATACACATTACCCGTAACCATAAAATAACTCCCTCTTTATCCACACACCCCATCCATTACCATACAGACAACACATGTACATCCCACCCATGACCTTACAATCACTCCGTCCAGTTGATAATTTGTGTTATCATAATGGACCAGAATAGCCACAGATTATGGTTCATCTCGGTTCCATTTCAAAGTTCTGCCCATTTCCTTTCAATAATATGGCCAGAATCACAAAAGAGGTTCTCGGCAAAATTCCATACTTTAAAATGAATTTGTCATGCCCCATACGGAACTGGGACAACCAGAATATAACATATAGCTGTCAGTTAATTAACTAACACGTATAATAACCAAGTGAGTCACAATTTACTACCTTTTCGGATAACACAGAATAATGTTCGGGATATATGTAAAATATATTTTTCACAAATTTGGTTGCCATTTTGGAAGCCATCTTGAGCAATTTGGTCTATAAATACCGCAGTGTGACACATTTAAGATAGACCAAAATAATAAAACACATTTGAATCCAAAGACAATTACATTTTACTTGAAAAAATGGTCCATGCCTGAAGTTAATTTGTGCCGATATTTATGTCAAGTTTTTGAGAGAAAAGTCCAATATTTTGGTGATGTCAGTGGTGACAATAGTAACACTTAACCATGGTGCATCAGACATGTTAGTATTCAATGTACAGGAGGCAGAATAGCCAATTATGTACATCAACCACAACTTGCAAGCGATTGCAGTACACGCTGGGGCAATATTTACCATTTTCCATATGTTGGCGGCCATTTTGGCAGCCATTTTGAGCCAAAGTAATAATTTTGGTTCCAATGAGTTGTAATATTCATAGGTAATGATATGCCTCACTTATATTACAAAGTTCTGTTCATTTCTTGTTGAAATATGACTAGAATCCCAATTGTGATTTTTTGTGAAATTTTATACGCGTTCTAAAAAATCGAATTTTTGAGGGAAGGGGCTAGGACCCCAATAATTGCATATTTAATTGATCCAATGATCAGTTAACATACAAAACACAAAATAAAGTCACATTACTCAACCAGTTCCAAACAGCATGAACTGATCTAGCAGATATTTGTGGAAAAAACGTCATATTTTCAACTTAATCCTGATTCAAGAACTTTCAACTGGGTGTGATTTTATGAAGAGCGTTTATTTATTAAATAACATACTTGTCCAATTATGTATAGCAGATGATGAGATGGTTATGACAGAAAGGTCGCTAGGGGTTAAAGTATTCCCATGTTCATGAGATTATATGTATAACGAGTGTGAAATATGTCTCGATATTGACTTACTGTATTTTCGCGGCAATAAAAACAGTATGTGACTTTAAGTTGATTTTGTGGGTGAAATATGGGCCACAGGCAGCGACAGGCACCCTCATTTGATTCAGCATACTTGAATTATGCTAGAAAAGTTAGTTTCATGCTTTTCCCCAAAAATGCCTTTAGGGTTCTAGTATTCCACAAATGTAGCTTTTCCGACCAGACTATAAGTGCTGTTCTGTGCGGGCTCCAATTTGGAGTTCAATATTTTAAGGGCCAAATTTAGAATTGTATGGGCCCATACCTTTGAACTCTGTGCATATAATATGAATATTGGGGGGGGATGTCTCTATTCCGAAGGTTCACTATCCCGAAGGTCCACTATTCCGAAATTTCTCTGAATGTTCGCTATTCCGAAGGTTCACCAATCCGAAGGTCCGTTATTCCGAAGGTTCTCTATTCCGAAGGTTTTTGTTATTTTAAGGTTAATTCTATATTCTAAAGTATTGAGAGGGTTCATTATCACGAAGATTCTTTTTATGAAGGAAATAACTTAAAACATTAAATGTGATTTTGTTTTGTTTTCGCGGGTTTTCTTGAGTTTAATGTCATTACGTATGACCTTATTTCTCATTACATATTCACGCCAAGCAGCCCACACAATTGCTATGTTTCCATGCGATTTAATGTCATTACGTGTGACCTAATATCTCAATAATCTGAGGCAAGAGTACGTCTGCTAAAGGCGAATTATAACAGTGGGGCTATAACGCTTAATAGTAGGGCGGCTCCGTGTAAAAAAAAGGGTGAATCGTGCATTTTTATGGTAAAAGCAACAACCTTTGTATACAACATCCTGAGGTGATATCTTGTGGATTTGGATATCATGCCAAGCTATGGAGAGCCCATGGTTGCAATGGTAACCACCGAAAAACATGGCCGCCAAAAATGCCATATTGGCTTTTTGCGGAAGTGCGATTTTGGTGCCCCTCTCCCTGCACTGCACCCCTGACTCAAATAGCGCTACTTTTGCCATCTTGAAATCCCACGATTAGATTCCTCGTTTCACGGAGAAGACTGTGTATCAACTTTGTGGAAATCGGCGCTAAACAGGTTTATTAATTCTTTTGCACCTCTCCCCTTCCGTGCATCCCTGACTCAAATGGCGCCACTATTGACGTCTGTAAACCACACCATTAGATTCCTCATATCATGGAGATGATTATGTATAAGTTTGGTGGAAATCTGCGACAATTTTTTTCTGCCCTTCTCCCCTTTTGTGCCCCTGACAACAACAGCGTCACTTTAGAAAATTCTAACCCGCACTATCTTATCCATTATCTTTCTTGTAAAAAAAGTGCCAAAAATAGACCTCTCTATTGTTATCGAGATGGTCCCTGTAAATTTGTATGGAACACAGACAGACATTGGCGTGTGGTCTAGACCTAACCAACATCAGGAAACCAGACGGACGTTATGGTGAAAAATGCTTCCAAGAGACATCTATCCAGATTTGGAATGGACTACCGTTAAAGATTAGACGTTCAAAAACAACCTCCGAATTTAAGAAAAAAACTGAAAACCCATCTTTTCAAAAAATGTTTCAATTTATAGGTCGTTATTTTTGGAAATCTTATTGCAGTTGTTATTTCAATACACACCGTTGTTACAGTTATAATTTATTCTTTTATCTTAATTTTTTTTATAAATCAAACTTTTAATTTTTTACTGAAATTTCAATTTTCTTTAGCTTTAATTTGACAGTAATTTTCGCTACATCTTTACCAAATTGTATTTAATAGAATTAGGCCTATTGTTTGTATTTTTATATAGTTTTATGTGTTTTTATTGTATTTACTTGTAAAGCACATTGGAACATTATGTAGAATGCGTTTCTTAAATGTAAATAATAATAATACATATATATATATATATATATATATATATATATACTAGCCGATGAGCCCGACGTTGTCCGGGCTATTCAAAAACCAAATTTCATGTCGATAGCTCCACCCGTTTCCGAGATCTGGTCTGCGCAAGCGCGAAACTGGCGTCGCACGGGCTCGGCGACCCGATAAAATTCGTATCCGGGGCAAGATACATTCACATACCAAATTTCAAGTCGATAGCTCCACCCGTTTCCGAGATCTGGTCTGCGCATGCACGAACCTGACGTAGCACGGGCTCGGGGAACCGATAAAATTCGTATCCGGGGCAAGATACATTCACATACCAAATTTCAAGTCGATAGCTCCACCCGTTTCCGAGATCTCGTCTGCGCATGCGCTGCACGGGCGTCGCACGGGCTCGCCAATACGACAACGACGACCACCTGGTCAAACTACCCACACATACCAAGTTTCGTCCCGATCGGTCGAGGTGTTGGTATCTGATGCAAAAGACGAAATTGTGAGTGTTGGTTTGTAACCGGGATTTCTGAGAAGCATTATGCCTATATCCGCACTAACTACTCCCCTAAGCCCTGACCTAAGTGTCATACATACTAAAAGAAAACTAAGATGCATGCATCAGGTCAGCCATTAACTATTTAGCATAGAATAATTCAGTTCGGTTGCAGTTTCACAACGTTACAACTGACATACGATTACACAAGACGAACCTTGAATGTGGAACTATGTAAGAGTGAATTATAATGTTCTAAATCCCATGTTTCACCTTTAGTGGTAATTGGGGTCGTACTTTATTAACACGCAAGTACAGTACAAAGCCCGTGGTTTTTTCAAAACCACGCGTGGCCAACATTTTAACACGGAAAAAACACGGTAAAATCGCGCGTGGTCTTAGCGTGGTCAACTTCAGAAAAATGACCAGCGTGTTCAAAAACAGTCTGAACACGGCGTGTACATGCCGTGGTCATCCGAGTTTACGCCGTGTTCATCCGTGTTGAAGTCGTGTTCTTAGCGTGATCAATTTCGGCAAAATGGCCAGCGTGTTCAAAAAAGGTCTGAACACGGCGTGTACATGCCGTGGTCATCTGAGTGCACGCCGTGGTCATCCGTGTTGAAGTCGTGTTCATGCCGTGTTAATAGCGTGGTCAGCCGTGTTTACGGCGTGGTCTGCGTCCCAGTCAGGGACAGTGCGGGAGGTGTGAATAATCCGCGACATAAAGAGTTGCCGCAGTATTACTTGAATGAATGATGCTTTAATCTCAGCCATTTTTACATGGAACATGAGCGATGGTTAACTATTTACACTATTTACACATACTTGCGGTAGGATTTTTTCGGGTATATTTGGCCAGGATTGATTTCGTCAATGAATAAAGAATTGTCAGATAAAATCTTTTATAATAAAAAACAATTTCATATATTGAATTATATATATATATGCATATTTGTTAATCCGTGTCAATGGCCTTTATATCCGTGTCATGTTTTGTTGTCGCATTTTATTTTAGTTGGCATTAATATTTTCTTGTGTTTCCCGGCCATAGCTAACAGACAGACAGACAAACAAACAAACAAACAGAAGTCCCAAACTATATATTAGATCATTTGTGGGTACCCTTTTCAAGGTGAAGGTCACCTCGGGCGGAAAAACTGACCCGATGAAAATCTCCCCCATTCCCAGGAACCCCTAAGTACGAACACAGACTTAATAATCACACAACACGCTCATGTCTGGACACATACACGCTCTTTATCAACGACACTACGGATACGAACGCTCTTTAACTATCACGCGATTAACCCATGAATTCCCATTGCGGTGGCGGGGGGTTGGAGAATGAGTGCTCTGACGTTCTCAGAAGCGGTCCGATGACCATTCCCGCGGTTTTTACCCTCAGATAGCAAGTTTGGGCTAAATCCGCCCGGCAGTTTTCCCGGCCATAGCTAACAGACAAACAACAAACAAACAAACAAACAGAAGTCCCAAAATATAAAGTAGATTAAATGCAGTTATTCTCGAATGTGAAACCGGTTTCGTTAGTTTACCGTAGACAGTTGCGTCCCGAATTGAGAAGTAAATAATTACAATTGAGCGTAGTTTAGACGGTACTTTTGATTTGTTTGAGATTTTCGGCGATGCTACATTTCCCCAGTTGGCATAGCACCTGAATACTGACTTATCAGGTTATACGCAACAGAACAAGTCCATAATATAAGTTAGTCTGTGCCAGCGCTAACAAGATATCATATTTGTAGTTTGAGATCGGTTATCATTGCTTTAACAGCGATCTAGAACAGTCTTAACCATGCTAAATGAACAATAACTCTTAAAATGACTTAAATGTTCTGCAGTTTCGTCAAAAGTCACAATATTGAAAATAAAATAAAAGTTACCTAATTATGAATTTTATCAAGAATATACTAAAAGTATAGTATAATGATAATATGAATGTGATATTACCCACAAAACACTTTGTGTGAACCGAGAATTTAATTCAACGCAGAAGTCTTGTTAAAGTAAACTTATCGGGGACTCCTCTGTGTTGAGTGCTTTGCGTATAGCACACTTTACTCACTCTACTGTATCATAATATGGATTTTTTTTTATTAACAAACCGTACGGTCTTGACAATAACATGCTATTTATGATTTTACACAATATGTCTATAAATTTATATTCTTTCTGTTTATGGCGGTCTTAACCGATGCCACATTTTAAAAGAGCAACACCCATCGTGATGACAATACTTATATTTAAGTGTCAATCGTATATACCACACTATAACAGGTTGCTGAACGTTCTAGCATTCCATGAAGCAACCAAGAGTTGAGGTCGGTACAACCAATCTAGATCTATATTAAGTTCATTCGTTGTGTGTTCTTAGTGTTTCAGCCATGTGTATTGACTACTATGCAAACTGAATCTATAGAAGGTGTTAAAGATAACGTACCGTTTGATGCGTTTCATTTCAGACTGAAGTGGCACCACGCCATTAAAAACCAATATCGATAAATATTTAATGCATGCACTGATCGAGACAAAAGGACGATCGGTTCTTAATTTCACGCTCGGAGTTCAGCCAGTGTTTTGTTGTCGCATATGACGTCGGTGATAGTCTATATTTTTGTAGTTCATCAATAGATGGATGGATCGATAAATGCCACTCAAAAAGACGACAATTTCCCCGTCAATTAAATAGACCCGATATATAAACCAGCAATTAACACGTTCTTCAAGTAACCTTCAAGTAATGATTAGTGTCGATTAGTGAAATACCATTGTCTTTTAACATCTATCGGATTCGTTTTACCGTGAAAGAACTATAGTTTGAAAGGGAATAAAGGTAATCGAAATGATGATTCGGGATCGTTTTGCAGACAACTATTGTTTTCGGTATGTTGTGGTTCTATCTTACCACACAACAAAAAAAAACTCCTGGCATGTGGTAGAGAACTAAGAGAAGTTATATTGAGCACTACAGCTACCCGGATATCGAATTAGTTGTATGAGGGTTAATTATTGCAAGCAGATACTGTCTATACGGTTTAAATATGATAAGGTGTCGGCTTCGAACATATATTACATCCATATTGTTCCATGTGGCAAGAAGACTTATATATATTTTACATGCTAAGACACAAGTCCACTTGATAACTTAATGAATAACCCATCGCAACAGCCATGATTGTTCTTACTAATGAAATTAATATAAGTAGATAAACATGCATGCATTGAGATCATATAAAAAAAACTTACCACAATAATGATATGTGAGTCAATGAGGAATTACAACCAGGCCACGGTCAAACACAATTCTGGACGATATATCGTGCAATTATATATAGCGTCGTGAATACAATTTAGCAAAACTTAATGAGTAGATATCAACCTTTTCGAAAAGCAATGGTCAATTGGCCCAGCCGACTCATTGTGAGGAAAATCAGCGGGTGACATGCATGGATAGCTATGACACAGAATTATGACGAACCAATTGTCACCAAATTCCACCATAATAAATTGTCACACCTGCTATGCCATCGCTACTGTGGTACGTGTGTCCGCAGCCAATACATCGACATCTGTAATGTTCTTTCTAATTATGGTCGATCGTTTTACTAAACATCGTTTCGATTGAACCGGATACATTCATCGGACTCTTTCTCGTGTTATATTGGACCGTGACATGTTTGTCATTGTCTTCAATGTATCTTATCACATATCAATAGTATTGACGTGATCAGGCACTGAAAACTAAGGAATGGAAACAAAGGTTTTTTAATAACTTTGGTTATATGGATATTCGCATTTCAATTAACACGCTCTGAACACCCGCGTCTATAACAAAACGATGAAGGTTACTGAAGTGCGAACCGTTCATTTATGCCATAGCGCTCAAGTACTTCGTTAGTATGTCATATTTGTGATGCCCCGAGACGATACCGTTAAAGACATATTATGGACAACTTTCGGGGGCGTTAAACTGATAAGTTAGCATTCAGGTGCTATGTCAACTGGATGAATGTAACATTCTACTAACATCACCGAAAATCTGAATCAAATCGACCGTAACACTACATAGAAAACATCGTCTGAACTACGCTCAATTGTAAATATTTACATCTCGGTACCATATATTCGATTTATTTAGTATTAAGTTAGCACCCTTCTTGAAATAATGCACGTGTATCGGTACCATTCCGACTCCCATACATAAGTTATTTTTATGAATAATCGCGGTGTGGTGGTGTCTTTACTTTTTCTGGGCCAATTTTCACAATCGACGGGTTGAAGTTCGATGAAATTTCCGTTAAATAAAATGGTGCTGCTCATTTGCCAATTTGAGCAGCAATTTCGAGAATATAATTTGGACTATGGAGGTGATAATTAATTACGTAACGCACACACCACGAGCTCCTCCTCCAATCTCATATATATTTTGAAGACCTCTGTCTGTTTGTCTGTCTGTCTGTATGTTTGTCATTAATACAAATCTACGATTCTCGACCGATCGGGACGAAACTTGGTACGTGTGTGTAGTTTGACCAGGCGGTGGTCGTTGTCGTATTGGCGAGCCCGTGCGACGCCCGTGCAACACATGAGCAGAAGAGATCTCGGAAACTGGTGGAGCTATCGACTTGAAATTTGGTATGTAAATGTATCTTGCCCCGGATACGAATTTTATCGGGTCGCCGAGCCCGTGCGACGCCAGCTTCGCGCATGCGCAGACGAGATCTCGGAAACGGGTGGAGCTATCGACTTGAAATTTGCTATGTGAATGTAACTTGCCCCGGATACGAATTTTATCGGATCGCTGAGCCCGTGCGACGCCAGCTTCGCGCATGCGCAGACCAGATCTCGGAAACGGGTGAAGCTATCGACTTGAAATTTGGTTTTTGAATAGCCCGGACAACGTCGGGCTCATCGGCTAGTCTCATATATATTTTGAAGACCTCTGTCTGTTTGTTTCTCTGTATGTTTGTATGTTTGTCTGTATGTTTGTCATTTATACAAATCTACGATTCTCGACCGATCGGGACCAAACTTGGTACGTGTTTGTAGTTTGACCAGGCGGTGGACGTTGTCGTATTGGCGAGCCCGTGCGGCGCCCGCTTCGCGCATGCGCAGACGAGATCTCGGAAACGGGTGGAGCTATCGACTTGAAATTTAGTATGTGAATGTATCTTGCCCCGGATACGAATTTTATCGGGTCGCCGAGCCCGTGCGACGCCAGCTTCGCGAATGCGCAGACGAGATCTCGGAAACGGGTGGAGCTATCGACTTGAAATTTGGTATGTGAATGTATCTTGCCCCGGATACGAATTTTATCGGGTCGCCGAGTCCGTGCGAAGCCAGCTTCGCGCATGCGCAGACCAGATCTCGGAAACGGGTGGAGCTATCGACTTGAAATTTGGTATGTGAATGTATCTTGCCCCGGATACGAATTTTATCGGGTCGCCGAGCCCGTGCGACGCCAGCTTCGCGAATGCGCAGACGAGATCTCGGAAACGGGTGGAGCTATCGACTTGAAATTTGGTATGTGAATGTATCTTGCCCGGATACGAATTTTATCGGGTCGCCGAGCCCGTGCGACGCCAGCTTCGCGAATGCGCAGACGAGATCTCGGAAACGGGTGGAGCTATCGACTTGAAATTTGGTATGTGAATGTATCATGCCCCGGATACGAATTTTATCGGGTCGCCGAGCCCGTGCGACGCCAGCTTCGCGAATGCGCAGACGAGATCTCGGAAACGGGTGGAGCTATCGACTTGACATTTGATATGTGAATGTATCTTGCCCCGGATACGAATTTTATCGGGTCGCCGAGCCCGTGCGACGCCAGCTTCGCGCATGCGCAGACCAGATATAGGAAACGGGTAGAGCTATCGACTTGAAATTTGGTTTTTGAATAGCCCGGACAACGTCGGGCTCATCGGCTAGTCTATTATATATTTTGAAAGATCTGTGTGTGTGTGTGTGTGTGTGTGTATCTGTCTGTGTGTGTGTGTGTGTAATCGATGAACTCAAAAACGACTGACCCGATTTCGATGAAACTTGGTACGTGGGAGTATTTTCGGCCGGGGGTTAACATAGGCCTATTGATTTTCAGATCCGAGGTCAACTTTTCACGTGCCGAGGTCAAATCTGTTTTTACGCCGTTTTGCGCTAATATATTTCAGTTCGGTGCTCACAAATCGATTCGATATAGCGCGAATAATAAATTGCCAGTCATATAATTTGCACGGTTAGAATCTGTGGCGCTTCATCTTTCCAATGATGTATCAAACGCCTGTGTACGTTTAAAGTTTCTACCTTAATTATCGGGAAGAACGCAGGACCATGCTTCGCTCATCGAAAATCATTGCGTAAATATATTACGCCATCAACATATCGTGACGTGATCGCGTTAACTCTTAACCGGCCGATGTCGCGTTAACTCATCACCGACCGAGGTATCCGCAAATGACATTGGGCTATATATCTCGGAAACGGGTGGAGCTATCGACTTGAAATTTGGTATGTGAATGTATCTTGCCCCAGATACGAATTTTATCGGGTCGCCGAGCCCGTGCGACGCCAGCTTCGCGCATGCGCAGACCAGATCTCGGAAACGGGTGGAGCAATCGACTTGAAATTTGGTTTTTGAATAGCCCGGACGAAGTCGGGTCACCTTCTAGTCTATTATATATTTTTGAAAGATCTCTGTGTGTGTGTATCTGTCTGTGTGTGTGTGTAATCGATGAACTCAAAAACGACCGACCCGATTTCGATGAAACTTGGTACGTGAGGGTATTTTCGGCCGGGGGTTAACATAGGCCTATTGATTTGCCCGTGCGACGTGACCTTGACCTTGAAATCGGGTAATTTCAAGTTCAAACGACCGAATATCACGGGATTTCGGTGAAACTTGGTATGTGGGGGTACTGTCGGTCGGTGGGTGGCATAGGCCTATTAATTTGCCCGTGCGACGTGACCTTGACCTTGAAATCGGGTCATTTCAAGGTCAAACGCCCGAATATCACGGGATTTCGATGAAACTTGGTATGTGGGGGTACTTTCGTATGGGGAGTCTCATAAGCATATTCATTTGCCCGTGCGACGTGGCCTTGACCTTGAAATCTGGTCAATTCAAGGTCAAATCGCGAATTTTGATGGGATTTCGACGAAATTTGATACGTAGGGTTTCTTTTGTCCACTGAGTGTATTGGACGGGTCGAGTCGTGACCCCGACTGACCTTGACCTTCAAAATGATCAATTTGAGGTCAAAACGGGTAAAACCGGATGGATTTCGATGGGTACTTTTGTCGGGTAGTTTTGTCCGGTCAGTGTTTTGAACGGGTCAAATCGTTACCACACCTGACCTTGACCTTCAAAATGATCAATTCAAGGTCAAAGCCCGGACGAAGTCGGGTCACCTTCTAGTATAAATATATATTTCATTGTAAGCGCGGGTGGTTTTGATGCCACATACCCAATGCACAGGCGGGGAACAATCCTCTTCTTGGTACGACCGAACCTGACATCGAATGAGTTAATTTAGTGCAAATGTCCATATCTCATATAAAAAAAATCGGCGGTTTCCTTTTCGCTGACTTCACCCATCGCCGCTTTTTGAAACGCATAGCAGGAAATGGCACCCTTTTAACAAGTGGAGAATTTGTTTTGTACAGGGCCAGTATGGCCAGGATTGGTCGTCTTCCTACTGATCTTGTTTTACTTACCGTTATAGTTGTATTGATGTATATAACTTTCCAAAAAATAAAATTTAATTTTAGTCTCTTTTTTGAATTTACCAGGACTATTTCATTTGCATTGGTGAAAAATCATTTAAAAAAATTTAAATTTAAATTAAAAAAACTAAATTTTGCAATACCACACTAAGCCCCAAAACGAACCTTATCTACACTATTTGTCTAATTGTACTTAATTTAGCTGACCTCTTTGTTTTCGATGGTGTTTGCATGGTGTTATATCATAATGCTATGAAGAAGCCAATGTGTTTTCAAAACACTGGTGTTTCATAATCAGCTGACCAACTAATCACTGGCCACTGTGTTTTAAAAGTTGAAACTTGAATTGACCCATACGTTAATTAATTTCAATAAAAATTAATATTATCGTAAAACTTATGGGAGGGCACTTGACATGAGGTCGAATGTACACACGCAGGTTAGGGTGCATTTACATTGCTATAGAAATGTACACAGATCTACACCCAGACTAGTGTAAACAGGTTGATATAGAAATTCACACAGAAAGAAAACGGTATTAGTTCGTGTGAGCAAAAATCGTGTCCGCTAACGTCACGGTAAACGCCGAAGCATTGCGACAGGCAAATCAGTTTTGATTAATTGTTACTCGGGCTTGGCGAATGTCCTCGTTGTCATTTCAACCCGTATATTTCGAATATTGGACACGGACTGGGACGTGGCAACTTGTTCAAAGGTTGGAAATTTCATACCTTACACAACATTAGTTGTAATTTCCAAACCAACAATAGATTGAATATGATCTTGTAGTTTGATTTTCAAACATTTTATTTGGGGGGGGGGGGGGGTATTGTTTTCGGACCAATATTTGCATAATTGCCTACTTTTTATCAAAATTTTGGGCTGGAATGGCAATCAGCTGGAAATTTTCCAACCTTATCATAGGGGCGGGTGTCATGTTGGAAATGTCCAACACTTGGAAAGATTGCGTCCTGGTCCCTCCCCGTGGCCAGTCATCATCATCATATTTATTGTCCAACAGCTATATATAAAAACTGCATGTAATTTAAGAAAACAATATTGTCCTAAATTGATCAACATTGTCATTGGAATTGTCATCAGTTGGAAATTTTACTACATTTGGTCAAATAAAGGGTGTTGTAGGGTAACTGCATGATTTTCATTCTTTCTTCGAACCATTATCAAGTGGTATAAGGATACACTTTAAATACATGCGGCACATACCAAATCGCTGTTATCTGCTGATAGTTGATACATGTTTATGTCTCGCCTAAACTGACACGACTCGCAGTGAATTGTCAATTACCAGAGTACTGATCAGCGAGCGTTCAATATTAGTAATCATGTTGTGATCACAGTATAATGCATGTGTATCGGTACCATTCCGACTCCCATATATAAGTTATTTTTATGAGTAATCGCGGTATATTGGTAGCTTTACTTTCTCTTGGCCAATTTTTACAATCGACGGGTTGAATTTCGATAAATTTTCCGTTAAATAAAATGATGCTGCTCATTTGCCAATTTGAGCAGCAATTTCGAGAATATATTTTGGACTAGGGAGGTGATAATTAATTACGTAACGGACACCGCGAGCTCTGCCACCGCGGCTTGCCAAGCTCCGGCCGCCAGCGATGTTTCCGTGTTCAGCCATGTTCCTCCGTGTTCATGTCGCGGTCACCGGTGGTATGGCCGTGGTCACCCGTGGTCATAGCGTGGAGTTCCGTGTTCAAACGTGATCATTTGGCCGTGGTCACCCGTTCGTCGTACCGTGATCATAGCGTGGATGTTCCGTGTTCAAACGTGATCAGAGCGTGTTCAAACGTGATCAGAGCGTGTTCAAAATCTGAACACGATTGAACACGTTTACTCAGACCGTGTTCTTGGCGAGTTCAGATTTTGAACACGGAAAAATCGCGCGTGGTCTTCCGTGGACATGTAAAAAACCACAGGCCTTGTACTGTAGTGTAATTAAGTACGGGTAATTAGAAGTAACAAATCGTTTAGTTTCTATCGTATCGGCTGAAAGGGGTGAGCAGATTGCTGGTGATGAATGTTCTCGTTAGCTGCCAATATAATGTGCATATTTGTCCCGTTACGTTTATACACTGTAGCATTGGTCGACCAGAGTGTGTTGACATGTTAATTGTTTGGTTCATTAATAACAGATCAGCAGGGATTTGTCGTGATAACGTATACGTGGAAATATGCTACCTAAACGGTTAAATTAACGGTTGATATAATACACCACCGTGTATACTCGGTTTAAATAGGTATATTATATAGGGACGTGTGCTCAATGTTGGTGCGGACCGATGATAAAAAAAACAATCAGAGGTAAATGTCGGCGGGCGGGAGGGCCACTTTTAATTTTTAAAGAAATTGAGCAGTTGCAGCAGCAGCAGCAAAAAAAGGTGTACAATTGGCAAATGACGAGGGGCGGCGTGTGTAACTAGGATTGAAATTAGATATGCAATTTGGAGATTATTGGATGAGGGATGTTATATTAATTATATTAAAGGGACGAGGGGGCTTAGTTGTCGAAAATATTCATATTTGTTCCAAACACCGTAAACAGAAAAATATTAAAACGCATACATTTTGGTTCAAATATACGATCACTATCGCGTAAACATCATGCTTACATAAAGACCTACTAAATTTTACCTAAACAAGAGTCTGATTGTGTTATATAAGGCAGCACAATGCTACTGGCTAATCACACACAAATGGTATAAACGCTCTTTATTATTTCCAAATAAGAATTAAGCAACAAAGAACGCTCTTTATGTTTACCATCATAATATAAAGAAACACCAAGAAAGTAAGGGTACGTTCATACGCTGGCAATATTGCACTGCAAACTGCAAAAATGCCAGCTGCAAAATTGAGTACAACAAACGTCACCTAGACAGGAGATGGTGCGTCCGCACTTGGCTCAACGAAGATAACCGACGAATTCAAATCTTCCCGGGTATCATACCAAACTCCAAACTTGTCATTCCAATAATTTTAGTCACATACTCGTTGGTCTTCATGTTAAGCAAAACAATAAGTTAAGAAAAACGGGGGAGGGGACGTTGTGCTCATGTTAAACAAAACAAAGAAATCAAATAAATAGTAATACAAGTTAATCAAATGCACGCAATATATTGTTATTCAAATGGCATGAATAATAATATACGCCCATATATATGCTTTATCAATGCCAAAGACTAACATCCCATTATCCCTACTGTTAGACCACACCCCACCACCACGACGACACAGCCAGTCACCTTTAAACCACTACAATTACATCGATATCGCAGTATTGGTAGATGGTGTTGGCACGTATTCGAACCCCAGCTTGATCTGAATTGAGTGATATCTCAATGTGCCATTCTGATCGATACATGACCATTTCGATAACAATTGAGAATTTGTACACTGAAGTAAGCACATTTGAAACAATGCATGGATACTCATAGTGAGTCCTGCCACCACCTCCCCAATAGCTCCCACATTTATGACTCGGGAAGCATCACTTTTGGTACTATTTGTATCACGCCATATCATCATATCCTCATATAACGGAGATGCACATGTATAATTATGTGTGCATGAGAATAACAGAGAACACACCCCGATCCCATTCGATAGTATCAAGGACGGTACAGACACAATCAAATATTGTTAGTGGCCTTGTGTTGTGGCCACCGACAGAGAGGTATACACCCGTTATCATATACCACCGTTGATTGTTGACGACCAGCCACGACACAGTACGAGCTCGTCGGTAGCTGGCAAAAATGCCAGCTAACAAAACAACCTTTGCAGCTGGCATTTTTGCAGTTTGCAGTGCAATATTGCCAGCGTATGAACGTACCCTAACTGTGTATGCTTTGTTTACATAACAATCGTCAAATTTACGACAATAACATACTGTTTATGAGATATTTCTCATTTGTATATTAACAAAGTATGTCTATATTTGAATATTATTTTCGTTTGTAGCGGTTTTTGACAGGTGGAAATATATTCACAGGATACCCACCAAGGCCTTCCGTACCTTTAAGGTATACTGCAACTTTTTTTCTTTTCAATAGCAGAATACATAATGCTATTAAGAAGTGACACAAAACACAAAACATTTTTTTTAATTATAAGTATTGAGCAGTGAGAAATATTTGAGTCGAGGAAACCAGTAACGAAAGGCGATATTAACATGATTTCTGTCAGCGAATAATTGTTTATGTTCCAATGAATATTAAAATGTACTGAAAACAAACTGCTAATGGGTGCCAGACTTTCATAAACACAAATTATGTATTAATGGTGTAACGACATATTTCGTTCTTTATTGTCTAAAAAATAGGGGATGGGGATGTTTGGATCTCTAGTTTAACGACATTTTTCGGTCTTTGTTGTTTAACGACATTTTTCGGTCTTTAATAGTTTAATGACATTTTTCGGTCTTTATAATATCTCAAGATATAGGGCGTATTTGGATCTCTAGTTTAGCGACATTTTTCGGTCTTTATAGTTTAACGACATTTTCGGTCTTTAATATTTCAAGATATAGGGGCCATTAGTGGGTATTTGGATCTCTAGTTTAACGACATTTTCGGTCTTTGATAGCAAAATGGAAGAAGTACATCTTTGGAAAGATGTGGTGGCCCTAAAAAGGAAAGTTGTGGTGATCTTGAAATGCAGTTTTTTCTGAACAGTCTTCCTTGATTAAAGTGATGTGAAACACTCCGGCAGACACCGGACAGAGTGATCAAATAGAAATTAAGAATAATCTTTCTCAAAGTAGTTATTTCTTACGAATATTAATCCAAATGGATGATACACAACGTCATTCTTATATATTAGTTAAATGCAATGACTCTCGATGGCGAAATCATTTTTGTTTAATTATAGCCGATAGTTGCGCCCCGAATCGAGATGTAAATATTTACAATTTGGAGTAGTTCAGACGATGTTCTCTATGAAGTGGTGTGGTAGATTTTTTTGGAAATTTTCAGTGATGTTAGTAGAATGATAACATTCCCCAGGTTGGCAAAGTGCATGAGCACTAACTTATCAATTTCTCGCACCCGAAAAAGTCCATAACAAGTCCATAATATGTCTTTAAGCATATATACAAATCTCCGAAAACAAAAATTCTAAAGCATTAAACGATTTCTTGAAATGCGGTTTTTCTGAACAGTCTTCCTTGATTAAAGTGATGTGAAACACTCCGGCAGACACCGGGCAGAGTGATCAAATAGAAATTAAGAATAATCTTTCTCAAAGTAGTTATTTCTTACGAATATTAATCCAAATGGATGATACACAACGTCATTCTTATATATTAGTTAAATGCAATGACTCTCGATGGCGAAATCATTTCTGTTTAATTATAGCCGATAGTTGCGCCCCGAATCGAGATGTAAATATTTACAATTTGGAGTAGTTCAGACGATGTTCTCTATGACGTGGTGTGGTAGATTTTTTTGGAAAATAGTCAGTGATGTTAGTAGAATGATAACATTCCCCAGGTTGGCAAAGTGACTGAGCACTAACTTATCAATTTCTCCTTTCCGCGGGGTTACCGCTACTCCTCGGGGGAGATGATCATTTGCTGGTGCCTGATATGGTTTCATACGCCCTATGATCCTGGTCTGTTGTTGGCTATTATTTCTATAGCCATCCAGCCGTTTTTCTTAGTGGGTATGGGAACTGGAGCTAGTGAATACTTTGCACAATCAGTCTGAATTATAACGATATGAATCCTCGATATTAGATGGGACAAATAAATCGCACTTAAATCGAACTGCTTTGCGCATTATTGCAGCCTCAAAGCACTGGCTGTCTAACATAAGCCCTTCAATCTGCCCCTGTACCATAGCTTATTATGTATATTATATAATAATTATATATTACGATTGTATTTATAATTGTATCCCATGTTGAGCTTTGTAAATATTGTGTTGCATATGTAAATGATACGCTCTCTCAATTAGGCAGACACTTCTATGATATAATTTCAGACTCAACTACGCCTAACTTACCTCATCGGTCCACGTTCCCCTTCTTAAAATGTACGTCACATGAATATTTCTACATCTCACTTATGCCGTCCCCATTAGATAAAATGAATCTCATTGAAACATTGCAGGTACGCTACCCCATCCGGTAGAATAGCGGTACATGTCTGAAATATGAACATCTGTACACATCGGTATATACATGTACCAAAACATATCATTAAAGTACCTGAACATTGAAGCATTGCATATCGCCAAAACATATTGATTATCCCCATTTCCATAGATGTTCCTAGATAACGATTACACAGATAAAGTTCCCGATCGGCCGGCACAACCATACTTGGTATGCACTCTATTGCTATTCAAGCTATCTTTATTCTCTTGTTCACTTTACTCAACCGCTATTTTGTTCTACTATGTTCTCTTTCCCCTACTTACTCACCCCCACCTAGCAAACATACTGGGTTGAAAACAATTTTTAAAACACACCAATGATACATATACATTTATATATGTTGCCAGAGTATGCTCTATTTATATGTTTGTTACTATACACCGAGGATGCCCAAAGCAGAACTGTTCTCAGGATTTTGACATGACTTTTGATAATGGGTGATACAATGTTACATAGGGCAAGAATCGGTGCATTTCACTCTCTTGCTGTCAGGCTGTCAGGGAGGGGGCGTCTCTGTGTCAAACAGTCTGAAACATGTCTGTTTTATATCATGATGCGCTTGAATGGTCTGGATCTTATAACTGCATTAACATTGACACTGTTGGTTTTCATTTTCTTCCCAGTGGAACAATTCCGTGCTCTCATTTATAACATGGCAGATAAGAAAATATATAATTCTCTAACTTCCGATGATGAAAAGTCGAAACTGAACACTAAACGTGTGATGTCACACACAACTGTATTCCTCATATGCGTGACAATTCTAACAGTATTAGCAGTATTTTTGGCACGGGCTCTGTTGATCCTTTCAGGGGATGTTGAGACTAACCCAGGCCCTAATTCAACCCTTGAAACTGAACAAAACAGTCATTCGATACTGGTATTGAATACACAGAGCATCAGAAATAAATTAGATATACTTGCAGCAGAAACATCAATTGGCGAGTACGACGTATGTCTATTAACCGAATCATGGCTAGATCATTCTATTCCGGATTCAGAAATCCATCTTCCTGGTTACCACGATCCCGCCCGCAAAGACAGGAACGATGGTAGAACGGGAGGGGGTGTGTGTATTTACGTTCGGGACACTATACCATTCAAAATACGCGAAGACCTCGACAGTGATGAAGTAGAAGCTATCTGGATAGATGTTACAATTAACACAAAACGCTGTCTTGTAGGATGTTTCTATCGCCCTCCCAACTCCCCCGCAAGCCAGTGGACGAAAATTAATGATAACATTTCCCTCGCGCGCGATAGCGACCTGGATGTCATAATAGGTGGAGATTTCAATGAAAACTACGTACACAATGGTAATGGCAAGATAAACGGCATATGTAGCGAACGTGGACTGACCCAATTGGTTACTGATAAAACGCATTTTACTGAAAACTCCTCATCTATTCTCGATTCTGGAACTATAATCTGGCTGACTTCGATACCATGAACGAAGACTTCTTGAGCTGGAACTATGACGATAATACACCATTTGAACTATCAACTCATGCAGATAACTTGACTGCAAAAATTAAGAAGGTATGCAGTGAAAATATCCCCAATAAGATAGTACTGATCCGGAAAGGTAGTCCCCAATGGCTTACGTGTAATGTTCGGAAAATGATGAAGCAACGAAATCGTTTACACAAGATAGCTAAAAAGCGAAACACGCCACAAACATGGGCAAACTTTAGATCTAAACGTAATGAAACTACATCGGCTATTAGAAAAAGCAAACGTGATTATGACACCAAGAATGAACGTACATTAAATAATCCATCAAATGACCAGTCTTCTTGGTGGAAAACCCTCCAAAAAATAGTATTTACAACTAGTGATCGATCAATACCCCCTTGAACATAAACGGCGACTTCCTGATCTCACCAACTGAAAAAGCAAATGCTTTCAATTCCTATTTTTGTAATATTTCATCAGTTGATGACGTCGGGAAACGCCTACCAGTGCTCGATCCTGATAACTCCATATCCACATTAAGCGATATAAAAATAACAGCCCCTGACATTTACAAAGCGTTAAAAAGTCTCAAAATATCTAAGTCAAGTGGGCCCGACGGAATAAGCCCGAGGGTTTTGAAAAATTGTGCTTCCTCGCTCTGCGAACCTCTTGAATTTTATTTTAGAATATTCACCGAAAACAGTTACTACCCACCCCAGTGGAAGCGTTCCCATGTTACACCTATATTCAAGAGCGGTGACCGCAGTCTTATATCAAATTACCGACCAATTTCCCTACTAAGCTGCATCTCAAAGGTCTACGAAAAATGTATTTATAAATACCTATGGGAATTTCTTGATGAAAACAATCTATTATCATTTTACCAAGCTGGTTTCATGCGCAATGACTCAACAGTTTTCCAACTTACCGAAATATATGACAATATATGTCGATCACTAGACGACGGAAAAGAGGCCCGGTGTGTATTCTGCGACATAAGTACAGCGTTCGATAAAGTCTGGCACCGTGGCCTTTTGAACAAACTGACGAAAATGGGTGTAAATGGAAACCTGCATAACTTATTGAAATCGTATCTTGAATGTAGGCAGCAACAAGTTGTCATAGACGGCACACACTCGGAATTACAAGATGTAACAGCCGGTGTCCCACAAGGCTCAGTATTAGGCCCTCTTTTGTTCTTGATTGATATTAATGATATAACCGAAAATATACGGTGTAACATTCGTTTATTTGCTGATGATACCTCACTATTTCTCACTATCGAAGATCCCACCATGGCCGCAAAACTAATAAATGATGACCTCGAAACTCTCATGTGTTGGGCATCAGAATGGCTTGTAAAATTCAATCCCCTAAAACGGAAGCTCTCTTAATCTCCAGGAAAGAAACGCCAGTATATCACCCACGCCTGACCATGGGAGCCGGGACAATTATCGAGGTTGACAGCCATAAACATCTGGGACTTACTTTCGATAACATGGGCTCATGGGGTATCCACATAAGATCTATGCTCGATAAAGCATGGGGTCGTGTAAATTTAGTACGAAAACATAGATATAAACTAAGTAGAGAAACGCTTGAAAAAATACACTACACATTTATCCGACCAATACTGGAATATGCCTCCCCTGTGTGGGATAACTGCCCCGATTATCTTAGTGATGACATTGAAAAGGAACAGTACGAAATGGCCCGAATAGTAACAGGTGCAACCATCAGTACGAGTAATGCGCGCCTCTTATCAGAAACTGGCTGGGAACTCCTTTCTTCATGTCGTAGAAAACACAAGCTATGCCAATTTTTTAAGATGATACGTGGAACTGCTCCATCAATCCTGAGAAACTATGTACGACCAATCCAGGCAAACAATTCCAGATATAATTTCAGATTTGAACATATAAGACTACCCTCGAATATTAACTATGACTATTATATGGATTCATTCTTACCATCTACAATTACCGAATGGAACAAACTACCGGAAACTATAAAAAGCTGCAGTACAATCGAAGACTTCAAAAAAGAACTGAACAGTGACAATATACGTCCACCTGCCTATTTTTATCATAGTAAATCCCGTAAATCTCATATCCTTCACACCCGGTTAAGATTGAACTGCAGCCACCTGAGTGGTGACCTGACAGATAACCATGTAAAAATTTCCCCCTTCTGTTTATGTGGGGAATTTGAGACAACTTACCACTATCTTTTTGAATGTACATTTTATCAAGAGCCCAGAAGAGAACTATATGACTCCCTACCAAATGTTGCCTTATCTGAGAATACACTAATGCAGGGGTCAAGGGAGCTTAGTCTTCGCGAAAACAAACAGATATTTAATGCAGTACAGACATATATTATGAAAACAAAAAGATTTCCATGATCTGTATGGGTAACAAATTGCTTTGGATTCCGGCCGCGTTATGTGGCAGCACGATGTTCCCCATTATATATGTAGTACTAAATGTCTTCCGATAACGATTATTTTGTAAGTTACTTACTTGTCACTATCCTGTATATACGTGAAATGATTCTACATGAAGAATGCAGCGATATTCACAGTGAACCCCATTGAAATAGGAAATGGCCATTGCGATTGACCCCTCCCATGGAGCCTGACGCATGCATATTACTACGAGCATAATTTTCATCACGCAGCAACTAAATTATTGAAAACTCTGCCCCCTCCACTTTCTCACTCTCTCTCATTCTCTCTCTCTCTCTCTCTTTCTCTCTCTATCTCTCTGCCTCCTGCTATCCCTAACACTATCTTCCCGCTGTTTCCATCCCCAACTCAAACTTATTTACTTCTCCTTTAAAAAACATTATTTATATCCTTTCCCGTCTGATCGATACCCCTCCCTCACTTATTGAGGAAGGGGCATGTCGCCAAAGAGGAGAAGACTTCATATAAGCCCTCGGGCTTGTTGTCTGATCCTCATTTCCATACATTTATCTCTTATATGTTATATATTTATGTCACTTGTGTATTACATGTATGTGTATTATGTTTGGATTTGGAAATAAAAATATGTTTTACACTAATTTCTCGCACCCGAAAAAGTCCATAACAAGTCCATAATATATCTTTAAGCATATATATAAATCTCCGAAAACAAACATTCTAAAGCATTAAACGATTTCTTGAAATGCAGTTTTTCTGAACAGTCTTCCTTGATTAAAGTGATGTGAAACACTCCGGCAGACACCGGACAGAGTGATCAAATAGAAATTAAGAATAATCTTTCTCAAAGTAGTTATTTGTTACGAATATTAATCCAAATGGATGATACACAACGTCATTCTTATATATTAGTTAAATGCAATGACTCTCGATGGCGAAATCATTTTTGTTTAATTATAGCCGATAGTTGCGCCCCGAATCGAGATGTAAATATTTACAATTTGGAGTAGTTCAGACGATGTTCTCTATGAAGTGGTGTGGTAGATTTTTTTGGAAATTTTCAGTGATGTTAGTAGAATGATAACATTCCCCAGGTTGGCAAAGTGCCTGAGCACTAACTTATCAATTTCTCGCACCCGAAAAAGTCCATAACAAGTCCATAATATGTCTTTAAAGCATATATATAAATCTCCGAAAACAAACAGTCTAAAGCATTAAACGATTTGCTATATTTCCAGGGCATTTATTTCATCTGATTTTGCGAGAATCCATATATACTTTTTCACGAGAATCCAGGGTAATTTGCGAGAATATTTATGAGAATCTAGATTTGGATTCTCGCCGAAATATAAGCCATGATTTCACTCTGAATTGTGCCTAAATGGCATAAATTGTACAGTGGTTCCCATGTTCGCCAAAGTGGCATAAATTTATTTCAGGATAATACTAATTTTAGGCATTCATTTATATCACTGATATCAGGACAATAAATAGCCTTTTCCATTGCATGGAACAGAACAGAGCGTTATTGTTTATCGGTGTTGTTTTTGGAAGTGGTGGTAGTTCAATTTTATATGTTTCGACCCCCAATAAGTATTTCCGAACAAATTAATTATTAACAAGCGTGACATGACATCATTGACGAAAATAATTAACACCGATCTACGAGAAGTACGTACCAGTAGTGGCAGTAGCCAAATACATTAAGGTAATTGACAGTCTTTCGGCTGCTATTATCTGATTAATATTGATAATCTCATGTTGGTATCCTGCTTCTCTATTAGCCACCATGGAAACAAGAGCAATCATAGCAGGTTTTAAGGTACACTGAGTTGCAGAACTGCCAGAACTTGGCAGAACTTCCAGAAGGCAAAAAACTAAACACAGACAATGCAGGCAACAATAATGGCGATATCTGCTTGATTTAGCCACCCATAAACACTTTTATATATTGCATATCCTCGCGGTGAGGTTTACAATGCATTCGCAAAATAAATTATATTTTTCCTCCAATAAAATTGCCATTTTAGTTATGTTTTGTATCGCAAACGATGAATCTTCTAATTTTCATGGTAGCTGCCATTTGTATTGGGTCACGTGATCACCTAACGAGATCAGGGGAGATAATCAAAAAGTGACGGATAACCAGTAGATCCGCCCAACGCGTAATAGTATTATTATTAGTACAAGAACAAAGGATCATTGAAATCTGCGATTATACAAATCAACTTCGCAGGTGCGGTGGATATTTGCAGAACTGATCTTACCATCGTGTTATCAACACAAAATTTACTATTATTGATCAAATAACATCGCCATCATAAATTAAATAAATGAAACAAAAATTTCTCTGCCTGTTCTCGACGTGTTCATGGAATTCTATCATTTCTGCGCATGCGCAAGAAACTTCCAAATAACGAGTTGCCATATAAGGAAACTACAATCTCAATAATTACCAAGCAATTAAAGTCTTAAAATGAGCTAAAATTTAACATTTTCTTAAAATATTTTACATTTTTATCTCTTGCGACATAATTGTCACCAATAAAAACAAATTTGATTAATCGTGGAAGTTAGTCGGTGACTATAAATAATGTCACCATTCAACTGAATGTTGTTGAGCATATTTCAACCAATTTTGGAAGTTTAAATGAATATTTTCTTCACACGCAAAGTAAAATTGACCAATTTCGGGATTTTAGCCTGCTTCGTTAGGACCAAAATTTGTTGTGCACACTCAAGGAACGTCTACCGTCACTCGCTAGGCCAAATTATCCCATGACCATGCTATAAACTAGCTTGAAATTGACAAAACAAAGAATTTTTTTTGGTTGAAAAAATTTACATGGGAATCTCCATAGAGAACGATTTTTTCGATAAAAACGAAAATAATGCGAAATGAAAGTCGGCACTCGTCAGAATGGTGCAGAATAACATACGAGTCTTGTTATATGCGAAAATTTGATATCATTCGATAAATTAGTCTCGTAATTAAGGAATCAATGGCGCTCGGACATGTGGAATTCCATCGCAGACTGTACATGGCAGACGCAATTGTGAAATGTAAACACGCATCAAACACGCAACAAATTTACCTTTTGCGAGAATAACAAAAGCGCAACCTTGATCAAAGTAATACAATACACAACAACACATAGAATAAAACTGATATAAACACGGTATAAGTGAGAATAAGACGCGTATTTGGACGTGGAATTTGACAACATTTCTTCGCTTCGTTCGCAGAACCGACGCTATAAATATATCTGCTCAAGGCGATCAAGATTACCGAGATGCAGCTATCTGATTTGAAACAAATACCAAGCAATAATCTTAACATAACATCAACACACTCTTAAAGACGCAATACACCGCCATCTAATGTCGTTATTTAACTGGGTCGGTGTTTGTTGTTATCAATCGTTTATTGCTTCGTTTTTAGTAAGACCATTGTATCTGTTTTGCACATGCGCAAGTCACTTTTCATATTTGGAATTTCCATATATGGGATTTGTGTTAACCTCAATACCGATCAAGCTATAACAAATAACCACGCAATTATCTTAGCATAAAAATAAGATATATTGTAATTTATGCAACTACGACCCTGGTAACCCTGATAACTAATAAAATATACCGGCCAATTCATTTTAAGATCGTTATTTCACTTTGCTTTAGGCATAAATACACTCTTAGACGCACAGAAACGACCCATTGGCGTTAAATTAAATATACTCGGTATTTATTATATTACTTTTTTATTGCTCAGTATAGAGTTAGACCCTCGATACATGTCAATATATTTGGGCTGAATTCATCTGATGCGGTATTATTCCTCGAAATAAACAACAAAGCCCTCGTTACTTCGAAATGTAGTTTGGGCTAACATTTACACAAATCCTGCATGTGTTCTCAGTCGACACACAGATCATCCCAGAAACAACTGTGAAATAAACAGCCAAGGTTTGACTGAAATAACAATGATGTTGTAAGAGTACTATGGCATCCAATAAATCTCCCCGCATAGGAAACCACTCAAAAGTATTGTTCCCGTATATCTATCTGCAGATGCTAATAACGTTGAATGGTAAACAAACGCTCTTTATAACGATGCGTCAAAAACAAACGCTCATTAAATTATCACTTGATTAACCACCGCAGTGCCGTTTTTGTGACTGAGAGTGGAGAATGGGTGCTCTGGGCTTCTCCAAAATGCGACGTCGACGATTCCCGTTGGATTTTACCTTTGGATAGGAAGTTTGGTCTCGATCGGTCAACCCGTTTTCGATTCTATAAAGGACAGACAAACAGAGGTCTTCAAACTATATATGAGACTAGCCGATGAGCCCGACGTTGTCCGGGCTATTCAAAAACCAAATTTCAAGTCGATAGCTATTCAAAAACCAAATTTCAAGTCGATAGCTCCACCCGTTTTCGAGATCTGGTCTGCGCATGCGCGAAGCTGGCGTCGCACGGGCTCGGCGACCCGATAAAATTCGTATCCGGGGCAAGATACATTCACATACAAAATTTCAAGTCAAGTCGATAGCTCCACCCATTTCCGAGATCTCGTCTGCGCATGCGCGAAGCTGGCGTCGCACGGGCTCGGCGACCCGATAAAATTCGTATCCGGGGCAAGATACATTCACATACCAAATTTCAAGTCGATAGCTCCAACCGTTTCCGAGATCTCGTCTGCGCATGCGCGAAGCGGGCGCCGCATGGGCTCGCCAATACGACAACGTCCACCGCCTGGTCAAACTACACACACTTACCAAGTTTCGTCCCGATCGGTCGAGAATCGTAGATTTGTATAAATGACAGACAGAAGGACAAACAAACATACATACAGACAGAGGTCTTCAAAATATATATGAGATATATATATATTTCACAGTTTAAAGTGACGTGTGCACAGTTATATATATGTTCCAATAATAACATGAGACATGTCTATAGAAAATTAATTAATTTAAGTACATAGTCTATAGGTGACACTCCACAGTTTCGAATGATCAGTAGGGGTAAATTTTTAATAAAATAGACTCAGTACTATTGAATACCATGCCCGTGGTATATATATTACTGACAGGTGAGTTATGGAATGTGGTAATTTTTGAGTGACTGTTATAGTTTTTATAAAAATAGAAAAAAGGGGGCGTGGCTTCACCTATACAGTTCAACTGGGCTTTGTGCGAAACAGTGCCCATGAATATAAGAGTGTTTTTTTTTTTCATTATAATAAAAGTGTCGTCTGCATTCAGAATTAATTTTAAAAAATTACAGTGGTGAGAAAGTTGGCAATTTTTTATATTTGATCGTAGAGACAGTGTTTTATCAATATATATATATATATATGTGTGTTTGCTGTAGATTTTCTGGTTTTCCAGTAATTTTGGGGCAAATTAGCCCAATTTTTGTCATTTTTTGCACGAAAAACAGTGTTTTTGCAATGAAGACCAAGGGGAATAACTCTTCACTCTAACAATCATTTATCATTTTTTATACAAAATTTGAAAGTCTTTAATGTGGCCATTCTAAACATATATATATATATTGTTGGGACTATTTTTAACAATGATCAGAATAGTAACAACTGAAATAGCCTCAGGCGCAATTTTTAGAGATAGGGCCCAGAAACTGTGGAGTGTCACCATAGGCCTTTCGTGGCATTGCCACTTTTCAATAGACGATAAATTGAATTATGACGTCATAGTGGCAAGGGAGATAACCCAGTTTTATGCAACGTCGTTTCCTGGGCGCACTTAGCTTGCATCGGAAGTGATCAACGTAGAAACCTTCCTTCCGGGTTCTGCGTATTCTGTTTGCTGAGAAAACAATTTGGAATGGGAAGATCGAATATTGATTCTTTCCACATTCATCCAAATGTTCACTCAGTGAAATTTTGCGATATTCTGGTTGATTTATCTCGAACACCAACTGTATATACACGCAAAAGAAACTTTCCCGACTAACACCAGTGACCATATTATCCACACCTGGGCTCTCGGATGTACGCGGAATTATGTTCTTTAATTGCCTGTTGGATTGTGGGACTTTTATGAATTTTGGGTAATCCATAAGAGCTGCATTTCATCTAAAATTTTGTGAGATATTCGACTTCTTTATCATATAGGCATTTAGAGAACTTTGTGACAAACGTCTACTCATTTGAAGGAAGTTTCTTGTAAAAACGATCGTCCAAGTGTGTATCTTCCGATTTGTTGGCATAGTCGGTCGCTTCCATAATCACCAGTGCACCTCCTTTGTCTGCTCTTTTACAAACAATAGTGTTGTCAGAACAAAAGCGATTTTTTTGAACAGCTGGATGGGCGTATGCGACCCAGTTTGTGATTTCTAGATGGACTGATGGCAGCACAAGAATACACAAGGATAGCCCCGTAGCTGATGTGATTATGCATAATATATTGGAATTTGGCAACGAGAAATTGTTAATTTCCTCCACGCACGACTTACACCCAATTTTTGAACAGCTGGACAGGTTAATTGTGACCTATTTTTTTAATTTTGAGATGGACTAGTAGCGGCACAAAACGAATCCAGAACAATAGCCTAGTGGTTGCTATGGTTATGCCTACGAACAGGCGTTATTTCGCTAAAATCCGATTCAGATTCTGGATTCAGATTATAGATTGGTCCCCGTACGACTTGGTTCGGCAAAAGAACAGACCATAAATTGGCAGAATCAGTAAACGAACAGACCGTAATCTCAATTTCGTGGTAATCCGATTGGGATTCGGATTCCGATTACGGACTCAAATGTTCGTAATGTAAACAAACCGAGATTTCGCCACCTCAGAGTTTAAAAACACAATAAAACATAAGAATCCGTCTCTTGTGTACAAATTATTGCAGAATATAAACGATCTATATCAAAGAAATTTAAATGCGGAGACAAATTTGTTTTATTGAATGTAAACTGGGAGAATATTACTGAAATTAGCCAAATAATAACGCTATTGATAGTAACGCTGTGGGAGCACTTCGGTTGATGGCGAAGCAATTGCAAATCATTGTTGATTGTCACTTTCATTGTCCATTTCATAATTCCATCCTTAAAATACCACCCGAACGCATGTCGATTTCGAATTCGGCGGATACGTCACCATTGACCGAATTCATATGAAACTGCATGGATATGACATTGTCTTCTGCTGTGTTCGTTATTATAATGTTTCTTCTTATTCAAGAAATAGTAGGATTATATGGTATCGATGGATTATTAGATACACGTATGTACTATCATCTAGTCTTAAAGTTATAGCAATTTCATGTTTTGTTTCGTTAAATGCAGTCGTTTTGTACAATAGTCTCTGTATAGACAACAGACACATGTTCTAGGGACGTGGCTAGAAGTTTCCTCAAATTTCCGGCCAACTGCACGCCCCCCCCCCCCTCCATTGAACCAAACATCAATCTCACAGGTTCGCAGAATTCAATTTGCTCCCCTTGGAAATTTCCAATCTGACAAACAACTAGATTGGAAAATTACCAATCTTTTACTGGTTGAAAAAATCAAACAATGAGAACAATGCCAACCTATAATTATATGGTGTCAAATTAATGTCCAACTAATGTTGTGTCATGCATCAAATTTCCGACTGCTGGAATGTACCAAAGTTTAGTTTAGATATATTTATTTCAAATATATGTCAAATTTAGATAACACATGATATATAACACATACATTTGTTTATACATACAAAGGAATTGGGGGACAAGTACTGACTCACTTAATGGTACCCCCCTCTCCCATATGTTATTACACTGAAAAAATAAATAATTAGTAATGGCAAAGCAACATGACTACCAAAACATATATACAGATCACTGGACACCCCCTCTCCCGAGTTAGTCATAAGTTTGTATATGTATTTATTTAAAATCGGGTTTGTTTGTTGCGTTTGTTGGCTTGTGCGTATCATTATTTGAAACAGATAGTCAAATTATCATCATTTTCCTCACGTATGAATGACTGCACAGCTTAGCAAATTGTACCAAAGATCGGGGTGGGGGTCGAGACACCCAATCAACCCCTGTCGTCACGTCCCTGTTCAACTGACAAGTTTCGTGTGTTCTTCACAACATCTTCGGAATTTGATTCAGGAGGCCTAGAGCTGTCACGTTTAGATATCAATAAACACACTTTAACTTGAAAAAAGAAAGATGCGATTAAGTCGGATTGGCATCAAATTATGTGCCGTGTATATACACATAGAAGAAAAGCATGACTTTCACAACAAACATGAACTTTATAAATATAAGATATTTTTGACACTGGGAGAACATTAAACATAGTTTCGGAGACCACGTGGATTTCAAAATCTGACCTAGAATCGGGAATTAGCCCCGCCCCGTAATCGGCTTCGGATTCTCAATCCGGATTTTAGCGATATTACGACTCTGGCGATTTAACAACGAAAACTGACATTTTTTCATTATGTTGACCCCATTCACGACTTACGCCCAATTTTGAACAGCTGGACGAGCGTATGTGACTTGGTTTGTGATTTCTAGATGGACTAATCACGGCACAAGAAGAATCCAGAAAGGATGGCACCGTAGCTGCTGTGATTATGCATACATACATGTGGGCGATTCAGTAACGATTATTATTATATTATGAGAACTGGGAACTAGAAACTGGGATTGGTCTGGGAACTAGTAACGGAATTCATGGAACTTGTGTACGGGCAGATATGAAGCTACTCACAAACAACCTTCAACGGCATTACAGCACAATAAATTGGGTTGATACAGTGCAATGCTAATATGGGTGAATCTGTGTTTTGTTTTAAATAAGAATTAAAAGATTATTTAGCTGGTTTAGAATGAGATGATATATACCGTACCACACACCAATGCAAACTGTATGTAGACATCAGAGGCTACACAGGTGAAGCTGTACCTCCCTGGTGTTACTTGTAACAAACTTAGTCCACGAATCTTAATGCGTCATAACGTATGGAATTATACCTGCTAAATTAATGGCACCTAATCGTATCGTTGTCTCCTAAAATTTTGTGGACCGAACAATGAAGAGCATTTTTTTGATAATTCATATTTCCGATGGGTGGGAAAGTAGAGTGGGAACCGTGGATATAATCTAGGAATCTGGTACTGATATATACGACGCGGCCGATAGTTGTGTGGTTTATAATACTAAAATCATCCGGAATAAATGTCATCATTCGGAAACCTCAAATGTTGAAAATCAAGAAAAATCGTCAAACTAGGGGCCATAACTGCGGTAGAAAAGATCGGATAAGTATGGAATCCTATTAGGGCCACTTGCTAATGGCGCTTTCGGTGCGCGCCGAAAGCGACAAAACGTGCGCCATTAGTAACGCGCCGAAAGCGACAAAATATGCGCCGTTACGGCGCACTATTTGTCGCTTTCGGCGCACTTTTTGCCGCTTGCGGCGCACATTTTGTTGCTTTCGCACGCGCCGAAAGCGACAAAATGTGCTATATTAGCGCATGTTTCGGCGCGCCGAAAGCGACAAAATGTGCGCCGTTACTAATGGTGCACTTTTTGTCGGTTTCAGCGCGCGCCGAAAGCGCCATTAGGCATACTATTAGGTCCACTCCCTAATGGCGCGCCATTAGGGTATGTTTCGGCGCCGAAAGCGCCGAAAGCGACAAAAAGTGCGCCGTAACGGCGCACTTTTTGTCGCTTTCGGCGCACTTTTTGTCGCTTTCGGTGCTTTCGGCGCTTTCGGCGCGTTACTAATGGCGCACTTTTTGTCGCTTTCGGCGCGCGCCGAAAGCGCCATTAGGTAGTGGCCCTAATAGGACTCCATAGATCAGTCTGGTTTTCGAACTCGTTCAAGATATTTTTTAAAAGCAGCTCTTATGCAAAACATTGTTAAAATCGATAATATTTGTTCAAGTTATTGCGCTAACGAGCTAGAAAAGTCGGCAAAAATGGCAAGAACTCGACAAAAATGGTTCCAACCAAACTCAGAATTGCAGGTTCCAACGATGTTTAATCTGTGCCAAATTTAAAAAAATGACTGGAAAATGACGGAATATGTACACAGGCACGGGTTAAAGTTGGGTCCTAGGATGTATCATGCTATTTCAAACATGTTTTCTATTAAATATGTATGGCAGTGTGCGTTTTAGTCATGGTTCGGACGATGAACCAATTTCTTTGTGATAGATGCCAATATTAATCAATTAATTTGCAATTGGGTTAAAGGGAGGTAAAAGCTATTCTGCATCATAAGTTTCAAGATCTATCCACGTAGACCCACGGAGCGTCGATAAACCTAGCGGTATTTCAATTAGGAGATTCATTTCAACAGAACGTTGCGTGTCAGTATCTAAAGAGTGATTCTTAATCACCTCTTCAATTCTGTTCGCTGGCGACCACAAAATGCCACCAGTCTCATAAGATTAATATATGGATTTCCAGAATAACATGTGCGCCTTGGATGGTAGAAAGCCTTTTGTATTATATATTTTGGAAGATCTGTGTGTGTGTTTGTTTGTGTGTGTGTGTGTGTGTGTGTAATCGATTAACTCGAAAACAGCCGACCCGATTTCGATGAAACTTGGTATGTGGGGGTATTTTCGGCCGGGGGTGACATAGGCCTATTGATTTTCAGATCCGAGGTCAACTTTTCACGTGCCGAGGTCAAATCTGTTTTTATGCTGTGTTACGGGACTTTCATTTGAGTTCGGTGCTAACAAATCGATTCGAAACAGTGCGAATAATAAAATGCCAGTCCTAATAATGACACTGTGAGAATCGTTCGTGTTTCCTCTTTCCAACGATATATAATGCGTATGTATCCGTTTTAGTTATCTGCCTCAATTATCAAGAAGAAGTGGTACTATCTTCCATCAGGATAAAAACAATGCGTAACTTCTATGACGTCGTTAGAGGTCATAACGTTAGATCACGTTAACGCTTAACCGGCCGATACATTTGACTGTTTCAGACGTCTTGGCGATATCTCGGGCACCGATGGTAATTTATCTGTACATGTATATGAGGCGCGTTTATATACTTCAGCGGAAATCAAATCGGGTATAAACTGGCGGATTTTTACGGACGAAATTTGATGCATAGGGTATCTCGGTATCCGCTGGGCCGATTTCCCGGTATCCGCTGGGCCGATTTCCACCATTTTTGGGGTGTTGGTGTTTGACCCTACCTGACCTTGACCTTCAAAATGGTCAATTCAAGGTCAAAGCCCGGACGAAGTCGGGTCACCTTCTAGTATACATATATTGCATATTTTGGTTATAAAAGTTGGAATCGTTGTCCGACTTAAGTTGGCTTAATATCAGGCACAAATCAATTGCTAGTTTTCCGGGTGACATCCTGTCTGAATGTAAACAATAAGTCAAGACTGTCACCGTATAATCAACATGTTTTATAGTATTAGTGTATACTTAATGCAGATATAAACAAATAAAAATACCGTATACATGAAGATGTTGTCCGGGTGGGATAGATGTGTGTTGACAATTAATTTGGAAATGCCGCGCCGCCTCATGCATGTACTATAGGCTATAGTCCCTGGTTTGGCCAATGGGTCGATAGTCGGTGTGACTATACAGAGCGTTTAGGATTTCAAGTGGGTTCCGCTGAACTCTTCGTGGTATACCTGCCAGTATCTTGGGTTCTGGGACTTCTCTTCCCGATATCGTGACGCCGTATCGTTTATACCACTATATAGACATGGTCGAAAATCGCCACCATCTGCTCCTCTGGTATTAAAACAATTAAATCGACAATATGGATAGAGAAACCCCAGATCCATCAGGACCTAAAACTCGTACGTATTTTCAACAACAGACTGGGAGATGTTACAAAAAAAACAAAGAAATGCTTTTGAAAACCGTTTCGCAGCCCATAAACATGATTACGTAGCTAGAAGCATGGCGGCCTCCCGGGGATCTTTGCATTTCCATGCGGTGCCACTCGGTGGGCGTCCATAGGACAGGGACGCAACAATATATCCCTTTCCAAATTTTCGATAATTGGGCTGAAGTCGTGCACGGAGCTCAACATTGCACTTTTTGTTGCTAAATCGGCTGCGTGGCCCGAACCATGGCAGTCAAAAGGGAATCCTTCTGTGTGTATATGGTCATTATATATATTTGTGCATTAGATTAGACGCCTTCAATCATAAACAATCATTTTATAGAACTGGAAGTGGAATTACGAACAAAAATCTGCGATAAGAAATTCTGTAAGATGGTTGGGTGTGGGCTGGGGGTGGGGTATCGAATAACTTTATTCTCAATACTTGGATGTCATATGAGTTTGTTATTTTGTGCATAAGATTAGATAATCCTTCAATCAAAACCAATCATTTTATGTAATTACGTACGTATAAGACTGTCGTCTGATTGAATACTATATAAATAACGAGCTACGAGTTACAGTGTTTACACATTTATAAATTACAATAAGATATAATGAATATAAACACTAAAAAGCATCTACGCATTGACCAATAATACCACGCAAGGAGAATTGAATAAAGTATTTTTTAGAATTTCAAGTAGCGTCCGTGGAAATTAAACTGACAGGATTATGTACATGTATTCTGTCAATCGTAAAACTCTTTGTGCGCTGTGACGTCATACTGCAGGGTTTGTCTGGACTCTGGAGTATATTTTTATAGCGGCGAAATACGAATGGTAGCGAAGTCTTTCACTCGGAACGCGTAGCTTGTTCAATAGTCTGTATAGGCCAACAACTGACGATCGACCGCAGCTATAGAACAGAGTTTTAGCCAACGTTTTATAAAATATAATTGAGTTTCGGCTGGAAATGTGAACATGTGCGTCGTTGATTGTGCTTGGGGACCCAGGCGGGACAACGAAACTATTATTGACTGTACTTTGACTTTATCTCCATATTGGGGGGGGTATGTGTTTGTGTTAATCCTCCATGCTTGTAATATGGCTCAAATGAATGGTGTTGTCACTATGAATTCGCGCTATAAAGACAGGACAGGTTCCGTATTATTGTGAAATAAATCACTTTGGGATTTTGTTGAGTATGCATGGCAATATACGCATAATAATCAACACACGTAGAGAATCACATGTTTTTTTCAGGAACTTCACTGACATCGAACTCAAAACAAATGATAATACAGCAATAAGATAAATGATCAACATTGAGTAGTTTCATCCACGAAAATCCCGTGCATAAAAATGTCCCGACTCAGCAATTGGGTGTTCTTTGATCCAATTATGTAATTGTACGATAGGACGGGGTCTTCGAGCCTGAGTAGTTTCATCCATGGAATCCCGTGCACAAAAACATCCCTACTCAACAGTCCGGCATTCTTTGATGTTACCGCGACATGTATTACGCTGATCTAATGTCGCTATTTGACCCGCTTTTTCACCAGTATTCTGTTTAACCACCGAACTCCCGTTGCAGCCGGAATTTTTTTACGACATATTGCTACTGACATTTGGGACATGCATGAATCAAACAGATAATCTGGGAGGGGAATTGGTCCGTTTGACGGACCCGCAGCCGGCCTGGCGGAAACCCTGATATATGACATGCACCACGGATACCGACCAAACATTTGGTAAAACATCTTGTCGCCATCAAATTGTTTCCATCAAATTGCCGTTCGATTCAGGGATGTGAGAAGGGAGGGTACACACGCTAATACAAGTACTTATAATTTATTTCCACATGACAATGGTCCGGTTTTAGTCTGAACATGTCATACCGTTACTTGCAGACTTTAAGTTGTGAACGTATTGTCTGTATGTGTATGTAGCCTTAACGATAGGAGTAGAGGCAACTTGAGCCTCACTGCCACATATTCACGATCACCTATATTGACTGGCAAGTGTCGCTTTTTACCAATCCAGCAGGAAGAGAACTTTTAATGTTTAATTGAAAAACTTTGAATGAATAATCGACACGACAAACACAAAGGGCGCTTACTATCTCCAAGACACACCTGTTGTGTTGTGATGTTGTAGATCGTTCATATGAGGTTGGTGGTCTTTTGTTGTCGCTTGATTATCGTGATAGGTCAGATTTGGAGAGGGGTCCGAAATTAGCCTTTAGTTTATCAAACAACGTTCTATTGAAATTAAATTTCTATAGGAAATAACATAATGCCTATCGAAGCTCTCCGGGTCTACCTTGATAATGACTTTGCTTAGAATAAACTAGATCAATAAACCGTTAAATTTGCGAAACACAATGACAATTCAATTTTCTAGAAGGATGTATCCTTTATGTCTTTTGCAAAGAAACTGGCTGATATTGACCACTTTTACACACTAATTGGTTCATTATTCTAACATCCGATCCAAGCCTAACAACTCACAAACTCTAAAATATTTTTTTAAAACGTTGAATGAGTTACTAAACACGACAAGCACAAAGGGCGTTTACTGTCCAAGACATACCTGCTGTTTTGTGATGTTGTATATGTCTCTTATGAGACTGGTGCCCTTTCTGTCGCTGGATTATCGTGAGAGATCAGAATTGGATGGGTCCATAATTAGCCGTTGGTTTATCAAACAACGTTCTATTGACATTAACGTTTTATAGGACAGGCCATAGTACTCATAGAAGCTCTCCAGATCTACTTGGAAAATTTCTTTGTCTGGAATAGACTAGAAGATTAAACGGTGAAATTTGCGCTCAATGCCATTCAAATTTCGAGAAGGATGTAGGCTTACGTCTTTTGCAAAGAAACTGGCTAATATTGACCACCTTTACAAACTAATTGGTTGATCGTTCTAACGTCCGAACAAGTTATTCATGAACTCTAACACATTTGACGAATATGGCACTGCATGAGCATCCACGTATGCATTTCCAATGGCATAGCGTCCAATTAGAATATTAACATAAAACGGATTTAGTGGTAAGCTAATATATATGTCGGAAGTGACTTCAATGTTCATTAACTATTATGATTATGTATATATATCCACAGGTTTATAATTATGATGACTAGTACACTTGCTTGAATACATAATGCTATCATGAGAATGAGTATCGATGAGCATGCCATGCACAATCGATAGCCACATCCAGTAAATTCGCCTCTTATCTATCAAGACCTCATTTGAACGAGAAAGTTAACTATCAATAACAAACCACCAAGTCGTGCAAAGCATCCTTCTCTTCCGAACGAGGAACCATATACTCCCAATAGAATATGGCACGTAGACCAATGCCGCATAATCGGATAGATTATGTGCCCTCTGCAACTCAGAAATAGGCCACGAGTATCACGTCATCCTTAAATGTATTGAACCTCAAGACATACGCGTACAATACCTGGGACCATACTATTACCGGAGACCAAACGCTAACAAGTTAGCAGCACTATTCAATAACCACAACAGATGAATTACCAAGAATCTCTCAGTTTTTATAAAAAAGGTCATTGATATATTTCGGAACTCTTGAGGCTACATTTTCGGACAAACAAGTACGCCCCCCCCCCCTTCAAAATATACCGTTATAATATACACATGTACCAACATTTTATGAAGAAAGACCCCAACACCAATATAATAGTTTATGGCTGCAGATGCGCTTATTTGATAAGCACAACAAGTAATACAATCTCATTCCTCTTGAGGACTAATCACTTAAACCATTGAAAATCCATATCCATTGACCGAACACGCAACCATTACGCCGAACTTAATAACAATAACCTTATATATCTATCAGACAAAATATAAATAAAAAAGAAGCATCTTTCCCTTCCCGCGCTCTCTCTCCATTCTCCATCTATATACCTTGTCTTTCACTCTATATTATCTCTCTACGTCTGTCTTACATATAATGTTTGTGTTCTATTGAAATAGTATTCAACTATCCTTTCCCAGTATTCAGTCAGTCGAATTTTTCAAAGCAATCAAACAGAAACAAAAGGCCCATTGTCTAATTAAAAAAACTTAACGCGATATATAACTTGAACAAACGTCGACCGAATTGATGCATAGTTGATAAACGGATTTTTCATAGCAACATCTCGGTCGTTTTCGCAAAGCGTATATTTTACCTGAGATATGGATTTTAAATTGTTTACTTGAGTAATCACAGGGCGATAACTTTAAAGCACTTCAACTGAACTGATCCATGTTCTACGACAATATCTGGAAATAAATAAAAACATCGATGCTCAACTGTTGTTAAATATATATTATTATTATTATTATTATTATTATTGGCGTACATGCGTCCTATTACCATACTGTTGGGGATAGCATTTTGAATCTACCCACATAGAAAATTTATATGTTCTTACAAGTATATGACCCAATTAAAATAGATGCACAGCAAACAGTTTTTATTAAGTTGCTGGTCATTAGCAATACATAAGGGATAGAGTATGGCAAACACAGGTGATTTCACCAAAATGGTTGCCATGCCAACAGTGTACGTTATTCGGATCATATCCAAAGTGATATATAATGGTGTGATATACATGTGTGCCAACTGCGATGATTTTACCATAAAATTGACGATTGTGTCCTCTTTCCATCCAACTAATGGTGTGGCCATTATCTATCGGGAAGAGCAATTTCTAATTTTAAGGGTCGCCAATTGGCCCGGGCACATGTTTCGTAAAATCTCCCACACAAGTAATAATCAGCCTATGGATAAGACATGTGTATCAAAATGAAGGCTATGATCTCCAGAATGTAACAAAATATCAATATGATGTAATAAATTGAGAAAGGTTCCTCATAAAGTCAAATAATAGCACATGAAGTGATAAAACACTTGACCTTTCATAGTCACCTTGACTCTTGAGATCAGTGCTGGCGGTTCGTCTTGGAGAATGTATGCATACAAGTTTATTATATAACTATATCCACCAACAAGTCCACCGTTCTCACTAAAATAATTCATATAGGATCATTTTCCAGAATTCTCAGAAACCACATACTGTTGCTATGGTAACGCCAATTTTTGAGGCTACTAATCAATAAGAAGCTTATCAACAACGGTTTCCAATGTCTCCAGTATATGGGATTGACGATTAACTACATTGCCCAAAATCCCCAATTTTGTTTACGAAACCAATTTTTTATACAAATGACAGGCTACTATGAAGGAAGTTGGAGTGTGACATGGACCGATCTTCCTGGAGCATCCAAAGGTTGCCAAGAACTATTGCGAAGTGGTTGCAAGAATGGGTGCAAAACCAATTGTAAATTCTCGAGGGCATCATTACGCTGTACTGCTCAATGCAGTTGCAATTGCAAATACAGTAATGCCCTAAGTAATCGACCCCTTAACCACATCATAATTATGGGTAATTTTCAGGATTTATTCGGAAATAAATATCCATATTTCCGACTAAATCCTGAAAGTTACCCATAATTCTGCTGTGGTTAAGATGTCGATTACTTAGGGCATTACTGTAAGTGTTGCCAACAGTGACATGTATGCAAATTTTTCCAACTCTTTATGGTGCGTTCACACAACTAGCAGAATTGACTGGCGATTTGTCATGAATTCTTCATACATGACTATGCATTGCACATTCTTGAATGCCACTTATCGCAGAATGAGTGTCTTCGACTGTTTTATCCCATATTGGAGCGGCGAAAAGGCACGAGTTATTGCACGATTGATTCTCATAATATATTAGAATCAAATTGTATAGCACACTTCAGATGTATAACAACTATATAGGAAATTACACATATCTCACGATATTGCTATTGCAAATGTAAACAATTCATATCATACCTTGTCGCACATAATTCGCACCTACGCTCGTAATAAAAACATTTGCTTACCTCTATTTGGAAGAATTATAGTTAATATCATAAATATGTAAACCTTGTGGTACTTGTATGTTGCGCATATAATACCACAATGATTAGCAGCTTGTCACATTGTGAGTAAGTGTAATTATAGCTGCACAAAGGTAATCGCGTAGATCCATAACAACGGTTGCCAAGCAGTTTTGTACCAGACCAATATTGTCCACACACACTCGCTAAAATGATATGATATAACGTTAACGCGGAAGATTGTCATAATCAACTTTCAGATAGTTTTATATCATAGATGTGCTTCTCGTGTCATTGTAACCATCAATTATAGTAATCAAAGCAAACAACCCATTGATTTTTTTTTGGATTATATTTACGCTATTCCATCATCTTCTAGCCTATAATTGTTGTTTTGCAATCCTTATAATTGTTATATATATACAGAGTAATTTATCAGTGTATATTTTCTTGTCAAAGTACATTTTATAATAAAAAATGTACACACATCTCAATAAAATGTTGATACACGCAGCCAATAATAGGGACTTTCAAACAAATGGCGGCCATTTTATCCGCCATTTTGATTCTACCCAACTATAAGGGACACGTGAGTCAATGGATATATAGCCTGATCCCTTTTCAGTACAAGTAAATAAAACATTGTTTTTCGATCAGAAACTGAATCATAACGATGCATACTTGTTGGGATTGAGAAAAAAAAATTGTTGTCAAAACGGTTGCCATGGCAACCATGGGCATTCTCCAGCTTGGCATGATATCCAAAATGTCTTATTTTTATATGTAGTACATGCGTGTCAAGTTTGGTGCTTTTACCATAAAATGCACAATTTTGTCATCTATCCGCCCCACTATAATGAATACTGGAGGCTATAACAAACGGCGCAGCAGAATATCACTGAAGAAATATCACGAGTATGAGATGAGCCTAACTGCAATTGTGACTTTGTTTAAAGGCCCACTTAATTGTTGAGTCATTGATTTTTGTATAGTATATACGGTTTTAATAACAATTTATGCCATAACATTTGAATAAAATACTATAATTCATCACCATTTGAAACGCAGAATACTTCTATCTCCTAGTTTGAAACACCTTTAGAAACCGCGACAAGTCGTGCGTCGTATATCTAGCAATTAGCAACTAACATGTCCTCTTCGGCTTTCCATAGATTTCAACTTAATTTGATACTTAGTGGTATTTGTGTCACGGAAGTGTTTTGGACGGGTCAAATCGTGACCCCGACCTGACCTTGGCATTTAAAACTGTCAATGCAAGGTAAATTTGAGTAAAACGGACGAATTTCGGCGAAATTTGATACCTAGGGATACTTTTGTCCGGGGAGTGTTTTGAACGAGTCAAATCGTGACCTCGGCGTGACCTTGACCTTCAATGTGGTCAATCAAAGGCAAATCTGGTAAAACGGCTGGATTTCGACGAAATTTGATACCTATGGGTACTTTTGTCGGGGGAGTGTTTTGGACGGGTCAAATCATGACTCCGACCTTACCTTGACATTCAAAATTGTTAATTAAAGGTCAAGTGGGTTAAAACGGACGGATTTCGACGAAATTTGATACCTAGGGGTACTTTTCTCCGGGGTGGGTGTGTTTTGGACGGGTCAAATCATGACCCTGACCTCAAATAGTCAATTCAAGGTCAAATCGCACCTTTCGCCGGAAATCAGATGGAAACAGCCCGGACGAAGTCGGGCCTATCAGCTTGTGTAATAAAGAAGACAGTTTGAAGAATGTAATTTATAACACGAGAAACGGGAAAACTTGAAATATGGAAGTATGCAAATTTCCCACATAAAATTTGAAAGCTAGTTTATAGTATAATTATATTATAATTTATATTTATGGCTAATAATATTATTATGAATAGAATAGAATAGAATTTATTAGCAAGAACATCCATATATAAGGACAGGTTGCTGAGAATACATAATGAATAAACAATCAAAATAGGAATCATGACGAAAAGAAGTACCAAAGCATTCAAATAATAATACAAATGATAATGATTATTCACGCCGCGGCAATCTACCACGGAATGCTTGTTTGATTACTTACAGTTGTGCTACGACTGTAAATACGATATCACAGTTATTATCAGAGGCCACTGGTATCCAATAACCGTCAGCCAATTAGGTGTTAATGCAATAATCAGATCTCAATTCAAAGAACCTCCGGATCAGATTACATACACCTGCACAAATTTCAGGACAATCGTTGGTCATAATCACTTTAAATTTCTCTAGTGGGCAAAGTTTATCAAAATGGTGGTGTACAGAACTAATCATCGATAATAAATCATTTCTAAGGCCCGCATAAAACGAGCAGTCCATCAGAAAATGAAATTCATCTTCTATAGAGCCACGTTTACAAAATAGACATATTCTTTTCTCTACATCTACAGGGGGGTTTGCGTGTCTGCCTTTTTCTATGAGCAATGGGTGATTACTTATCCGAAAGCGAGCGAATGCGATTCTATCATATATTGAGCTAGTGTGGATAAGGTAAGGTTCGATATAGTAGTCATGTTTAAAAAGTCGATATGTTCTCAGTTTATTTCTTCCTGTAGGTGAGGCTTGATATTGGTGGCGTTACCATTTCTGACTATGGTTTTCTTGTCGGTTTATGCGCTGCATCGAAAGTACCCAAGTTAACCGATCTACCGTACCCGTTCCCGTCCAACGGGTATCGCAAACTCTCTAATAATGTAAAGGACAATAAACGAAATTGAAATTCCTAACAACACCGTTTACCGGTGACCGGCCTCCTGGTCGCGCAGTTCGACTTTTAAACTAATAAACCGGTGACCGGCCTCCTATTCGCGAAGTTTGACCTTTAAACTAATAAACTGGAAAAAACCATAAAACCTGCATGAGACCGATTACACCTGGTGGTGTCAATAACGCGCTCAAGATCATATATTATATACCCATGATTGTAATTATAGAATATAAAATATATTGGTTTCGTGAATGACCAACTCAGAATTCCGTTAAAATAACAATAACAACCAGCAACTATAATTAACGAACCGGCGGCCGACTCGGCCGTCTCCGACCACAACCCCCAGTGGGCTGCAGAACGAAAAATGTCTATAAAAGTTGAAATATAAGACTTACAAATTATCTTTTTCATATATTTTATTTGTAATGACATAGCTTATCACAAACCAAAAATCAACATTATTGCCATAATAATGTAAATGACAATAAACGAAATTGAAGTGCCCAACTACACCTTTTACTGGACTCGGCCTCAGGGTCGCATTTCGACTTTTAAATCCGTCCCAAAAATTCCCATGTCTATAAATAAAATCCCCAGCGCCCAGTACTCACTTATCAAGTTGGCTTAATAATATTTATTCCCACTCAGAATATAAAGTACAATATCATATATTGGTAATACATGTTACCATGTTGCTTGTGTATACATGTATTTGGGGAGTGGATTCGGCTGTAAGCATATACATGCATGGTTTATATTTGCCGTCTCCACAAATGACATTATCATCGGTGGACATGATAACAAAAAACAATATCGTGACAAAGCAAACAATATTATGCTGCATAATTCGAGTCGTGTCCCGTCGTGGACTTGTCGGAGGCGGGTACTGAATTCGTATATGCATGTGCTATTTATTACGCCATGTCTAATGTATCTTATATTGGGTGTCATTGAAGCAATACGTGTTGTGCCACTTGTCGTGCCGAGCATCAGCTATATCTAATCAATCCATATATTTGGATATTTACTATGACAATAATATAACTATTATAATTATTATTGAGCATTGCCGTATAGTCCGCATATATAGGTCATAATTATGAATTTCTGGACTGTTTTAAATATAAATATATGTTCACTCAGACTATATATATATATATATCTTTATTATCCTCCAGGTCTGGAGATACATATATATAAATATCATATTTCATGTATGTGAACAAACATTAATTCATACATAATACAATCTAACTCATACATAATACAATCTATACAAAAAAGAAAAAATGGTGAACATATATATACTACAAGCCAGTCATAATTAGACGATCATAAGCGGGCTATATGTGGGTAACACACTTACACATGCGGGCTAACTAGTCAACAAGTATATGCAAACGGGAACAGTAGACTCACACAGGCACCTGACAACCGCATACATTCCTGCACACACGCATACCCCAGTGACAGGCATACAAAAAACAGCCGGGCATGCAGACATACACGACAATCAGACTGGAAGTCATATGTAGAGAAACAGACATATGTACAAACACACAACGGACGAACAGTGTAACATTAACCAGATTGTCAAGAGTGTGAATCTGAATTAATATTTATTGAGTGCCTAGCTCTATTGATCTATTATAATTACAAGTGTAGTTTTCGTTTAGTTATATATTGATATTGAACGACGCGCAGAGAACCATGATATGAAAATGCGCGGTGGCGCATGCAACTTCCATGTCACGGTAGATATAGTTTATTTTGGGATATAGGCTGCGGACACACGTACCACAGTAGCTATGGCATAGTAGGTGTGACAATTTATTATGGTGGAGTTTGGTGACAATTGTTTGTCACAATTGATATGCCATAGCTAGCCATGCCGTTCGTTTTGATCAGCCTTTTTCTTGTTTTGGTATATATTGTTCGCTTTGTTTATTCCAGATACTTTCTGTCAGCTGCATTTCCGCCAACAGTTCCGACACAGCTTCGTCGGCCAACGTGATAATGTTAGCGGAATTATGCGTAGAACTAAACGTTGCAAAATTAAAAACGCAATTGGAGAACTGAAATTAATATAAGTAGATAAACATGCAGTGAGACCATATATATCAATAAAATTCTACGTGCATGATATGTGAGTGAATGAGGGATTGCCACGGTCAAACACAATTATAGAGATCGATCGTGCAATTATATATATCGTAGAGAATGCAATGTAGCAAAACGTAATAAGCATTAAGCAGAGATCAACTTTGGTGAAACGCAATTGGTTAATTGGTCCAGTCAACTCATTGTGTGGAAACTCAGCGGTCACCAAACTCCACCATAATAAATTGTCACACCTACTATGTCATCGCTACTGTGGTATGTGTGTCCGCAGCCATAGTCAGGACTTAAAGTCAAACGAACAACATAATTATGCTTTCCATGGGAATGCAGCTTTGTTCACGAAAAAATATATTAGTCTGTTTTCTTCTTCGAGAGTACAGTATATGTTACTATGGATACATGACAACATAACGCGCGTTTACTGCCTCGTGACTTCATTCGTTCTCCAAGAGTCTATCTCGTATCTCCATGACCTTGATGCCCGAGCATATGTGTGCTTCTTGGATTCGCAGAAGGCCTTTGATCGTGTATGGCACGAGGGCCTTCTGATAAAACTTCATGACATGGGTTTCAATGGAAAAATTCTGCGACTTGTGACAAATATGCACCAATATTGTAAAAGCCATGTGCTATATAACGGATCTCTTTCTGAACCATTCGACGTTCTACAAGGAACAAGACAAGGGGCAGTGACTTCTCCCTTTTTTTATCTTGTGTATATAAATGATTTGCTGGAAACTTTGACCAAATCCAGAAATGGCCTACACATCTCTGAAATTCCGTGTACTTCGCCGTCTGCGGCCGACGATATTGCTCTGATATCACTCACGAAATCGGGTCTTGATAGCCTCATCGACATCTGTTACAGATACAGTCGGCAGTGGAGATTTAATTTCTCAACGACGAAAAGCACAATTGTTGTATTTAACGAGACAAAACGTCAAGATAAACTCAACGATAGACAATGGTTTCTTGGTGATCAACCGCTTCCAGAATCCAACAACTGTGTTCATCTTGGAATCAAACAGTGCAAATTTCAAGCTGATACAACACGGAGCTCAATTCTTTCGGAAAAATTACGAAAATCGTACTTTAGTATCGCTGGAAGAGGTTTGCTCAAATCGTGCACACCACTAACAATGGCAAATCTGTTAGGATCAATCGTGCTGCCAAAAGCTCTATATGGTTGTCAGTTGCTGAATATCACAAACAACACTGTCATGTATTCAATGGAAAAGGCATACCGTTTATGTGTCAAACACATCCAAACGCTCCCGACTCGGACCCCGACTAACGTTGCGATGAGTCTCCTTGGATTAATACCGCTTGAGACGGAGATACACATCAACAAACTAAATTTTCTCTCCGAACTAATCCATCTGCCTCAAGGACACCAGGTACCTCTTACGATCTTTCTCCAGAAATTTTTCCAGCTCACCCTTTTCGCTCGTCAAACAACTGGATTCGTCCCGGATATCATTGAAATATTAAATCTCTATGACCTGTATCATGTGCTAACAACATACGTGAAAACTGGAATATTCCCAACGAAATCTTCTTGGAAAAATCTTGTGCAGACAGCAGTCAGACAGAACTATCATCGAGAATGGTGCCGATCTGTGTCCGTCGATAGAAACCTCGATGTGTTTAAAATTGTGCACGGAGACCCAGCATCATGTTGGAACATTTGGAGAATCCTGCGAGATTACCCACGATATAATAAACAACTGCGAAATCTTGCCTTATTGCTAAACAAGACAACATACAGTAACAATTTGACATGTTGTGCATGTATAAATACATATAACTGTGAGTTAATACACGCAATCCGCCACTGTAATTCACCCTGTTCTGTCGTCCTGAGGAACGACTATCTGGATTGCATAACTGACCAATACGGCGTTGCCGCCTTTTTGTATATAGACTCGTTAAGCGATATAGAACTTTGTGCATTTCTACTCGGCACCGACGTCATGCAGTACCCGGTGGAAATAGAACAACACATGGACAAAATAATTATCGACACTGCTACATTTCTGTTCATCTTGTGCCAAGTGATTCGAGGACAATAATCACATTATCAACCCACGACTTTGTATATTGTTGTTATATTTACATGAACTATACATATTCTTCTCCAAACTGGAGGTCCACAATAAATATATCGCAGCCATAGTCAGGACTTAAAGTCAAACGATCAACATAATTATGCTTTCCATGGGAATGCAGCTTTGTTCACGAAAAAATATATTAGTCTGTTTTCTTCTTCGAGAGTACAGTATATGTTACTATGGATACATGACAACATAACGCGCGTTTTGGATTCTCCACCCAGTTTGTCATACTGAAAATAAATGTTTACATGAAAAACGTTTACTGAGCAGCTCGAATTCAACACTATTTCGATCATCGCAAATGGAAGAACAGTCAATTAGGGCATGTTTGACGCGATCTTTGTATTTCTTGTCACATAATAGGCAATTTTCTCATTTGTTTCCAGGATAGAAATAAGATTTTCTATATATGGGTTGGGTATTTGTGGCAATTTTTCCATATCAGGGACACGCATAGCGTTTGATGGATGGCAGAGAACCTGGCAAGTCGGGTATCCTGATTCACGCCCATTTCCCATTTCCCAATATTCAGTATTAGTTCTTGTCAACTTCTTGACCATGATTCTTTTACCGCACATTTCCAAGTGGATTTCATCGGGAATATTGAATTTTCGATGTAGTTCTCAAGGGTCTCTGTCATGTTATATTTGTCAAGGGTGTAGATAATATCCGACATGTAACTTGACGGTGAACTTGTAATATCAACGACGTACTGATATAAGCGTGTAACAAATACATCTTTCGCTGTGCATTAGCATGTACATGGACTATGTCGTTCAATAACATTCTCCTGTATATGAACTATGTCGTGGAATAATTGCTATTACATGGCCGAACATTTTCAATCATTAGACGAGTTTAAGCAGCCGTTCGCTATTTTTCTCCGAAATACAAATGTCGACGAAAATGTGCGTTTTTTTTACATTTAAGAGCTCATCAAAGTCGACTAAGATTTTTTTTAAAGTACATTTAGTCCAGTTAGTCTAGGAGATCGGGAGGTAGTATTGCTCATATTGACGGACAAGCTGCGACCATGTTATTTTTAATGTTTTAGGTATGGTAATGAAGAAAAATTATGATAGCAAGAACAAATTTGTAGCCTTCTTTGGTTTTTTCGATTTTTTGGGCATTTTTCTACGTTTTTAGCCCAAATTTTTCAATTTTTTTTCAATTTGTAACCATTTCATTTTAGTATGATTTTGGTGATTAAGTTGTATAGTAATTGTGTTAATAATGTTAAATAACTAATCGTGCTAAATCAAATTGAAGAATTTAAATTTTTTTATTTTTTTTACCATTTAAATTTTTTTTTTTATGCAAAATCGTCCAAATTGCAACCATTTCATCTTAGTATGATTTTAATGGTTAAATTCGCCATTAATTATTTTAATAGTGTTAAATAATTTACAACTTGTCTTCTACAATGTTTTTAAATGGATTTAAGAAGGTTTCTACTTGTTTTCTAAGTTGATGGGGGTCTAATTCAAATCCAATTAAACATTGTACTGTTCAAAATTAGATCAATTTCTTAAGGCGTATGGTAGATATACGTAACTAGTTTTCAAAACTTATACATATGCCTTTCTATCATGTGCGTTAAGATAAGATAAGTTTATTGACAATTACACCCACACGGGGCCGATGTCACAACATTAATAACAATAAATATATATATGATACAATAAGTATACACAATTGTAATCATAATTAAAATGGAAAAAATTCATGTTTGTTGTTGAAAATCTGGTGTTTCAGACCTTTTGTGGAAAAAGAGACGGACCATGTTACAGATGATATTGCATGTTTCTGTTTTGTCATTTCGCAGTAAGAAAATGAATTTTTGGGCATCAGTCATATTAATAAACTTGTGATTTACTTTATTTATTTCGTCAAAGAAACGGAGACGAATGCTTTTGTAAATAGGACATTTTAAAATAAAATGTTCCTCGGTTTCCGTTTCCAATCCACATTTTCTGCATATTCTCTTGTCTACAGGAATCTTCGGTTGTTTATGGCGCCCTTTTTCAATTTCTAGAGTATGATTGCTAATCCGCAATTTGCTGAAGATCTTTCTTACTTCGATATTTTTTACTATGTCCAAATATGGCTCCAATCGGTAATCACTTATTATTTCTCTATACACCCTCAATTTGTTCTTACCTGATGGTTTTTCATCGTTATATATATCTCTTCTGAAACACGACACATGGTCAACCTTGAAACTATCACAAATAGTGTGTTGAACTTTCTTCAAATACTGATCAGTTTTATCAATAATTTCCGTGAGTTTTGGAATGTCAAAGTTAAAGGACCACTTATTTGGGATTATGCGGTCATCGGACATTGTGGCTGATTTATGAACGAGGGAATGTTTGTCTGCAGTCGATATTTTTAACGCATATTTAGCAGCACGAGATAATGCTTCATAAACAACGGGGTATCTCCCAAGCTCAGCACGTACCGCGTGATTTGATGCTTTCCTGTTTACTCCAAGTGCTCGTTTGCAAAAATTGAGATGAGACGATTCACATGGCGCAGTATCTATATTGTTGAGGTTGATATCAGAGGCCCATATTTCGCAACCATATAGCGAGTCGGATTTTACAAATTAAATTATGATGAAAAATCCTGAAATTTGGGTGTGATCACATTTGTGGTCATAATATTCCCGTTAGAGAGTGGATGGACATGGGGCATGAGACACTGTGCAGCACTGTGCAGTATATATGTATATGACAAGCATGACATGCGACATTAGTAACTTTCTACTAAACTGTGCTTCCAGAGTTATCAGGAATAGAGTATCGGTGTTATTTCTTACCCAAATAAATTTTAAAACGGGGTATGTGGGTTAAAGGACCACTGGGAGATAATAGGATGTCCAATGACTCCTATATTTCTATCGTATCAAAGTAAAGCTGTTTTTGTAAAATTTGCGCGGTTTACACGATCAAGGTTCGATTTTCTTTACAATAATATGTTACAAGCAACTAATTATATAGAGTTACGCTTCTTGAAGTTGTGTAGGGAAACTCGAGTCAGCATAACAAAAAAATCTGGCTGCTGATTGGTTGATTATCATTGAGGGAAATATGGAATGGGTCTGGATATTTTTATGCTGCTGATTTATGTGCATTAATGGGGTAGTTGTAGAAATGCAAGATTATCGTTTGAAAAAAAATACCGAAAAGGGCGCGTTTGTTGTCACATACTGGTGCAACGGATGACGTTCTAAGGAAAAATTGACCACTTGAAGTTCAAATAGGCTTAACCCATGGCCGGAGGGACTTTTAGTTAACACTCTCATCTATGGAAAATAATTAGGTGTTTGTAACCTATAGATACGAAGCTTCGGTACATTAATTATTATTCATATATTACTATATTTAAATCAGATGTATGCTTACAGTCGGCGTCGAAACAAAAACACGAATGTACCGATTATTCGTGACATTCAAGTTAAATGTTCAATAATAGAAAATTATACTGTGACTGCTTCATTCAACATGAAGTTAATAAAGGTGTATCGTTATTAAAAACAGTATACAGTAATATCGAAATAAGAAGAATCATGTGGCCCTGGGTACTTATCCCCCAGCGCTGTGGCAAAACAATTGACAATGTATTCTTAAACCCAAACCTGTGGCGGTTTTTCATCCAATGTACCGAAGCTTCGTGCCATGTGCCGAAGCTTCGTGACGTGTCAGAACTCCAGGAATATACCACCACAGGACATCATATGGCACCGATAACAAACGTTGAATGGTGACCAGAAACCCGGATATTAATAATTTCAGATCATAATTAGCATCGATATTAACCCATCGAGGAATATGTCATAATTACACACTATATTACACCCACCCTATATAACTGCTCCCTCTCTGACACAGGGCTACATGTAAGAAGATTATCGATGTCTACTTAATGAGACTATACAGTTCCGTCAAAATCTGGTGAAAAATGTGACCTCGCATCGTTAACCCCAAATCTGTGGCGATTTTTCATCCAATTTACCGAAGCTTCGTGACACGTACCGTCAAATGGCATCAACGTCACCATAAACTTCGATATCAGTCATTTCAGATCGTAACTATCACAGAAATATATATTAATCCATGGTGTAATTATGTCAAAATGACACACTATATTACACCCACCCTATATAACTGCTTTACTTCAGCCCTGACACAGTGCTACATACAAGACGTTTATCCATGTCTACTTAATGAAAGTATATAGTTCTGTCGAAATCTGGCGAAAAATGTGACCTTGCATCATTAACCCCAAATCTGTGGCGGTTTTTCATCCTATGTACTGAAGCTTCGTGACATGTACCGAAGCTTCGTGACATGTCAGAACTCCAAGAATATACCCATCGGGACATCAAATGGTATCAAACGTTGAATGGTCACCAGAAATCTCGATATTAGTCATTTCAGACCATAATTAGCATAGCATTATATATTAACCCATCGAGAAATACGTCAACATGACACACTATATTACACCCACTCCTATATAACTGCGTCCTCCCTGACACAGGCTGCATAAAAAAGTTTATCCATGTCTACTTAATGAGAGTATACAATTCTGTCAAAATCGGGCGAACAATTTGGTCTATAAATACCGCAGTGTGACACATTTAAGATAGACCAATACAATAAACACCTTTCAACCCAAAGATAGTTACATTTTAATTGAAAAAATAGTCCAAACATGAAAAGTTAATTTTTGCCGATATTTAAGTCAAGTTTTTGAGAGAAAATTCCAATATCTTTGGTGATGTCAGTGGTGACAATAGTAACAATTAACCATGGTACATCAGACATGTTAGTATTCAATGTATAGAAGGCAGAATAGCCAATTTTGTACATCATCCACAACTGGGGCAATATTTACCATTTCCCATATTTTGGCGGCCATTTTGGCAGCCATTTTGAGCCAAAGTAAGAATTGTGGGTCCATTGAGTTGGAATATTCATAGGTAATCATGTGCATCACTTACATTACAAAGTTATGTTCATTTCTTGTTAAAATATGACTAGAATCCCAATTGTGATGTTTTTGTGTGAAATTTTATACCACATTCTGTAAATTCGTATTTTTGAGGGAACGGAAGGGGTTAGGACCCCAAAAAGTGCATATTGAATTGCCCCAATGATCAGTTAATATACAAAATAAAGTCACATTACTTAACCAGTTCCAAACAGCATGAATCGATCTAGAAGATATTTGTAAAAAAAAAGTAATATTTTAAACTTCCGGCGGCCATTTTGGTGGCCATCTTGGATGGCGAGTTTCAATTTTGCTCCAAAAAAGTGACATTATGTCTTACCTTCACGAAAATATATACATTTGTATACATTTTACAAGATTTTTACCGCTATAATTTGCATAAAACTGACTTAAGAGTCTGGTCTGAAAAACAGTGGCCATGATGGACGCCATTTTGTCTGGAGTCTATATGGCCACTTTTTTTTCTTGTTAACATTGCTTAAAAGTTGAAGGACATAATAAGGAACAAAATGAGTGGGGAGAAGTTAAGTCCCAAGAAGTTCAAGGGTACCAATATTAGCTCTCTGAATACTAGTAGTACTATGACGTCGCCGAAAATTCTTCTATTTTCGGTCGTCGGGTAGGTCAATAAAAACATGTTTTTCGCCAATTAAGCTACAAATTCACCACTGCTATCATGGATTTTCGTAATCTACATATATTTTACTACAAAAATAGACTGGATAGCACTTGTCCGTCAAAATGAGCAACATTTGTTATTTCTTGGGGTCGATCTCCTGGACTAAGTTAGATTACGGTATCCTTCTGTTGCCGTTTTCGGGAGGAAAAACCGGTATATATAATTGCATAGAGCCCATGCTCTCAACACGTCTGTATGTATGACTCCTGTCGAACCAAAGAGTGTTTTGAGTCGGAGATATTGTGTATTTACTTTGCGAAGCGGGCGTGGAGTAAAATTTTGCTAACGTTCGACAGCGAGGTCGGCAGAGCTAAACTGCGGGGTAGTCCTACTATATGTGCGAACTTTAAGCAACGAAGCGCCGTTGAAATATTTACGCCCATAGTAGAAATTTATACCCACAGCTGAAATTTACGAAATAGGTGGTATACACACAATAACATGTGGTATAATGGTACGTTTATACGCTGGCAAGTGTGCACGGTATGATTTGAAGGCATTTCGACATAGAAAACCACATGGTGCCATAATATGAACGGAAACATGCATTTAACATGCATCTTTACCAAAGCGAACGACATGAGAGGTAAAATGTATGTAGTTCCACTTGTAACGGAGCTACGAGCAATTGCCTTCAAATACCTAATATACGATTGATTCATGCTATGTATACCACGATCGCCTATCTTACTATATAAATAAAGTTTTACAATTAAACAACACCTGTTGATTAAACGTGCCTGCTGTTGATTAAACTTCGCAGAGTGGATTAAACTTTATCCATACAATTTGAACGGCAAAGTGTTTATCCATCGCATTGTAAAGATCGTGGCATAAACAAAATATACGCATAGTGTTTCTGAATAACAAATTTAAACCACTCTTGGGATTGGCGATATATACTACTCGCTGAAGCTCGTGTTGTAAATCGCCAATCTCACTCGTGGATTAAATTTGTTATTCAGAAACACTATGCGTATATTCTATATATAATTGCATGTTATTTACAGGCAAATTCGGGTAGCATCGCTACATGTGGAACTACAGACACTTTAATTCTCATGTAGTTAGATGTGGTACAGATGCATTTTATATGCATGTTTCCGTTCATATTCTGGAATCAAATCGTTCTTTACGACGAAATTCCTACAACCATATATACCGTCCAAACTTACCAGTGTATGAATGTACAGTAAATATGTATTGTCGTTCGACGGGCTGGAAATCTTAATACATCTTTGAATACAACTTTTTTTTCAAGAATCAACCACGACGACCACAACAACCACCACGACCACAACAATCACCACGACCACCACCACGACTACAACGACCACAACGACATTCGGTAAGGGTCTATTCAGATTAGTATAGGATTATACTTGTACTTGTATGAGGGCGTGGCACTGAGATATTTATTGCCCACTAGAAACACACTGGTCATTCTATACACCAGCCCCTGGTTAAGTGGTCCTGCAAGTTTGTTATGATGTTGGTGGGTTCTGTTGAGTTGATATGATGCTGGTAGGGAAAACCGGTGCTGCTATGTTATCTACATTAAAAAATATATATGGTTTGAAGGTACTCAATCCGATTAAGCACCCCTAAATTACTATTTCTTTGGCTTCGGGGGTAAAAAATATTTTATTCGAGTCGATGAACCCACCCTTCAAAGCTCAGAGTGATCAGATATCGATTATATTTATGAATTTAACCGATTTTTTCGTTTTTTTTCAAACTTATATTTATGAATTTAATATATAATTATGATTGTATTTTCACACATATATCTGTATTAATTGAGAATTTCGGTGATGTTCTGGCTTGAAAAAGCATTTATTGAATCGCGTTAATTAATCTCTTCATCGTTGTATAAACACGCGCGTGTGATCCCTTTATGTCGTTGTGTAAACAGACACGCGGTGATAAATGGTCAGTGAATGGTGATCAGGATGAATCCACTGAGTTTGATTTGTTACGAAAACATGTTAGTAAAAACACAACTTGTTTCAACTGATTTATTGTCCCTTGTATACACACTCGTGTGTGATCCCTTATATTGTTTTATAAACAGACACGCGATGATAAATGGTCAGTGAATGGTGATCAGTATGAATCCACTGAGTTTGATTTGTTATGAAAACATGTTAGTAAAAACACAACTGGTATATATTCAACTGATTTATTTTTGACTGGCATAATTCCACAATGACTGCATTGAACCTGTATATTTTAATTGAGGTCCGTATGAGCCAGGGTCCGTATAAGCCGAGGGTCCGTATAAGCCAGGGTCCGTATCAGCCGGTGGTCCGTAAAAGCCAGGGTCCGTAAGAGCCAGGGTCCGTAAGAGCCAGGGTCCGTATCAGCCGGCATTCGGTGGAAAACCACATGGTGCCATAATATGAACGGAAACATGCATTTAACATGCATCTTTACCAAAGCGAACGACATGAGAGGTAAAATGTATGTAGTTCCACTTGTAACGGAGCTACGAGCAATTGCCTTCAAATACCTAATATACGATTGATTCATGCTATGTATACCACGATCGCCTATCTTACTATATAAATAAAGTTTTACAATTAAACAACACCTGTTGATTAAACGTGCCTGCTGTTGATTAAACTTCGCAGAGTGGATTAAACTTTATCCATACAATTTGAACGGCAAAGTGTTTATCCATCGCATTGTAAAGATCGTGGCATAAACAAAATATACGCATAGTGTTTCTGAATAACAAATTTAAACCACTCTTGGGATTGGCGATATATACTACTTGCTGAAGCTCGTGTTGTAAATCGCCAATCTCACTCGTGGATTAAATTTGTTATTCAGAAACACTATGCGTATATTCTATATATAATTGCATGTTTTTTACAGGCAAATTCGGGTAGCATCGCTACATGTGGAACTACAGACACTTTAATTCTCATGTAGTTAGATGTGGTACAGATGCATTTTATATGCATGTTTCCGTTCATATTCTGGAATCAAATCGTTCTTTACGACGAAATTCCTACAACCATATATACCGTCCAAACTTACCAGTGTATGAATGTACAGTAAATATGTATTGTCGTTCGACGGGCTGGAAATCTTAATACATCTTTGAATACAACTTTTTTTTCAAGAATCAACCACGACGACCACAACAACCACCACGACCACAACAATCACCACCACGACTACAACGACCACAACGACATTCGGTAAGGGTCTATTCAGATTAGTATAGGATTATACTTGTACTTGTATGAGGGCGTGGCACTGAAATATTTATTGCCCACTAGAAACACACTGGTCATTCTATACACCAGCCCCTGGTTAAGTGGTCCTGCAAGTTTGTTATGAAGTTGGTGGGTTCTGTTGAGTTGATATGATGCTGGTAGGGAAAACCGGTGCTGCTATGTTATCTACATTAAAAATATATATGGTTTGAAGGTACTCAATCCGATTAAGCACCCCTAAATTACTATTTCTTTGGCTTCGGGGGTAAAAAATATTTTATTCGAGTCGAGGAACCCACCCTTCAAAGCTCAGAGTGATCAGATATCGATTATATTTATGAATTTAACCGATTTTTTCGTTTTTTTTTAAACTTATATTTATGAATTTAATATATAATTATGATTGTATTTTCACACATATATCTGTATTAATTGAGAATTTCGGTGATGTTCTGGCTTGAAAAAAACATTTATTGAATCGCGTTAATTAATCTCTTCATCGTTGTATAAACACGCGCGTGTGATCCCTTTATGTCGTTGTGTAAACAGACACGCGGTGATAAATGGTCAGTGAATGGTGATCAGGATGAATCCACTGAGTTTGATTTGTTACGAAAACATGTTAGTAAAAACACAACTTGTTTCAACTGATTTATTGTCCCTTGTATACACACTCGTGTGTGATCCCTTATATTGTTTTATAAACAGACACGCGATGATAAATGGTCAGTGAATGGTGATCAGTATGAATCCACTGAGTTTGATTTGTTATGAAAACATGTTAGTAAAAACACAACTGGTATATATTCAACTGATTTATTTTTGACTGGCATAATTCCACAATGACTGCATTGAACCTGTATATTTTAATTGAGGTCCGTATGAGCCAGGGTCCGTATAAGCCGAGGGTCCGTATAAGCCAGGGTCCGTATCAGCCGGTGGTCCGTAAAAGCCAGGGTCCGTAAGAGCCAGGGTCCGTAAGAGCCAGGGTCCGTATCAGCCGGCATTCGGTAGAAAACCACATGGTGCCATAATATGAACGGAAACATGCATTTAACATGCATCTTTACCAAAGCGAACGACATGAGAGGTAAAATGTATGTAGTTCCACTTGTAACGGAGCTACGAGCAATTGCCTTCAAATACCTAATATACGATTGATTCATGCTATGTATACCACGATCGCCTATCTTACTATATAAATAAAGTTTTACAATTAAACAACACCTGTTGATTAAACGTGCCTACTGTTGATTAAACTTCGCAGAGTGGATTAAACTTTATCCATACAATTTGAACGGCAAAGTGTTTATCCATCGCATTGTAAAGATCGTGGCATAAACAAAATATACGCATAGTGTTTCTGAATAACAAATTTAAACTACTCTTGGGATTGGCGATATATACTACTCGCTGAAGCTCGTGTTGTAAATCGCCAATCTCACTCGTGGATTAAATTTGTTATTCAGAAACACTATGCGTATATTCTATATATAATTGCTTGTTATTTACAGGCAAATTCGGGTAGCATCGCTACATGTGGAACTACAGACACTTTAATTCTCATGTAGTTAGATGTGGTACAGATGCATTTTATATGCATGTTTCCGTTCATATTCTGGAATCAAATCGTTCTTTACGACGAAATTCCTACAACCATATATACCGTCCAAACTTACCAGTGTATGAATGTACAGTAAATATGTATTGTCGTTCGACGGGCTGGAAATCTTAATACATCTTTGAATACAACTTTTTTTTCAAGAATCAACCACGACGACCACAACAACCACCACGACCACAACAATCACCACGACCACCACCACGACTACAACGACCACAACGACATTCGGTAAGGGTCTATTCAGATTAGTATAGGATTATACTTGTACTTGTATGAGGGCGTGGCACTGAGATATTTATTGCCCACTAGAAACACACTGGTCATTCTATACACCAGCCCCTGGTTAAGTGGTCCTGCAAGTTTGTTATGATGTTGGTGGGTTCTGTTGAGTTGATATGATGCTGGTAGGGAAAACCGGTGCTGCTATGTTATCTACATTAAAAAATATATATGGTTTGAAGGTACTCAATCCGATTAAGCACCCCTAAATTACTATTTCTTTGGCTTCGGGGGTAAAAAATATTTTATTCGAGTCGAGGAACCCACCCTTCAAAGCTCAGAGTGATCAGATAGCGATTATATTTATGAATTTAACCGATTTTTTCGTTTTTTTTCAAACTTATATTTATGAATTTAATATATAATTATGATTGTATTTTCACACATATATCTGTATTAATTGAGAATTTCGGTGATGTTCTGGCTTGAAAAAACATTTATTGAATCGCGTTAATTAATCTCTTCATCGTTGTATAAACACGCGCGTGTGATCCCTTTATGTCGTTGTGTAAACAGACACGCGGTGATAAATGGTCAGTGAATGGTGATCAGGATGAATCCACTGAGTTTGATTTGTTACGAAAACATGTTAGTAAAAACACAACTTGTTTCAACTGATTTATTGTCCCTTGTATACACACTCGTGTGTGATCCCTTATATTGTTTTATAAACAGACACGCGATGATAAATGGTCAGTGAATGGTGATCAGTATGAATCCACTGAGTTTGATTTGTTATGAAAACATGTTAGTAAAAACACAACTGGTATATATTCAACTGATTTATTTTTGACTGGCATAATTCCACAATGACTGCATTGAACCTGTATATTTTAATTGAGGTCCTTATGAGCCAGGGTCCGTATAAGCCGAGGGTCCGTATAAGCCAGGGGCCGTATCAGCCGGTGGTCCGTAAAAGCCAGGGTCCGTAAGAGCCAGGGTCCGTAAGAGCCAGGGTCCGTATCAGCCGGCATTCGGTGGAAAACCACATGGTGCCATAATATGAACGGAAACATGCATTTAACATGCATCTTTACCAAAGCGAACGACATGAGAGGTAAAATGTATGTAGTTCCACTTGTAACGGAGCTACGAGCAATTGCCTTCAAATACCTAATATACGATTGATTCATGCTATGTATACCACGATCGCCTATCTTACTATATAAATAAAGTTTTACAATTAAACAACACCTGTTGATTAAACGTGCCTGCTGTTGATTAAACTTCGCAGAGTGGATTAAACTTTATCCATACAATTTGAACGGCAAAGTGTTTATCCATCGCATTGTAAAGATCGTGGCATAAACAAAATATACGCATAGTGTTTCTGAATAACAAATTTAAACCACTCTTGGGATTGGCGATATATACTACTCGCTGAAGCTCGTGTTGTAAATCGCCAATCTCACTCGTGGATTAAATTTGTTATTCAGAAACACTATGCGTATATTCTATATATAATTGCATGTTATTTACAGGCAAATTCGGGTAGCATCGCTACATGTGGAACTACAGACACTTTAATTCTCATGTAGTTAAATGTGGTACAGATGCATTTTATATGCATGTTTCCGTTCATATTCTGGAATCAAATCGTTCTTTACGACGAAATTCCTGCAAACATATAGACCGTCCAAACTTACCAGTGTATGAATGTACAGTAAATATGTATTGTCGTTCGACGGGCTGGAAATCTTAATACATCTTTGAATACAACTTTTTTTTCAAGAACCAACCACGACGACCACAACAACCACCACGACCACAACAACCACCACGACCACAACGACGACCACCACCACGACTACAACGACCACAACGACATTCGGTAAGGGTATATTCAGATTAGTATAGGATTATACTTGTACTTGTATGAGGGCGTGGCACTGAGATATTTATTGCCCACTAGAAACACACTGGTCATTCTATACACCAGCCCCTGGTTAAGTGGTCCTGCAAGTTTGTTATGATGTTGGTGGGTTCTGTTGAGTTGATATGATGCTGGTAGGGAAAACCGGTGCTGCTATGTTATCTACATTAAAAATATATATATGGTTTGAAGGTACTCAATCCGATTAAGCACCCCTAAATTACTATTTCTTTGGCTTCGGGGGTAAAAAATATTTTATTCGAGTCGAGGAACCCACCCTTCAAAGCTCAGAGTGATCAGATATCGATTTTTGAAGTTTGTTAATGTTTCAGATGTGGTCCAGTTTCACGTGCTCAAACGGACAAATTGCGGGTGTAAGATGGATAACTCGAAACTCAAGTGGTTACTATTAACAATAATAACCACTTTGTTTTAGAGTTATCCATCTTACACCCGCAATTTGTCCGTAATTTATCCGTTTCAGCACGTGAAAGTGGACCACATCTCAAAAATTAACAAATTTCAAAATCGGTATCTGATCACTCTGAGCTTTGGAGGATGGGTTCCTTGACTCGAATCAAATATGTTTTACCCCCAAAGCCAAAGAAATTGTGATTTAGGGGTGCTTAATCGGATTGAGTACCTTTAATAGTTCAATAATGATTGCGTTGTTTGTTGCAAACCAAGCACAATCAAAATGGATGTTATCGTCGCTTTGCCAGCAGTAACCATCATCGAATATACTTTAATGTTTTTTCCATCGATTTGTCCAACTCCGGGAAAATGACAATTTTAGAAAAAAATATCGTTACATTTTCGTAACAGCATCAGTTTTCTCTACAAGCATCATAGCAAAGACGGAATACTACGTTAGACTATTGTTTTGCTTCATATAGAGCTGCAGTGAAAGTCATTTAATTTTGCAAAGTGTACGTCACGTACTTGAAAATAAGCGGTCTATATGCTTTCGAGAAGAATATGTTACATGCCAGTGTTCGTTTTTGTCGAAGAGGCGAGTAATACCACTGAAACCAATAACGACGCCCGATTGGAGCTAACAGCGGCGGTTCTAGCTGATCGTCTTGCGTAACGTGTCATCAGAGTTTGAATTTTACCAAACCAGTTAAACGTTATTTGGATATATTGCACGATCGTTCTTTGTTGGATAAATTCCACAAAAATAGTTGGTGATTGGCGTCATTGTGCATCCTCATATAATCCCGTGCTAATGGATTGAATTTTAAACTTCAAGATGGCCGCTGGGCCATGTTTTTTTTGCCGAATGATTCCCACATACTTGTCAATGTCAACAGACATGACAAATTTCATAATGATCCGACCAAAAGTACAACTTGAAGCCCGTGCCAACGGATTTAGTCATGCAAAGAGTAAAAAATCCAAGATGGCTGTCAACGGACAAGTTTTATGGTCGAATGACCCAAAAATGAATCTTTCACCTCTAATGTCAATGTCATCAGCCAAGACAACTTTCATGATGATCCGACCAAAGGTACGACCCGTAGGAGTCATGCAAAGAGTAAAATCCAAGATGTCTGCCGACGGCCTTGTTTTATTGCGGAATGACCCCAAAATGACACATTCCCATCTATATGTCAATACTAACATCCGTGACAAATTTCATCAGATCAGATGAACAGTTCGGCCTGTAGCCCGTGCTAATGGATTTAATTTTGAAATCCAAGATGGCGCTGGCGGCCATGTTTTTTGGAGTCATCCGGTCATACATAATGTCAATATGAGCATATTTCGACCACTAAAATACGCCCGTTAATTGATTATTTCCACGAGAACAAGCTGAATAAACTATTTAATAGTAAAAATAATCGTGGTGCTCACATTCGATGAGAAATTTCCGAACATTTCTCAACAATTTAAAGGAGGAATCAACTGCACTATAGAGGAGTTTCGATAATAAATTATACAGGGCTTTCCCTTAGAAGGTTTCTTCCACATTTACATTTTTTGTCCAGTATTCAATAATTCTCAGTTATATAGAGGATATATAAACTTTTTCAGTGGATATGGGTTATATCTCATGAGTGATGACAAAACATTGAATTTCTATGAGTGGCTTTAGCCACGAGTGGAAATTCAAATGTTTTGTCATCACGAATGAGATTTAACCCATATTCACTGAAAAAGTGTGGATATTCTGTTTATTATATACTTTAGTTACTTGCCTATGGCCCCCAATGAATGTCAATACATCCGAAATTTCAAGCTGACACATTACGCCCAAAAACATATTCCAATAATTAAAACACTCAAAAAGTTTAGATTTTGTATTTATTATATACTTTCGTTACTTGCCGATGGCCCCCAATGAATGTCAGTACATGATGTGTGCAGGAAATCATTCACTATGAGGTATAAACTGACTACACACATGAGGATCCATACGGCGCAATAATACCAGTGAGATATCGATATATCACTAGTGGGATATCACTTATATCTCACTGCTAAAACCTTATAATTCATGGGCAAGTATATAATAAATTGTTATATCTAATGGCAATCCCATCAATTCACCATATTCCATGTAGTCTGGTATTGATGGTTTTAAATTAAGAGCCTGAGTTTACTCTTGAGTAGGCTCTCTGCATTTTTCTGACAGTATAGGGTGCTTATCACATGGTAACATCGTGGAACGTATCGCCCCATGCCATAGGAGCTTATCACTTCAAAGTTCCGTTGCACATCTGGAGATTTCATGGTTTGTTTGCTTCATTTTGTTTGCTTCAAATACCTAATATACGATTGATTCATGCTATGTATACCACGATCGCCTATCTTACTATATAAATAAAGTTTTACAATTAAACAACACCTGTTGATTAAACGTGCCTGCTGTTGATTAAACTTCGCAGAGTGGATTAAACTTTATCCATACAATTTGAACGGCAAAGTGTTTATCCATCGCATTGTAAAGATCGTGGCATAAACAAAATATACGCATAGTGTTTCTGAATAACAAATTTAAACCACTCTTGGGATTGGCGATATATACTACTCGCTGAAGCTCGTGTTGTAAATCGCCAATCTCACTCGTGGATTAAATTTGTTATTCAGAAACACTATGCGTATATTCTATATATAATTGCATGTTATTTACAGGCAAATTCGGGTAGCATCGCTACATGTGGAACTACAGACACTTTAATTCTCATGTAGTTAGATGTGGTACAGATGCATTTTATATGCATGTTTCCGTTCATATTCTGGAATCAAATCGTTCTTTACGACGAAATTCCTACAACCATATATACCGTCCAAACTTACCAGTGTATGAATGTACAGTAAATATGTATTGTCGTTCGACGGGCTGGAAATCTTAATACATCTTTGAATACAACTTTTTTCAGTGAATGGTGATCAGTATGAATCCACTGAGTTTGATTTGTTATGAAAACATGTTAGTAAAAACACAACTGGTATATATTCAACTGATTTATTTTTGACTGGCATAATTCCACAATGACTGCATTGAACCTGTATATTTTAATTGAGGTCCGTATGAGCCAGGGTCCGTATAAGCCGAGGGTCCGTATAAGCCAGGGTCCGTATCAGCCGGTGGTCCGTAAAAGCCAGGGTCCGTAAGAGCCAGGGTCCGTAAGAGCCAGGGTCCGTATCAGCCGGCATTCGGTGGAAAACCACATGGTGCCATAATATGAACGGAAACATGCATTTAACATGCATCTTTACCAAAGCGAACGACATGAGAGGTAAAATGTATGTAGTTCCACTTGTAACGGAGCTACGAGCAATTGCCTTCAAATACCTAATATACGATTGATTCATGCTATGTATACCACGATCGCCTATCTTACTATATAAATAAAGTTTTACAATTAAACAACACCTGTTGATTAAACGTGCCTGCTGTTGATTAAACTTCGCAGAGTGGATTAAACTTTATCCATACAATTTGAACGGCAAAGTGTTTATCCATCGCATTGTAAAGATCGTGGCATAAACAAAATATACGCATAGTGTTTCTGAATAACAAATTTAAACCACTCTTGGGATTGGCGATATATACTACTTGCTGAAGCTCGTGTTGTAAATCGCCAATCTCACTCGTGGATTAAATTTGTTATTCAGAAACACTATGCGTATATTCTATATATAATTGCATGTTTTTTACAGGCAAATTCGGGTAGCATCGCTACATGTGGAACTACAGACACTTTAATTCTCATGTAGTTAGATGTGGTACAGATGCATTTTATATGCATGTTTCCGTTCATATTCTGGAATCAAATCGTTCTTTACGACGAAATTCCTACAACCATATATACCGTCCAAACTTACCAGTGTATGAATGTACAGTAAATATGTATTGTCGTTCGACGGGCTGGAAATCTTAATACATCTTTGAATACAACTTTTTTTTCAAGAATCAACCACGACGACCACAACAACCACCACGACCACAACAATCACCACCACGACTACAACGACCACAACGACATTCGGTAAGGGTCTATTCAGATTAGTATAGGATTATACTTGTACTTGTATGAGGGCGTGGCACTGAAATATTTATTGCCCACTAGAAACACACTGGTCATTCTATACACCAGCCCCTGGTTAAGTGGTCCTGCAAGTTTGTTATGAAGTTGGTGGGTTCTGTTGAGTTGATATGATGCTGGTAGGGAAAACCGGTGCTGCTATGTTATCTACATTAAAAATATATATGGTTTGAAGGTACTCAATCCGATTAAGCACCCCTAAATTACTATTTCTTTGGCTTCGGGGGTAAAAAATATTTTATTCGAGTCGAGGAACCCACCCTTCAAAGCTCAGAGTGATCAGATATCGATTATATTTATGAATTTAACCGATTTTTTCGTTTTTTTTTAAACTTATATTTATGAATTTAATATATAATTATGATTGTATTTTCACACATATATCTGTATTAATTGAGAATTTCGGTGATGTTCTGGCTTGAAAAAAACATTTATTGAATCGCGTTAATTAATCTCTTCATCGTTGTATAAACACGCGCGTGTGATCCCTTTATGTCGTTGTGTAAACAGACACGCGGTGATAAATGGTCAGTGAATGGTGATCAGGATGAATCCACTGAGTTTGATTTGTTACGAAAACATGTTAGTAAAAACACAACTTGTTTCAACTGATTTATTGTCCCTTGTATACACACTCGTGTGTGATCCCTTATATTGTTTTATAAACAGACACGCGATGATAAATGGTCAGTGAATGGTGATCAGTATGAATCCACTGAGTTTGATTTGTTATGAAAACATGTTAGTAAAAACACAACTGGTATATATTCAACTGATTTATTTTTGACTGGCATAATTCCACAATGACTGCATTGAACCTGTATATTTTAATTGAGGTCCGTATGAGCCAGGGTCCGTATAAGCCGAGGGTCCGTATAAGCCAGGGTCCGTATCAGCCGGTGGTCCGTAAAAGCCAGGGTCCGTAAGAGCCAGGGTCCGTAAGAGCCAGGGTCCGTATCAGCCGGCATTCGGTAGAAAACCACATGGTGCCATAATATGAACGGAAACATGCATTTAACATGCATCTTTACCAAAGCGAACGACATGAGAGGTAAAATGTATGTAGTTCCACTTGTAACGGAGCTACGAGCAATTGCCTTCAAATACCTAATATACGATTGATTCATGCTATGTATACCACGATCGCCTATCTTACTATATAAATAAAGTTTTACAATTAAACAACACCTGTTGATTAAACGTGCCTACTGTTGATTAAACTTCGCAGAGTGGATTAAACTTTATCCATACAATTTGAACGGCAAAGTGTTTATCCATCGCATTGTAAAGATCGTGGCATAAACAAAATATACGCATAGTGTTTCTGAATAACAAATTTAAACTACTCTTGGGATTGGCGATATATACTACTCGCTGAAGCTCGTGTTGTAAATCGCCAATCTCACTCGTGGATTAAATTTGTTATTCAGAAACACTATGCGTATATTCTATATATAATTGCTTGTTATTTACAGGCAAATTCGGGTAGCATCGCTACATGTGGAACTACAGACACTTTAATTCTCATGTAGTTAGATGTGGTACAGATGCATTTTATATGCATGTTTCCGTTCATATTCTGGAATCAAATCGTTCTTTACGACGAAATTCCTACAACCATATATACCGTCCAAACTTACCAGTGTATGAATGTACAGTAAATATGTATTGTCGTTCGACGGGCTGGAAATCTTAATACATCTTTGAATACAACTTTTTTTTCAAGAATCAACCACGACGACCACAACAACCACCACGACCACAACAATCACCACGACCACCACCACGACTACAACGACCACAACGACATTCGGTAAGGGTCTATTCAGATTAGTATAGGATTATACTTGTACTTGTATGAGGGCGTGGCACTGAGATATTTATTGCCCACTAGAAACACACTGGTCATTCTATACACCAGCCCCTGGTTAAGTGGTCCTGCAAGTTTGTTATGATGTTGGTGGGTTCTGTTGAGTTGATATGATGCTGGTAGGGAAAACCGGTGCTGCTATGTTATCTACATTAAAAAATATATATGGTTTGAAGGTACTCAATCCGATTAAGCACCCCTAAATTACTATTTCTTTGGCTTCGGGGGTAAAAAATATTTTATTCGAGTCGAGGAACCCACCCTTCAAAGCTCAGAGTGATCAGATAGCGATTATATTTATGAATTTAACCGATTTTTTCGTTTTTTTTCAAACTTATATTTATGAATTTAATATATAATTATGATTGTATTTTCACACATATATCTGTATTAATTGAGAATTTCGGTGATGTTCTGGCTTGAAAAAACATTTATTGAATCGCGTTAATTAATCTCTTCATCGTTGTATAAACACGCGCGTGTGATCCCTTTATGTCGTTGTGTAAACAGACACGCGGTGATAAATGGTCAGTGAATGGTGATCAGGATGAATCCACTGAGTTTGATTTGTTACGAAAACATGTTAGTAAAAACACAACTTGTTTCAACTGATTTATTGTCCCTTGTATACACACTCGTGTGTGATCCCTTATATTGTTTTATAAACAGACACGCGATGATAAATGGTCAGTGAATGGTGATCAGTATGAATCCACTGAGTTTGATTTGTTATGAAAACATGTTAGTAAAAACACAACTGGTATATATTCAACTGATTTATTTTTGACTGGCATAATTCCACAATGACTGCATTGAACCTGTATATTTTAATTGAGGTCCTTATGAGCCAGGGTCCGTATAAGCCGAGGGTCCGTATAAGCCAGGGGCCGTATCAGCCGGTGGTCCGTAAAAGCCAGGGTCCGTAAGAGCCAGGGTCCGTAAGAGCCAGGGTCCGTATCAGCCGGCATTCGGTGGAAAACCACATGGTGCCATAATATGAACGGAAACATGCATTTAACATGCATCTTTACCAAAGCGAACGACATGAGAGGTAAAATGTATGTAGTTCCACTTGTAACGGAGCTACGAGCAATTGCCTTCAAATACCTAATATACGATTGATTCATGCTATGTATACCACGATCGCCTATCTTACTATATAAATAAAGTTTTACAATTAAACAACACCTGTTGATTAAACGTGCCTGCTGTTGATTAAACTTCGCAGAGTGGATTAAACTTTATCCATACAATTTGAACGGCAAAGTGTTTATCCATCGCATTGTAAAGATCGTGGCATAAACAAAATATACGCATAGTGTTTCTGAATAACAAATTTAAACCACTCTTGGGATTGGCGATATATACTACTCGCTGAAGCTCGTGTTGTAAATCGCCAATCTCACTCGTGGATTAAATTTGTTATTCAGAAACACTATGCGTATATTCTATATATAATTGCATGTTATTTACAGGCAAATTCGGGTAGCATCGCTACATGTGGAACTACAGACACTTTAATTCTCATGTAGTTAAATGTGGTACAGATGCATTTTATATGCATGTTTCCGTTCATATTCTGGAATCAAATCGTTCTTTACGACGAAATTCCTGCAAACATATAGACCGTCCAAACTTACCAGTGTATGAATGTACAGTAAATATGTATTGTCGTTCGACGGGCTGGAAATCTTAATACATCTTTGAATACAACTTTTTTTTCAAGAACCAACCACGACGACCACAACAACCACCACGACCACAACAACCACCACGACCACAACGACGACCACCACCACGACTACAACGACCACAACGACATTCGGTAAGGGTATATTCAGATTAGTATAGGATTATACTTGTACTTGTATGAGGGCGTGGCACTGAGATATTTATTGCCCACTAGAAACACACTGGTCATTCTATACACCAGCCCCTGGTTAAGTGGTCCTGCAAGTTTGTTATGATGTTGGTGGGTTCTGTTGAGTTGATATGATGCTGGTAGGGAAAACCGGTGCTGCTATGTTATCTACATTAAAAATATATATATGGTTTGAAGGTACTCAATCCGATTAAGCACCCCTAAATTACTATTTCTTTGGCTTCGGGGGTAAAAAATATTTTATTCGAGTCGAGGAACCCACCCTTCAAAGCTCAGAGTGATCAGATATCGATTTTTGAAGTTTGTTAATGTTTCAGATGTGGTCCAGTTTCACGTGCTCAAACGGACAAATTGCGGGTGTAAGATGGATAACTCGAAACTCAAGTGGTTACTATTAACAATAATAACCACTTTGTTTTAGAGTTATCCATCTTACACCCGCAATTTGTCCGTAATTTATCCGTTTCAGCACGTGAAAGTGGACCACATCTCAAAAATTAACAAATTTCAAAATCGGTATCTGATCACTCTGAGCTTTGGAGGATGGGTTCCTTGACTCGAATCAAATATGTTTTACCCCCAAAGCCAAAGAAATTGTGATTTAGGGGTGCTTAATCGGATTGAGTACCTTTAATAGTTCAATAATGATTGCGTTGTTTGTTGCAAACCAAGCACAATCAAAATGGATGTTATCGTCGCTTTGCCAGCAGTAACCATCATCGAATATACTTTAATGTTTTTTCCATCGATTTGTCCAACTCCGGGAAAATGACAATTTTAGAAAAAAATATCGTTACATTTTCGTAACAGCATCAGTTTTCTCTACAAGCATCATAGCAAAGACGGAATACTACGTTAGACTATTGTTTTGCTTCATATAGAGCTGCAGTGAAAGTCATTTAATTTTGCAAAGTGTACGTCACGTACTTGAAAATAAGCGGTCTATATGCTTTCGAGAAGAATATGTTACATGCCAGTGTTCGTTTTTGTCGAAGAGGCGAGTAATACCACTGAAACCAATAACGACGCCCGATTGGAGCTAACAGCGGCGGTTCTAGCTGATCGTCTTGCGTAACGTGTCATCAGAGTTTGAATTTTACCAAACCAGTTAAACGTTATTTGGATATATTGCACGATCGTTCTTTGTTGGATAAATTCCACAAAAATAGTTGGTGATTGGCGTCATTGTGCATCCTCATATAATCCCGTGCTAATGGATTGAATTTTAAACTTCAAGATGGCCGCTGGGCCATGTTTTTTTTGCCGAATGATTCCCACATACTTGTCAATGTCAACAGACATGACAAATTTCATAATGATCCGACCAAAAGTACAACTTGAAGCCCGTGCCAACGGATTTAGTCATGCAAAGAGTAAAAAATCCAAGATGGCTGTCAACGGACAAGTTTTATGGTCGAATGACCCAAAAATGAATCTTTCACCTCTAATGTCAATGTCATCAGCCAAGACAACTTTCATGATGATCCGACCAAAGGTACGACCCGTAGGAGTCATGCAAAGAGTAAAATCCAAGATGTCTGCCGACGGCCTTGTTTTATTGCGGAATGACCCCAAAATGACACATTCCCATCTATATGTCAATACTAACATCCGTGACAAATTTCATCAGATCAGATGAACAGTTCGGCCTGTAGCCCGTGCTAATGGATTTAATTTTGAAATCCAAGATGGCGCTGGCGGCCATGTTTTTTGGAGTCATCCGGTCATACATAATGTCAATATGAGCATATTTCGACCACTAAAATACGCCCGTTAATTGATTATTTCCACGAGAACAAGCTGAATAAACTATTTAATAGTAAAAATAATCGTGGTGCTCACATTCGATGAGAAATTTCCGAACATTTCTCAACAATTTAAAGGAGGAATCAACTGCACTATAGAGGAGTTTCGATAATAAATTATACAGGGCTTTCCCTTAGAAGGTTTCTTCCACATTTACATTTTTTGTCCAGTATTCAATAATTCTCAGTTATATAGAGGATATATAAACTTTTTCAGTGGATATGGGTTATATCTCATGAGTGATGACAAAACATTGAATTTCTATGAGTGGCTTTAGCCACGAGTGGAAATTCAAATGTTTTGTCATCACGAATGAGATTTAACCCATATTCACTGAAAAAGTGTGGATATTCTGTTTATTATATACTTTAGTTACTTGCCTATGGCCCCCAATGAATGTCAATACATCCGAAATTTCAAGCTGACACATTACGCCCAAAAACATATTCCAATAATTAAAACACTCAAAAAGTTTAGATTTTGTATTTATTATATACTTTCGTTACTTGCCGATGGCCCCCAATGAATGTCAGTACATGATGTGTGCAGGAAATCATTCACTATGAGGTATAAACTGACTACACACATGAGGATCCATACGGCGCAATAATACCAGTGAGATATCGATATATCACTAGTGGGATATCACTTATATCTCACTGCTAAAACCTTATAATTCATGGGCAAGTATATAATAAATTGTTATATCTAATGGCAATCCCATCAATTCACCATATTCCATGTAGTCTGGTATTGATGGTTTTAAATTAAGAGCCTGAGTTTACTCTTGAGTAGGCTCTCTGCATTTTTCTGACAGTATAGGGTGCTTATCACATGGTAACATCGTGGAACGTATCGCCCCATGCCATAGGAGCTTATCACTTCAAAGTTCCGTTGCACATCTGGAGATTTCATGGTTTGTTTGCTTCATTTTGTTTAAGTGTTTATGTTATAATCTTTTTCTGCATGAAGTCTGTCCCATTGGATATGACCCGGCCTATTGTACCAAGTTATACACCAATAAGGAGCACAGAGACGAAGCCATTTCGCAGTGTGAGGCGGACGGTGGACATTTGGTAGAGATAGAAAACCAACTCATGTATGATTACATCAAAGCCCAACTACCAGTAGGAGACTCGGTTGATCGTACGTATATATTCCAATTCCGAAAATAATTTTCGATCGCCGAAGCCATGGTGATCCATGACATTGTGTGACCTCCCAGTATCCAGCGACGGCGCCCAAACACGTCCGCATGCATTTCTAGACATAATCCATCAGCAAATTATAAATTACTCGCAGCTGGAAAATTGACAGGATTGAATACATTGATTTGTATTGATAGTAAAATGGACATCATTCACCCTGTCTGAAATGTAGCTACTGTTAAATCTCAAAGGAAGGTAATTCATACTTCGGAATTATGTGAAATGATTTTGAACAAAAATATTTCTAAAAACTAAATTGAATGTAGCTGTATAGTTGAATACTTGTGAGCAAATAGATAATAGTTTGATCTAATACATTCACCAGTTCATTAGTTCCACTTTGGCAGAAAACGTGATTTTTCAGTTGAAAACCAGTGAGTGTCGTTTTGAAGGCCTTGTCCCAAAAATGACATGAAACAATCTAACACTTGCACTAGCTTTTTGGTGAATCCATAAATTTCAGTTTTGAAAGAAGTTTGCAAACAGTTTATCAAAATGACCACCATTGTTGAAATTATTACATTTTGAACCACCATAGTTATAATATGATCTGATTTGTATTCACATCTGTTGTAACACATGTCTATTACAGATGCATGGATCGACGGCATGCGGTGTGGTACTGATTATGAGTTCTGCAACAGGAATGGCTACCCACTGCCCTGGATTGAGTGGGGGTCAGGAGAGCCTGATGGAGGATCGGATCTATATATGCGGTTAGCTGAGTACACCGGCTGGAAATTCCATGACACTCACAACGAAGATACCTTTATGATCATTTGTCAAGTGTCATAGATGATCAACAATACCATATGTCATTTAAAACTACGTAACCTGTGCATGTAGCGAGTAGCCAACGTCACCAATCAAATCTCTAACCCAAAGCGGTTTTTATTTTAAATTTGTTTAACCCTTTACCCAACAGAACGGCCACATGTCGCCTCGCATATATAAGAGAATGCATTGGCTTAACACATATTAAAAATGATAAAATTGTCAAAGAATGTAGAAAAATATTATAAAAATTGTTAAAAAATGTTTTTTAGGCCAATGCATTCTCTTATATATTCGAGGCGACCTATTGTCGACTCGCATATATAAGAGAATGCATTGGCACAGGGCATAACTGTAACCATCACAATGTGGTCAATAAACCGGTTCCAATGATATCCATATTTGTATGGTGTTATTGAGACAGACCGAAGATATTTTAGGCTGTTGAAGCTTTATTTGGGCGTTTTTGGCCGGTTTGTTGGATAAAGGGTTAAAACATGTATACAGTGTACTTGTATATTGAAAGGTTTATCTGACGGGATAAACTATAGTGCATGGGCTGCACATGTGGATATGCACAATGATGGGATAAACTGTTACACAAGCTGTGGAAAATCACAACGCACATTAAAACATCAGTAGTCATTAAAAAGTAATAAATATATTTGAAATTTACAAGGAAAATAGGTAAATTGTGCGTCTGTTTGAACATCAAATTCACCCAACCATTTAATAGACTGATGTTCACAAAATGCACATGATCCCTGCCACACGTAAGTATAATAACTCCTGAGTCCTGCAACAACTATCCCATCCACTGCATTAATTCCAGAAACCAACTATCAGAATGTCTGAATGTGGTTTAGAGATTACATTAGTGACGTGTTTCCTGTCCCTGATTACGGAAAAAATAGGTTGCCGACTAAAGTATCGACTGACGGTGTTTAACCCTTTACCCAACAAACCGGCCAAAACCGGCCAAATAAAGCTTCAACAGCCTAAAATATCTTGGGTCTGTCTCAATAAAACCATACAAATATGGATATCATTGGAACCGGCTCATTGACCACATTGTGATGGTTATAGTTATGCCCTGTGCCAATGCATTCTCTTATATATGCGAGTCGACCATAGGTCGCCTCGCATATATAAGAGAATGCATTGGCCTAAAAAAAATCTTTTTTTAACACTTTTTACCATTTTTTCTTACATTCTTTAACAATTTTATAATTTTTAATGTGTTAAGCCAATGCATTCTCTTATATATGCGAGGCGACCTATGGTCGACTCGCATATATAAGAGAATGCATTGGCACAGGGCCGTTCTGTTGGGTAAAGGGTTAACGATCTAGCTCATTTTGTATTATTGGCGCCATTCTTCAAAATCTGTTCAGTTGTTAAATTTTCTAACGTTCTGGTGATTTTTGGTCAGTTTGGTCAACAAATTACTTAATTTTCGCGAAAGTGCATAGTTTGTAAAATTTATAAACCATTTCGTGAATCTTCGGACAGAGCTATGATAAATTACGTCACTATTGCCCTGTAATATCGACTGCGGACAAACTTTGGAAAATACAAATGGAAATGTAACATAGGGTGTGTGAATGACGAATGATAAATTCAATTAACCCTTTCTATATGAAATACTCAGTGACGAGTAGTTCCCTTAGGAAATATTGAGATAATAAGTTCAACAAACATTGGTTGTTTGCGGAACATATTACCTGAACATTTCGGATGGTTTCCCACCAAGTATATATAACACCATGCACAAATTATGCTTTTTGGGTTATATACGTAATTATAGCTATCTTCGGTACATTGTTATATGAGCAGTCAATCGCATCACGTGTATCCATCTGCATCGATTGGGTCATGTTGACTGGATAATTATTATATAAATATTGCACGCTTGGAGGTGACTATTCCTCCACCGAGGACCACTATTTTGGCATAGTCACCGACAAGCCGTGCAATATTTATTAATTTTTATCGAACGTTTTTTAATTCTGTCCCAGGACCCATAATGTCAAACAATTCAAAATCATCTATATTCCCATGTATTCCCTTTTCATTGCAGAACGATTTCAATATTTTCAGTGCAAAATTTTGTTGTTGTTGTTTTTTTTTTGCTTGTCAAATTTTCTTCTATAAATTGCCCGGTTTCTAATTGGGCAAATCTTAAATTTTCTTCCTCGAGAATCATTAACAATGGAAAGCAGACGTCGTTGTTGTTGTTAATCAATGACATCAGTTCAAAACAATTCTCTTTTTTTCCCGAAAACAAACTGAAGATTCGTTCAGAAAATTTAGTAGCGCGAACTGAGGAAATAGACAAAAATATAGAAGCGACATTGTGATCAGCGGAGAAAGGAACATGATAAATCGGCACATCAAATATGGGTAAAACATCACAAATAACATAACGAATTTGCTTACGATCATTTATTGTGCTCCAGTAACTGTTGTCGATTACAAAGACATTTCGGATAAAAATATGTTGAACTTTTGCACCGAGGTGGAGATGACTTTCAAATTACCTCCCCGGAATAGTGGGCATGCTAAAATTAGATTTCTGGATTTTCCAAGCGATAGTGGGTGTGCTAAAATTAGGAGGCCCACTATGGCTTCGTGGACGACACTATCGATAATAGTGAATGTCAATCAACCAATCACAAGCGTAGATAAGGCTTATATAGTCACATGAGATAAAATATTACAGAATATTATACATTTTACAAGTTTATTTATGACATTTATACATCAAGATAATATACAGAATTACAGTTGTTGCCCGCTGTCGATGGAGACATGATATTTGTCAACCGCTCAATAACGGAATGTCTGCGCTCCTCGGGAGACAATCCGTTCTCGAGCGAGTGACATATCTCATGTCTCCCGAGAAGAAAAGCAACAACTGTTTTGTTATCAGATTACTGAAGGCAAATTCCTTATCATTCACGTGCACAATGTTGCGCGGAGTCATCGCACGAGTGCTTTCGCTCGTGATTATATAGTTTCAGTGACTTTGGCGCGTGCTGTTCAGTTGCATTGAGCAGGATTTTGGACAACGTTTGTTTGATCCTCCCTGATTACGCAGGATTGCTTGACGAGGACAATGCCACTTGAAAATAAAATAGTTTTGGCCTATGACAAATTGTGTATCAGCCACCCATTTTCTCACGATATTTTCACTTTTGTTCTGAATTTTTATAATATAATTCCAATGTGTTTATTTTGTCTATCATTAGAACTTTTAGACATCTCCCTTGATACCACATAATGTATAACACTATTTCAGCGATATACTGATCCAGATAACGTTATTCCTCTATTGAGCTGTATAGTGGTTATCATATTTTTGAGTGTACCGTACCTGCTAAAGGGATTTTTTTAGTAAGCTAACTTACGACTATAACTGTGCAAAGATCTCATAAAAGTTATGGTGCCCGCAGATATGTTGGTACTATTTGTGTTTTTATACAACTTGATTTTTAAATCAAATATGCACACGTTAATAGATCTTAATGGAATGACACCCTCTGTTTCTATGGAAAATTTCGTGAATATTTAGACATCATACTTTGCTGGAGTATCTACCTACTCAGGTTTAACAGTACTTATATACATCATTATTTGTATACGTGCATGTATATACGTGTTATAAACGTGTACCCGGCGCGTTCCATTCAGTTGGCTAGAGTCCTTTTTTGGACAGGGTTTGTTTGATCCTCACTGATTACGCAGGATTGCTTGACGAGGACATGCGCTTGATGCGATGGGACATACGTGACCCGCCATATCAAATCCAGTCGTAAGTCGGGATATTTTTTACCCTGTGCCAATGCATTCACTTATATATGCGAGTCGACCATAGGTCGCCTCGCATATATAAGAGAATGCATTGGCCTAACAATTTTTTACCATTTTAATAATTTTGTCTTGTATTCTTTAACAATTTTATGATTTCACCCATACAGAGCCCCCAGACAAACATGAGCAGACGACACTCTTCTATATGCTTCTATATATGTGTGGGGCTCCCTGCAGGGTAATGGATGTTTTTTTATTTTATGTCCTAAAAATTGTAAGAAACATTTATTTAAAAAAAATGATAAAACATTGTTAGGCCAATGCATTCTCTTATATATGGTCGCCTCGCATATATAAGAGAATGCATTGGCACAGGGTAAAAAAAATCCCGACTTGCGACTGGATTTGATATGGCGGGTCACATATTAGCAACGGAGCCGCCGTCGTTTAATTTATGGCAACGCTATCCTAAACACCACTAAACTCGCACATGACACGCGAGCCCGTTCTTCTCAAAATAATATCCGAAACATAAATAACTACGACTTATAGGGCGAATGACATGATTAAAACATATACCAGACTTTGACCTCCGATCTGTTTATCTAATCCAAACGTGTATCCGTAGCCCGTGTGACCCATCGTTTCAAGTCGACATTTACATGTATGTTGTGCGTGTCGCGATGACAGCATTCCTGTGTGAATGATACGAGGCTATCAAATAATAAATTATTTACATATACATGTAGTAACGGGCACATCCACATTGCCTTGGTCTTTATTATTAAAATTATTTATTATTTTTGTCAATGTTTTATTTTTTGTTTCGCACTTCCAAACAACTCACCGACATTAGCGATAAAATACAACTACTACTATTATTCATGCAATAATTTAGAAAATTTCGCAATCGACATATTAAAACGACATTATTAAAACTTTTTATTGTCCCTCACACTAGATGGGTTCATGACATAAATTCGGAATGTGGATGTGCCTAGAATTCAATTAATATATTAATATTACATTTACTATTATATAATTATTGTACCTGTTAATTAGGTGGATACACACATACATGTAATCTCTGTAAATATCGTGTATTTTGCGTTTTACATGGATCATGCACACCGTGTAATATGTGTCCGCTGACAACCCAATCATTGCGACTGTGTTTGACCACAGTGAGTTAAACTCTGAACCGCTGAAGAGCCGTTGACTGGGACAAAGTCATCAGACCGCTTAAAATAATTATTTGCGCGATAACTCAAGTGGTCGACATTCTGTTTAAATCATTGTTAGTCTTCTATTGATGTTAATACCAGTGATGGCCTCTTCCCCATGCAACGCAGGGGGGGGGGTTATGACCCCCAACATGCACGGGGAGCTATATTATCACAGAAGCTACCGAATTCACCATTGCATATTTCCTCGACGGGGGTGTGCATGCAGCACCCTGAGTCCTGACACCCTGCTTTATAAATATCGTAGTCATGTCTGTTTTCTACGAGTGATTAATCTAATATGCAGCAATTTATGCTATTCATATAATTATGAACATATTATACAGCTTTAAATTTGAATGCATGGTGTTGCTGTTTGTCTTCATTTGGCGAAAGGGTTGTCTAGCTGCGAGTTCCCAACTACGCCACCTTTCCTCTCTTGTGTTATACAGTTATACATGTATACGCAAAATTTACAACTATGGAATATTTAAGTAAAAAAGGGAAAGTCACGTCTGTAGCATAATTGATAAAGCATGGAAGAGAGTAAACCTTGTAAAAAGACATAAATTTAGATTAAGCAGAAAGTCTCTTGAAACAATATATTTTTCATTTATTCGCCCCATCCTAGAGTATGCATCACCTGTGTGAGATAATATCCCCAAGTGTACGAGCGATAGAATTGAGGATATCCAGTATGAAATGGCAAGAATAGTTACTGAGGCAACCAGAAGTGCTAGCGATAGGAAATTATTACTTGAAACAGGTTGGGAACCGCTTGCACAACGCAGGCATACGCAGAAAATAATTCAGTTTTACAATATGACAAAACACAGAGCTCCATCCTACTTATCTAATATGATTCCACCTGATTCTTCCTCAACTGGCTACAATCTTAGACATCCCAGCATCCACCCGCCTGATAGTAATAATAATTACTATATGTGTACATTTCTACCATCTGCCACACGTGCTTGGAACAGCTTATCTGACTCGGTAAGGTCTTCAGAAACGTTAGCCGATTTTAAACGAAACATTAACACTTGTCGTTCAAAGATTGCTAAATTTTATTACCATAGTTATTCTCGTAAAGCTCAAGTTTATCATACTAGAATCAGATTGGGGTGCAGTAACCTGAATAAAGACCTTGTCACAAATCACCTTAAAGAGTCCCCGATGTGTCCTTGTGATGGTTTTGAAATTGAATCAGCATATCATTTTCTCTTGAAATGTCCATTATATACTCAAGCAAGAACTGAAATGTTAGCTGATCTGCCATCAATTATAATAACACCTGATGTACTTCTGTATGGGTCTCCTGATCTCGCTGATGATTTGAACATTAAAATTTTCGATGTTGTACAGAAGTTCATTGTCTGTTCTGGGCGTTTCTGACTCACGGGTACGGTGGTTTAAGCCGAAACACGCGTGTTACTAATAACCTATATATGTAATGTCTTAAATTGTAGTCACTGCGCGTGTTTTAGCCCTACCACCTCGCCCTCTATACTGGAATAATTATTTATGGTACATACACATTTCGTCACTTATTAAATACTTATTAAATACATTAACTAAAAAGCTCATTAAAGGAATGTGAATAATTCTGATATTCCGCCGATTTGGAATTCTCTCCAATTGGGTCGTAGCGTGCTCAAATTTATTTGCATTAAGACTTTTCACTGGCTTGTGACAATAAATGGTGATCAATTTAAAACGATACAATCCTCACTTATTTCTCCGTGATATATCTTATCCTACTGTTAATAGTAAGTTCACCGACCCATTTTCAACCACCGCCTGCACTCCCTTTCTCTTTCCTATCCCTTTACCTAAACTTTATTATTCGGACCACACAGAACCAAACCCGTCTGCTATACCCCAATGGTATCTATTGGGGTAACATTTATTTCCTGAGGATAGGACTTAACAAAAGCCCCCAAGCTTGTTGCCCAATCCTCTTTTGAACACTAAAATAAATTATATGTTTTGTATTTATTGTATGTAATTATGTTCTGTATTAGTTCAAATTAAATATTGTTTAAACCAAATCTCAAAAAGCCGGTATCATCCTATAAAAGAATTCTGCATATTTTATTTTTGTTTTGGATGACCCTGTTTCCAAGAAATGACAGAAACAAATCAAGTATAAAATCGACCGGCTCTAATCCACTTTTCGAAATGAATTATACCTCGTGAAAAACAGCAACATATATCAGACAAGAATTACTCATTTCGGCATCCATGAAAGAAGACATGTTTATGACTGGCCTGAAATTTCTTGATGGCAGTTTGTTTGATAATGGCTTATAAATACTCACTGGTGAAATTGACCTCTCGCGCGCAGGTGATTAATTTTGTCAATTATTGGTGTGGCCATGTAAAATACATGTATTTTACATACAGACATTACATGCATGTGTGTATCCACCCTAAATGTGTTTCTGCCATGTTTTTTTCTATTTGAATATGTAAATTTCACATATATATGTATTGGTTTATTGTAAATTTCACATATATATGTATTGATTTATTGATATTAAAGAATTGAGATATTCAGCCACCAGGCGGGTGACAAAAACAATGTCTCCCTGCTCAGCGGGAGACAGTGTGATTTGTCACCCGGCACGTTACAGGACTTGGGCCAATCAGAAGGGAGTAAATTCGGGAGGAGGGTAACAACATATTTTATTGTTTGATGTTTCTCTAGTTAATTGTAAATTGTTCACTCATAAGTTCGAAACTTCAAAATCTGGCATTGTCCGTAATGGTATGGCTCATGGTGCCCAACACACATTTGAATGACCTGAGATATCGAGTTAAATCTAACCGATGCAAATTTAAGCACATGCGATAACACAATCATGTAATCATCATCTTAACAAAAATATGTTCACATTCATCTCTAATTTCATGTTAATTCATGATTGAGTAAATAAAGCATTCTACAGTGTACGTTCATACACTGGCAAGTTTGCACAGTATGGTTTGCAGGCATTTTGTCGTAAAAAACGATATGGTGGCAGAATATGAACGGAAACAACCATATAAGATGCATCTGTACCACAGCTAACTACGTGCGAAGTAAAAGATCTGTTGTTCCACCTGTGGCGATGCTACCGGAATTTGCCTGTAAATAGCATGCAATTATCTCGCAAGAATAAACCATACAGGTATTTGAAGGCAAATGTCAGTAGCGCCGTTACAAGTGGAACTACATATATTTTACTTCTCATGTCGTTAGCTTTGGTAAAGATGCATGTTATGTGCATGTATCCGTTCATATTAAGGCACCATGTGGTTTTTTATGATGAAATGCCTGCAAAAACACACCGTGCAAACTTGCCAGCGTATGAACGTACCCTTAATGAGACTGCTGAGCAATAGAACAGTCTCAAAGTGTGTAAATAATTCGAATAAAAACCATCGGGGAAAAAATGGCAAGCACCGGGGGCCTGTACTATGGAATTACAATTGCCGTGTTTCTCCACGTGGACAAACTGTCGAATACTATGGATACGATAATTTACAAGTGTGTGCGACCCCCCGTCATTTACAAGAACAGACAAAATCCAGTACTATGGATCTTCGTTTTCAACGCGTGGAGGCGAACGCTTGTTAATGGGTAAAGGGAACTTACTCTAATATTATACATAAATGGATATAGTAATGCCTATATATATTTGAGTCATTTGGCGAGTGGTTTAGTGGATGTATAAAGTCAATGTTATGATAGGCAATGGGGAACACGAAACTACTTGCGTGCACCATAATCCCAATGGCACAAGCATCGCGAAAATACACAAACGATTACAACATTTTACGCTGAACACGAGTACAAAATATCGTAAGCGAAAACGCTCTTTATAAGAGATAGATGTTTTATTGACCAACATCATAGAAGACAATATATAGCTTTTCATGACTTTGTATGTATGTACGAACACAAAGGGATAGAGACGGATAGAGTGATCACAAATAAACCCCATCGACAGAAAAACCTACACATGGTGATTATAGTGTCAGATTGAGCAAGGAAATTTTAACTGGTTGTCGTATACGTACGATTTCGATACCTGTACAAAGTAATTGAAAACAAACTGAATTGCCGGAGATAATAGACTGATAAAAATATTTCCAAGTTAAAAGGGTGAAAATATATATTTCAAGTATATTTTCCAAAGGGTCGGTGTAACTTTTTGTTTAAGTAGAAACTTAGATTTAACAACCAAAATTATACTGAATGTAGGAAAAAATCATACTAGCAGTATAAATTATAATTTGCAGTTACATCTGGAAAATTTAGTCATTGTAATGATTATAACCTATTCTCCAGTCTTAATTTTAAATTCAGTGCCATTTTCTACCATGGAATCGCGGTAACATTCACGTAAAAGGTCTCCGCTGCCCGAGTACACCTCTTCCCTGAACCAGAAAACTATATTTGCACCCCATTCGGTTGAAATTCTGCAATGGTTACTCAAAATTTCCAACTGTTAGAAATCCCCAAACCAACTATTCCAACCGATCGAAACTTCTGAACTAATTGCCATTTACCCCATAAATCAATCATCACTAACTTTGGGACGAAGATTATTGTGATGCGCCAACACCCATTGAACGTCCCTGCGTGACATTCCCAATTGTAGAGTATTTTGATGAGAATCGCCCCCGTCACAACATAATTTATGTGCAAACCCTTATTTATCAAAGCCAATTTGTCTATGTTTATGAACCCCATCTCAAAATATATCTATCTACGCCCATGCGTAATTTGAACCCATCGTCTCAATATGACTACGATTTTATTGATGCGGTGAAACTTCGCACGTCGAGTAAGGGTTAATGCATGAGTGCGCAATACACAAAGCGATAATCCGACATATCGACATTCGCACGCGTTTCATTGCGATGACAACCACTAATTCAGCCTCGTATACTTGTAATGTTAACACCGTGTTCTACCCGATTTGTGTTATGTCTGTACTATGGAACTCCCTAAGTTGGTAATTTATCAGCCCGTCAAGCGAGTTCTTGTTTTTCCCCAAGTTAGACAATTCGAGTACTATAGAATAACAAAAAGATGCAGCGTTGGGACACTCCAAACACCACAAAAACCGAGCAGCTTGCTGCTGAAATGAATCCCAGTTACAGAATGGCTCTCCCAGAACATTATATAAGTCAGTTCACAACGATGTATGGTGTGAAAAAGGGTAATCGCCTATTGTTAAATTCCAATATCCAATGCAAGGAATTTACAAGAACACAAATTGCTCGAGTACTATAGAACACAAGTCTAGCTTTACAAGACTGGGAAATTACCGACTAACGCTGTCCACGTGGAGAAACACGGCAATTGTAATTCCATAGTACAGGCCCCGGGAAAGAAAGGTTTTTCCGGGCTGTGTATTAAACAGATCCACCAGACTAAATTATTAAACTTGTGTTTGTTCCAAATATCGCATAACATGTTCCTCACGTTTCACAAGAGAAAGTGGTAATAACTATATAGAACCGTCGTCGTGTTTGTTTTTGGAAATGATTACCGAATGAGATATTGAGTGCACTTACAGTTACACCACGATCTGATATCAAGTCCGGTATATACAATAACTTAGTAACCGCCATCTTACGGTTCGGGAGCAGAAATCACTACTTACCAGTTGAATCGGGATCCTGTGTAGGTTCAGTACTTTATGTAATTTAGAACTCGGTGATGAATTCCATGTAATTTTAAAATGTCCTGCACTACAGACTCTACGAGAGAGATATATTAAATCCTACTTCTACCGAAAACCAAACATTATTAAACTGAATGAACTATTAAATTCGGGAAAGGGAAAGAGAACACAAAATCTTGCACTCTTCATTAAAAGGGTTATGCCATTCTTTATGCTCTCTTGAGGCATTCTATAACCGTACACGTTAGGACACCACCATGGGTTGTTGAATTAAATAATTGTTAAATTTCACTATATATTGTGTATTATTCCACGCCCATTGACGTGAGTCACATGTATTCAACGGAACCCCAGCCATTGAATACATATTAGTGTATACCTCTAGTGGAATACAAGCCGGAACTATTCTTGTTGACGTTGTCGCCAAGAAAGATTACGTCGAGCATCCGCTTCCGGTGAACCCCCCCCCCCCCCCCCCCCATAATTACTGGTTATTTGTCAGACTTAAATCACAATAAAGGTGACATTCATGGATTGAACATATCTGACTGAACGGTGTAGAATAAATACAGAACACAACTTGCATCATAATCTCGAATCTTTTATCGAACTCGTTGCGGATGGCGCAAAGTTATATTTCGCTCTCGCTACGCTCTCGCGAAATATATCCTTGCGCCACCCGCAACTCATTCGATAAAAGATTCTCGATTATGATGCGCGTTGTGTTCTGTCTATTTTTATCTTGCACAAATATTCACTCAAAAATCCTCATGCATCGCACACTATATACTGTGTATTATTATATTGTAATTATCGACATACCATATAATATCTAACATGATGGAGAGTAATTAAATTGAATTGAAAAAGGTAATCAATTACAAAAAACGAACACCAAAATGGTTCCATATTTATTACATATTTTAAACAGACATGGCTCATTTGAACTACGTAATTAAGAAGGAGGTATAAGATATGTTGATAAATACATGAAGTATTGATATACGGGCTTCATATTCTCTGAAAAAGAAATACTTATTATTATCAACTTATGCCAACGCGTTTTGTCATCTAGATAGCAGTAAAAAAACAGTATTATTTTCAATGCAAGGGGAATAACTCTATATATTAAAGATAGAGTTCTTCCCCTTCCATTGAAAAAGTTTGAATTCTGTTGCATTCTGGGATCCAAAGGGGGGAGTCATTCTATGATTTCAGCAGTTTTCTGTTTCTCTGTGGGCATCTTCTGAGACACAGATTTTTCAAATAGTGATGAACTATAGTAGTTTAATCATATTTTATGGCATAGATTGTTATTAAAACGGTATATCAAGTCACTATAAAAAATATAATCGGCGACTCGAAAATTAAGTGGGCCTTTAAATGTGTTTCAAATTGACTTAACGCTGTATTATTTATACTATAATTATAATTATATATAGACTATTATCGACGAAAGTCAAACCAGTTCAATAATTATGTGTATTATCGGAAATTCTTATCAATGGGATAACAATAAAAAGTTCAAGGTAATTTTGTTTTTGTTTCTTTTCTTAAAAAATATATATATATTTTGGTTGAATCAGATGATCAGCTGTTGTAAGAACATTACTCCCTTATTAATTGATTTGATGTTGCTAGTGATAGAATATCATCTTATCGTATTAAAGTTTCAATATGATAATTGGATTGACGTTGGCGATTAAATTTATTTACATTTTTACTTTTCATGTTTCGAACAGCGACCATTTGCTTTTGAATTACCCGCACTGCCTTCACCTATTGTGTTTTTCAAACCAGTTACAAATGTCGCTAAATTTTGTCTTTATTTCCTTCACAATTGAATAGTTAATGCATATGTTATAACCCGCTTGGGTATCTGTACAAGAAAAACAGATCAAGGCGATTTAGGGTGCATTTACATTGCTATAGAACTGCACACAGATCTACACGCAGACTAGTGTAAACGGGTTGATAAAGAAATGCACACAGAAAGAAAACGGTATTAGTTCGTGTGAGCAAAAATCGTGTCCGCTATACGCCACGGCCAACGCCGAAGCACTGCGACAGGCAAATCTGTTTTGATTAATTGTTACTCGGGCTTGGCGAATGTGTTTTAGTTTTCGTTGTCATTTCAACCCGTGTATTTCGAATATTGAACACGGACAGTGATGTGGCAACTTTGGTCAAAATTTTCAACAGTTGGAAATTTCATACCTGACACGACATTAGCTGTAATTTCCAAACCAACAATAGGTTGAAAATGATCTTGTAGTTTGATTTTCAAACATTTTATTGGGGGGGGGGAGTTATTGTTTTCGGACCAATATTTGCATAATCTCCTACTTTTTATAAAAAATTTGGGCTGGAATGGCCATCAGCTGGAAATTTTCCAACTTTATCATGGGGGCGGGTGTCAGGTTGGAAATTTCAGACACTTGGAAAGATTGTGTCCTGATCCCTCCCCGTGGCCAGTCAAAGGCTACTAGTTAATTTAATAAAACAATATTGTCCTACATTTGGTCAACATTGTCATTGGAATTGTCATCAGTTGGAAATGTTACTACATTTGGTCAAATAAAGGGTGTTGTAGGGTGGATACCCATTCCATACAGATCCAAAATGGCCACCGCCCAGATGGTGTCAAACAGGAGACCTATATATATATATAGTTGATCACCTGAAATCCTAAATATTGGTGGAATCTCCATCCAAAGCTATATGTGTGCTCTCTAGCCTCTATTTGTGTATACTGTTGTTTATTGTGTATTCCTATGCGATTTTCATTCTTTCTTCGAACCATTATCAAGTGGTATAATGATACACTTTAAATACATGCGGCACATACCAAATCGCTGTTGTCTGCTGATGGTAGATCCATTTTTATGTCTGGCCTAAACTGAAACGACTCGTAGTGAATTGTCAATTACCAGAGCACTGATCAGCGCGCGTTCACTATTAGTAATCATATTGTGATCACAGTAATGCGCGACACGTGACTTCATACAGGTCTGTATGCAGTTCTATATCAGTGTAAATGCACCCTTAGCGCCGCGATCTGCATTTCTTGTACGGATACCCAAGCGGGTTATAACATATTTATAAACCGATCAACACCCAAAGGAAAGGGGAAATGAGCCACACTTACGTCAGCATTATTTATCAGCGATTTTGTCTCAGAATTTGAGAATGTTTTTATACTATGACGTGTTACTGGATAAAACAGATTTTTCCATGTGATAGTAAACTGTTTCGGCTGTTAAGGTGATTTTCGTCTTGTTGTCATAATGGAATTATGGTTCAGAACACAGGAGGCAATGTCGCGGTAGTATTCGGACTCAGAACTGAAACTATTTCACATTGCATGAAGTTTGTGTGATGAAATATCGCCGGCATCCATGACATGTGTATATTGCATGCATTTTCCGCGCACATGCATCTGTATGTGAACAGTTTGAGGAATGTTCTCAATGTTGTCATTCTAAAGATTCATTACGTGATTATTGTGGAGTATACATTCCAAACAGGATTGGATTTAGTTCAGCTTACTTCCAATCACCCCGCCCCTCCCCTCAAACCAAGAAATATTCAATCGAAAGTATTAGCCCACGCCCTCTATGTCCGCTAGTAATGGTATGGTCCGTGTTTTAACTTCCCGAGTGACTGCATGGTGCGATCATTATCATGGCGTATTGTTATAATTTCACACCTGCCACTCCGATCTCCTTTCAGCTTACTATCCAATGTTAATGTCAATTTATGTTTGATATTTAGCTCAAGTCTATATTTTGGCCCTGTCGAATTACAGATTCATAAAAGAAATATTGTTCAAGAATTGGAGCAATTTGATTGGCCGAGGGATATGAATCGGCTTATAACTATAATTTGTTATCAATACAGCCAACAAATCGATCACCATAAAGAAATAAATTGAAAATACAAGAAAAAATAGTAGGCTTAGAGATATAATCGAAGGATGAAACGAAAGTCTAAACACCCATCACACACACACACAAACACAAACACACACGCGCGCGGGCGACTCCCGTTATGAAAGAGTTAAGCTTTAGAGCTGTTAACCATTTCCGTCTGATTGTTTTTAAATATCGACGCCCTCCACAATCATGTTACTAAGAGAGGTTTAGATTGTAAAACAGCAAACTTCAAACTTGGGTTGCTATATAGAAATAATATATACATGTATATAGCAACGCGTGACATACCCGCTCGACGAACGCCGATACTTGGAACGAAAAGGCGACTTCGCCGTAAACAATATGCATATGGATATCAGTTGGTTATAACTAAGCCTGCAAATAGCGTGTCTGTCATTTACAGAATGAGGTTCCCAGAGGGTAAATTTAGTCACGCTATCCCGCATAGCGGGCTAGCATCACTAAATTCACCCTCTGGGGACCTCATTCTGATTAGGCCCTCAACTGTTATGGTAGATCTAGGATCAGATTGAAGTTCCCCAGTTGAAGTTGATGATGATCACCCATTGGGCACCACGATTATGGATTTTACCTTCCTAGATACTTCCTAGATGGGTAAACGTAACTAAAAACAATGTTAATTGGATAGTATATATACTTCGCAGAAGATGAGGCCTAAGCAGAATGAGGTCCACATAGGGTGAATTTAGTGATGCTAGCCCGCTATGCGGGATAGCGTCACTAAATTCACCCTCTGTGGACCTCATTCTGCAAATGACAGACACGCTATCTGTAGCTAGACTGTTCACAACCACAACCCACTCGCTCAGCTAACAGTTTAACCACGTGGATCTCGATACGTATTAACCCTTTCAGTGCCAAGTCAGATTTTTGTATCAACCCATATTTCCTTAATCATTTTTCCAATTTATTGATTATAATAATGTGATACATCGATGGAAAGAGCTCCACCCACCCCTGCGTCCAATTTGTTTCCGTTTTCGGCAGTTTTTTACGACCATTTTTTTTACACCCACCCCCCCCCCCCCCCCTTGAACACTAAAACAGATATTTGCGGGGGGAATTAACTATAAACAGCTGTATATGGATTTCTGTGCATACTATTTGTCATGGATGTTAACATTGACATGTAAATAGGAACGAGTCATTTTGATGCCATTCGGCCAAAACAACATAGCTGCCAGTGGCCATCTTGGATTTCAAAATTTGCCTGCAGTCAGTTTAGCAGTTAGAATTACATTATTTCTCTTATTCTAAGGTGTTTAAGCCAAACTCGTTGAAAAAACAGTCAACAGACTTGCAGGGGAAAAAAATTTGAGTTGCTGAAAAAATTGTTTGTTGGTCCCATCGACCACCCACCCACCCCGGCATACGTGCGGAAATAACCCCCCCCCCCCCCTGATATATTGAGAAATATTGTAATAACGGCGGTGTCGGTTACAGCTAACCGACCATACACGTCGTTATGTATGCAAACACCATCGTCGCCATTATTAAATCATTTTAAGAGAGACATATGCTTGAATGTTTCAAATACTGGCTTTTTCTATAACTGCTAGGAATTGCCAAATACTGCGCAATTTATAACATTAGAAAAATAATGGTACTTTTTCTTAACAGCAACAATTTGACCTAACGGCGTTATATTAATTCAGCAGGGCCCACTGGCATAATAGCAAATTATCAGGACCACTTAACCATGGGTGTGGCCGGTGGCAGTCACGTATCACTGTTGCGATGTCATAAATTATTTATTTATTTATTGATCTCCACGTATGGAGAATGACTTAAAATATTTACAAATCAGACGTGAAAATATGACATTATGCAAGGGTTACATCTAATAACAAATACATGCATAAAAAAACAACAAACAATAAATAAATAAATATAACAACGCTATAACCAGAAAATCATATGTCACAGGCATACGGGTATACGACAGATCGATGTTTTTTATTGTCCCAGACATATCTCGCAAGTATGTGGTCGTAGTTATATAGAGTAGAAGAATGTTTAGTTATGTCTGAGTAATTAGAAGGGATAGCGTATCGAAGTCCGTGATGGTGTCAGAGCTTCAAGGACGCATTAGAACATAGGCCGTGTACGAATGAGTCTACACGCAATGAGAAGAAATATGGCATGCAGCGTCCAGAAGTAAGTCTTGCAGGCAATCCAAGAACTTCTCGGTGAGTGTTTGAAGCATGCTACCAAGAAAAGTGTCGCTCTGTTTTAACCCACACCAAGTGTTAAAACAGTTGTTGTGGAAATTAGGTGAGCAATACACGCCAACATAACTATCACTTCGATCGTTCATGTGTGATCTTCAATTTAGGTATGAATGCGAGAGATACCACGCAAACTGTAACATGAATTAAGAATTCGATAACCAGTGGCTGACACATCGAGTTGCCTTAAAAATAAAATAGTGCATTGAAAACCAGATTTTTCAAGCACAAAGGACACCCCGAGCATAACAATGACTGGACGACAAACAAAATAAATCAATTACCCGATACCCGAGCGACAGAGATTTATACAATATTTATACAATTTCAGTACACGGATCATTTTTTATTTTCCAATCATTCCCCGAGAACGTCAATATATATACTGGTTTGCTTAAAGGTACTCAATCCCATCAGACGCTCCTAAATTATTATTTCTTTGGCTTCGGGGGGGGGGGTAAAATATATTTGATTCGAGTCGAGGAACCTACCCATCAACGCTCAGAGTGATCAGATATCGATTTTTAAAGTTTGTTATTTGTATTATTTGTGACCCACAACACGTCGTCAAAAGGATGGTATCGGTCAAAATTGCGAATGAAGATGGATAACTCTAAAATCAAGTGGTTATTATTACCACTTGATTTTAGAATTATCCATCTTCATCCGCAAGTTGTCCGTTTTACCACGTGTTTCTGGGCCAATTATTAGAACACATCTCGAGAAATAGCAAACTTCAAAAATCAATATCTGATCACTCTGAGCTTTGATGAGTGGGTTCCTCGATTCGAGTCAAATATGTTTTACCCCGAAGCCAAAGAAATATTAATTTAGGAGCGTCTGATCGGATTGAGTAACTTTAACAATATCACAACTTTTTTCAGCCCGAAACGTCAATTAAGTACAATATTTACAGTTGCAATGTGGTTAAATTTACTAATTATATTGTTTTGGTAAATTAAGACTGTGAAATATTTAAAACTGCATGCACATAGAGTTTGGAACTTCGATTATGCAAACATTAAATATGTCACTGCATGGTGATAGGTCTAGGCAGACTCCTTGTACATGTAAATTTGGCATTACATTGCACCATAGTAAGGCAACACACATATTATGGCATCTTAAATGTCGTCCGTGACACCGACCATTAGATAGCTTTAGATTGATACAACTTCGCCCATTAAACATAACACGCCATACTTCTGTGTGCCTGATGGGGTTGTATTATACATTAATCAGCCAGCTATGTTGTTTTTCCAAACAATGATGTCCGTAAAACATATCACGGCGATTTAGTCAATTTCCAACGAGACACGAAGCGTGCAATACCAAATACAGCATGTATAATAATCGTGTATAATAATTAATAATCTGTAGTATGAAGAGTTTTATCAACATATTGTAGACAGGGGCGTGACGACAGGGGCGGGGTGTCTAAATATAGAGCCCGGGACAGGGGCAGGGTGTCTAAATATAGAGCCCGGGACATGACAAGAAATTTACTGTTTTTTGTTGGCGCGTACACAGTAATATTTGGTTCGCACAAACAAATACTTTGTCCGCATGAACAAGTACTCCGATCGCATGAACAACTACTTCGTGCGCACGAACAAAAAAAAACAATTAATCCCATTAATAATTCCATTGTCATATCCCGGGCTTCATATACAAATAAAACGAGTAGCTTTTTTTCTCTACTTGTTTGTGTGTGTGTGTGTGAGATTGGAAATTTCCAACTGTTTGAAAGATTGATGTACCATTTACCAGCCCAAAGGCGGTGCAGTTATAGATTTGAAGGTGGACCCCACGGGAAGCCTAAACCCACGTCGCTGTGTGTCGAATAGTATAGTCTGACATTTCTTGACGGGCGAAATTAGAAGTATCCAATCAAGACCTCTCTATTGTATGAACGTGGCCTTAAAGGTGTATACTCTCCAAGTTGACCCATATAACCACCATCTGAGTGTCTTATATACCAGAAAATAATTAGAACGGACCGATTATTTTCATGGACTCATTATATGAGGGTTTTAAGGCCAGATATTGACTTTCAAAAGTGGAAGTTTTAACAAGTTTTCAGTTTCGGTCAGCCCAGCTAACATTACATCTATTATAGAGAGCGTCCGTGCCTCCGTCGCCCAAAATCGGAAGATGATAATTGGCGTTATCAATTATGATCTGTTATACTCTTTTCGACGTAAAATGGTGAACAATAATGTATTATTTTCGCCATTGCCATACGAACACATTTTTCAGTTTAAATTTGCAGAGTAAGATGAAAATTAACATTTAAAATTTTGACTAATTTGGTGTCAAATCGGACAGGTATCTAGTAATGTCTTCAATTCCGTTTGTTTCTTCGTTTCCCTCGCGAAGCTTTGATCGCAGCACAAGTCTTTGACATATTGCAAAAAAATAAGTCTTATAACTGTTAAAGAAGCATAATCCGATTAAGCGCCCTCAATTTCTATTTATTTTGATTCGGGGGGGGGGGGTCAAAAAATATTTGATTCGAGTTGAGGAACCCACCTATCAAAGCTCGGAGATATTAGATATTGATTTTTTAAATCTATTATTTTTCACCATCGAGAATTATTAGTGGCTCAGAAACAGTCAACAAGCCTTCGGTCTCTGACCAAATTGCGACCGGATGAAGAATGATAACTCTAAAACCAAGAGGCTTTATGTGGATAATAAGGCCAAATTTCGACGAACAACATGTTGATAAATAACACGTTTCGGACAATTTTATACTATAGTTGATAGTGGTTAGCATTATTTCTGGGCAATTAATCGATTCTGATAACTGAAGCGGCAATTCTAAAAATGTTGTCGTTGCTGAGTATATGGGGACCATCGAATCGGATTAAGTACCTTTAATAACATTGTATTATTAACAGAGTTCATAAATGACGTACACTTACGTACGCTTAAATGTACCGGTACTCAATCTGATCAGACGCTCATAGATTACTATTTCTTTGGCTTCGGGAGTAAACAATATTTGATTCGAGTCGAGGAACCTACCCATCAACTTGTTCAGAACCATGTGCTCAAACGGACAAATTGCGGTGTTAGTGTTCGTATGCACCGTTCTAATCGATTACATTTGAGAAAGATATTTGTGCCTTTGTTAGGGTTCATATAGAATGAGTCACTTTCAATGATGAAATCAATTATTCAACATAAATAATAATTCTTACACTGAGCGAGACAGAGACATCGTCACACACGAGAAGACGCCGAGTGTGTGTAATGTGTTTGTAGAATGACCGCCGTACTGCTTAAAGGGGTACTGTACGCCATTTTCAATAAATTCCCGGTGATAACAACGATCTATTATCGATACTATATAGAAATATAAGTAATTTGAGTCGAAGATGTATTCTGTAAACGCTCAGGTTAATAGGCTATCTTAAAATTTAATAATTTAAAAGTTAATAATTCAATATAAATTGATTTTATGGCTCCAGCCATAAAATGGCGTCTCTTAAAATTGGAATTTCCGTGTACAAAACGTAATCAAATTATAATTGAGGGATACTGGATTAATAAAACAATTGCACACACGATCGTTTGAAACATTATGCTTATACGGGGAGAAAACCCAAGCCACTCATTGACTAGTGACCATACACTAACTTAAATGAGTATATGGGACTGCTAAGCATATAATATAATGTTTATTTGATTCATTTGGTTGAAAACTGTACAAAAATTACTCGACAACGACAATTTGTATTTTTGCATTCCGGTAAATTTGCCATCCGTAACAATACTTCGTACTCAACAGACTTTCAAAAAATGGAAAAGTTGTTACCTTATTCTCCGACTCGGGGATTATAGAAACCAACAACAACATCTTGGGTACAGTACCCCTTTAAGGGGGAGATCAAGTGAACAATTTTGAATGGGGGATTCCATGCAAATCTGCGGAGCAAAAGTTACAGAGTTGCACATACTTCTGAGTATGACTTGATGTGGTATTTAAAACAACAGCGGTCAGATGCTCATACCCCGTTTATATATAACCATGGGTATATGCCAGATATAACCGTACAAAAAAAACGCCGTTCTTTTGACCGTGTATTTATCCATGGTGTGTGTGCCTGTGGTTGTCCGTAACATGGTGCCCGGTATTATCTTTTTGAAAGGTAATCATGTTCGACTGGTGTTGTTAGATTGGTAATATGATATTAGCGGTTTCTATGTCTTGTCTGGTCATATTTACTGTTTGAACTTCGTCGGAAATAGACGCACTTTTTATACTAGAATTTGCGCAACGGGAGCGCAGGGAAATCGCACGTCGAGTTGGTTTAAGGGTTTTTAGACAAAGTATTTATATGATATAGACAGAGACGTGGCGACGGGGGGATGTAAAAAATTTCCAACATTTGGAAATTTCATACCTGCCAAAACATTAGTTGGAAATTTCACAGCAACATTAAGTTGAAAATGTTCTTGTAGTTTGATATTCAAACAATTTATTTGGCATATTTTCCTATATTTGGTAAAGATTTTGGACTGAAATGGTCATCAGTCGGAAATTTCCAACCTTAGGAGGGTTACAGGTAGGAAATTTCCAAAACTTGGAAAGTTTGTGTCCTGGACCCTCCCCCGTGGCCAGTCAAAAAACTGCTAGTTAATTTAAGAAAAAATAGATCGGGGTGTAAATTTGTGTGGTGTTATACCACTAGATGTTAAGATATTTTAATCTCATACTGGGCCGAACCATCTTTTTCACCATGCACCCCCCTCTGCATGACAAGTGACCACAATATTACTGGTTCGTTTAGAATAGGCTACCATCTAGTAGTCTGTGAGGGAACATTTGGGAAAAATTAAAGCACGGGGGGGGGGTGCAAATTGATTTACGCAAACTTAAATGGGCGTGAGTTTGCTGTGGTTCAATGCAGTTGGAAATTCCAAGGTCGAGACCACCCCAACGAAAACCCTCTAACCAAGTTCGAGTGCCAAATATCCCACACTCAACCAGGGGTGCCCATCGCACCTTAGTTTCTGCCCTCGGCATAGGCCTATATTTGTTTCCTATCCGAGAATGCACTTCACTGGCAGCAATGTATTGACCATACTCTGAAAGAAAACGCTTCCGTAACGATCACACGATAAAGTCGTGATGCAAGTAAGACGATAAATGTGTTGTAGAAATGATACGGAAGACCGATTGTAAAAAACTCAACATCAAAATACACAGGGCAAGACTTATCAATCCAAACTGTGGAGTGTGTTTTCGTTGTGTATTTTTCGCATATACCCATGGTTATATATAAACGGGCTACGAGCATCTGACTGCGGGTATTTATCTGGCGGATCCGCTTGGTAAATTAAAATATTTTGCAATAAACATATTTTTGTTCTGGAATTAAATCATTTGACCTACATTTGAAAAATCAATATAAAATTCAAAAATAAAAACACCAAAATTATAATGGAACAAGTTCCAAGCGGAACCGCCAGATAACGCCCTGTTGTGTGCCCCGATGTGAGTGACATAAGTTTGAGTTTTGGATTTGATATTTCCGGTTTGTTGATACACGAGGTTTCAGTCGCAGTGTTGAACATTAGCGAAAATGTTGCTATCTGTGGTTTTGTGTACAAATATAATCGATATGTAACATGAGGAAAAGGGGAAAAGCGGTGATGCCGTTGTGGAAATCGTTGTGCATTCGCGTGACTTTTATTTATTTTATTTGGTGAATATAACCAAAATATAATTTCCAGCTATAAACACAGTCTCCGCCACGGAGTATGTAAACAATATTGGTCAAGTTTATAATGTTTTGAAGATAGCCAAAATGATACAGCTTTGTGTTTTTATAAATGGCGTTCATAATATACCACCATGTATTGTTGTGATAAAATCGTTTCATCAACTGAGCGGAGGCAACTATGGCTACTGTTTTGAGACATGGACAATAGGATCTTCACATTGGATCCAGTACTATATACGTATCTCTCATATTGTTATAATTATAGAAACAAAAAAAATGAAAGTTTTGATGTTCTAGATTCAAAATAATTTATGATCGGCCACATTCATGAGACTGCTCTGACTACATACATTTCAATACATCCCTATTAAATCGCATTAACTGTTTGATTACCCATATGATGGCATGATTCGAGATAAAAAATGCATATAAAACTGCGTTGTTTTTCCGATTTTGTGCAGATTTAACCGTTGCATGAGACCCTGCTTTCGAAATCTCTCTCGTGAGATTCATTAAAGTGAATTCGTACATTTCTGAACAAATGTTTCTCTGATACTCTGTAATGATTATTCATCGAATAACTCGAGCGTCTGTTCACTCTTATAGGACTAGATACATGTATTACATTTTGAACAAAATTTAAATTTCATTCGGTTTTGTCCACTTTGGGACAAATATTCTACAAATATGGTTTATGGCTAAGTATTGTTTGTCAATATTTAAATTTATTACGAATTTGGCATAAATTGGTGAACCTACCGAGGAAATTTAGCAATTTCCGATACCAACAGCCATTTCATACGCCATCTTGCAATTGAATAGAAAATTGTCCCCAGTGCAGATTTTAACGGATTTTGGATATCCCCGACAAAATGACAACAAAACTAGCTTGTTACAAAGTATGTCCGGACCTTTAACGACTGTTCAAAATATCGAGCAAGGTTTTCACCATCACCAACTGACTGAGCACCCCATGTATATGTGAGACCACATTTATTGAGTACATATTCACCGGGGTGTTCATTACCTCAACGAAGCGCATATGGGTATAAGTATCGATGTGCAACACTCGACAGATTATACGTATTTGGATCTTGGTTGACAAGTCGCCCATACTCGTATCACAGCTGTGTCAAGTACAATAAGATAATTCCAGTTGAGCTAAAGTCGCCACACCAGCATGGCCGATGTACAGATCATTCCGGTTGAGCTAAATTCGCCGCACCATCAGGGCTGATGTAGAAAACGTTGTCATGATCCTCTTTTTTATGTCGAGTTTGATTATTACACCAATGACATATCATATACTGTGTATTATAATCATGTCTCCTGTGTCACATACTGTGATTTGAATGAATAAAACATTATTGAACTTGAGTATATATCGTGTTTTTCCAGTTGAGCTAAATTCGCTGGACCAACATGGCTCATTGTACTACTAAGTATTATAGCGTTACGGTTGAGTTGTGCTAACTATAGTCGACTGATATGTGGTTCTCGTCGGCCAACTTATAGTCACACGACCAGCATGATTTGACTGTATACATAATAATGGACCTCAGACCAGCACATTGTGAGTGAATACATGTGGTTCATGTCGGCTGAAGTACATGTATAGTCGCCTGACCAGCGGCATATGATTGTATACATATAGCCGCCAGACCATCACAGTCCGAATGTATACATGTGTTCGCTGATTTAGATACAGCCGCAGTTTCCAGACCATGCTGGTTTACTTGTAAATATAATATATGATTGCTGTTATTAGAACTATAATCGCCGGAGCACCATAGTTTGTTTGTGCACATAGATGGACGCTGTCGGCTGACATTTTGTCGCCGCACCAGACTTGTTCCTTGTATTCCTTGTATACATTACCTATAGTCGCCGGCAATCATAATTTGTCTGTATTTGTAGATGGACGCTGTCGGCTAACCTATAGTCGCCGGACCAACATAGTTTGTCTGCACATCTATACATACATTGACACTGTCGGCTGACCTATACCTATAGTCGCCTCACCAGCACGGTTGCTTCAATTTGAATATTATACCTCTGGTTCGCCCACCACAGTAGGCCTGTGTTGTGATTTGATAGTGGCGTTGTCGTATATATCCCATTTAGAGCGCTGTTAGTACAGCATTTGTACCACCATCCAGATTTGTATGCCGCAACGCACTGTCTGCCACATGATGATGCCTTGTTGTCGTTATCCAGCGTACTGAATGGAATTCCGTTGCTATGTGCCATGGAATCTCCCGCATCTCCGCTATATCCACCAACAGTCAGTACGTATTCTCCTGCCGCATCTCCCACGCTGAAACTTGAGTATCTTGCATATACTTCTGTTCCGTCCAATCTCTTCATTATGACTAATAACTCGCCCGATCCGTAGTTTGTGAGTTGGTGAATGTTTTCCAAGCCGAACCAGTAGCTTCCATCCAGTTCCACGTCACCGAAGGTAGAAAGAAACTCGTTCCATCCTCGGTTGAAATCTACAGAACCATCTCTTCTTTGTTGAATGGCAGACCAGCCGCCGCCATGTGACGTCATGTCGCAGACGATATCCATTTTGGAAGCGCCACCTATGTTGATAGGGTAGACACCGTCACATATAAATCCGGCCTCTCTCCACTCCTTGCAATCTACCGGGTAAACAATCAACTTTAATACAATATATATAAGCAACATAAATCATTGTATTTTGTAATACTAGACACATTATACATTATGAACTATTAATGACAGAATTACGAATAGGGTACTACGTCACTAGAATGTGTGTTCTCTATACTAGTTGTCATCTTGTCATATCCGTATACGATAGAAACGATATTGGTTTCGTGTATTAAACAGGACTCACAAATATAACACATAGTAGTAAGTTCGACATCGTTTTTCGTGTCCTCAATGGGGGAGTTGTCTCTGGGATTGTGCCCTTAAATTCCAATCGCCATACTAAAGAGCATCCATGCCCCAGTCGTCCCCACGTGATAGATAATTTTCAATTATGAGCTTTTGTACTCGTTTTGAATGAAATTATGGATTATTGTGTGTGTTTTAGCGATGCATATGACATACGAATGTGTTTGCATTTTTTTTATTTTGCCTACTAATAATCTGAAAATTAAAGATACGGGCGGCGTTGGCAGTGGGTAAAAGTTGCATCTGAAGCCAGTTATTCAAATTACCGACATGATCGTTGCTAAGTGCTTGGAAATCTTATATTGGAATGACTTAAAGATACGGCGGCGTTGGGGTGGGTATGTTGTTAAAATATTCACCTCTGCCAAAAAACGCCATAAACAGAAAGAATAGTAAAATATAGACAGACTTTTTTCTTATACCAATCAGAAATATGGCATAAACAGTATATGTTATTGTCAAATGTTTCCTTTGTTGTAAACAAAAGCAAAAAACGTTACAGAATCTGGCTTTTGTTTAGATCCGGATATGGTAAACATAAAGAGCGTTATTTTTTTACTGTTTTCCTTATATGGAAATAATAAAGAGCATTTATATCATTTGTGTGTGATTAACCAATATAATTGAGCTGTGTTATGTAAACAGAAGCAAGACTTCATTTGGACATTTTGTGTTAAATCGGACATGGTGTATTTAATTCTATCTCGATGTGGCAATATAATCATTCCTTGTCGTATAACACACGTATCTCTTGAAAACACAAGCGCAAAGCATCACCAGATATTCGATAACAACATAAGTACAAAATAGTAACGCTAAACGGGACCATGTCATCTTACTGCGAGTGGCAAGAAATTTTAATGGCACGATGTTCTCACACACCAACTCGTAGTTGTCATTTCTGCTAAAAGGTTTTTGGACCAAAATAATTTACCGCTGATATTAACTATTCATGATGCTTATCAGTAGTAGTTAACCCTTTACCCAACAGAAGGGCCCTGTGCCAATGCATTCTCTTATATATGCGAGTCGACCATAGGTCGCCTCGCATATATAAGAGAATGCATTGGCTTAACACATTAAAAATTATAAAATTGTTAAAGAATGTAAGAAAAAATGGTAAAAAGTGTTAAAAAAAGATTTTTTTTAGGCCAATGCATTCTCTTATATATGCGAGGCGACCTATGGTCGACTCGCATATATAAGAGAATGCATTGGCACATGGCATAACTGTAACCATCACAATGTGGTCAAGGAGCCGGTTCCAATGATATCCATATTTGTATGGTTCTATTGAGACAGACCGAAGATATTTTAGGCTGTTGAAGCTTTTTTGGCCGGTTTTGGCCGGTTTGTTGGGTAAAGGGTTAATTGGGCGAAATATGTTAATTTCTGTTGTATCTTTGTATCTTCCTCCGTTTAATAAAGATCTTATAAAGAATAATATTATACCATATTTTAAAAATTCTAAATTATAGACTAGCGAACGACAATCGGTCGGCTAAATAATGGAATTTGTTGAAAATAACTTCAAACCTTCGTTAGTCACATGACCAAAATATTTTTCAACGATACGGCGCCAGAGGTACATGTATGTCTGAAATAGGTTTACCATATTATGGAAACAATCGGTAGACATCGAGAAATAAAAGCAGTGATGGGCAAATATCCCAGTCGAAAATCCAAAATTAGTTATCAAATTTGACACATAAAGCAATATAAAGGATTGCCATTATAAGAGATAAAAAAAAGAAAATACTATTTTCAACTTCTCAAATATAGCCATTGTCTCTTAATAACTGTTCAGATTATATATACAATGAAGACTATGAAATGGAAATTCAAGATTTTTATCGCCGTGTGCAGATCAAGAGAAATTCATTATTGAAAACATCTTGCAATCTGTGCCTGGATTTATGAAAAACGCGCGACTGCCCTTAACCCTTTGAGTGCCAGGTCCGATTTTTGTATCAACCCATATACCCTGTGCCAATGCATTCTCTTATATATGCGAGTCGACCATAGGTCGCCTCGCATATATAAGAGAATGCATTGGCCTAACAATTTTTCATCATTTGTTATTATTTTTTACAATTTTTTACAATTTTAATAATTTTTTTTAAATCTAAAAAACAAAAACAAATTTTTTTTTTTTTTAATTTTTTTAGGGCCGATTTTACAGACCGTAAATTAGGGCCGATGAGATCGACCCCTGGCACTGAAAGGGTTAATGAATATCAAATGATGAAGGAAACGACTTACTGGCAAAGATATACGATACTACTAAATATTTACAAAGCCCGTCTGTGTTACACTAAATCCTGTTCGGTGATTGGTCAACTGTCAATTTGGTCACCCTTTTCATATCCCAATAACACACAGACCCCCAATAACACACAGACCGCAACACAAAATGTTGACATAATCTCACCTAACCACCAACCTTGACCCAAAGCGGTCAGCAGAATAATTGGGCGTGGTTTTCAAAGTTCAGCCAAATTGCAGTTGAAGCCAGTTATTTATATCGATCACGTTATCGTTGCCAAGTGCTTTGAAATCTTATATTGGGCTGACTTACAATGATGCGTGGGCTAGTCTCAAATTCTTGGCAGATTGTTGCCAGCCTTTTATGCGAATAAATCATCAAAAATGTATATAAATATAAGAAACTAGCTGAAACAGGATCCATTCGGGTGCTTTTGTACGTTAGGGGGCGACAGCCCATTGGAGCGTTTCGCGCACATTTTATTGTTTAAAAAGTTTGATTTAAAAAAACAGCTTTTGTATATAAATATCAGAAATTAGATGAAACAGGCTCCATTCGGGTGCCTTTGTACGTTTGAGTGCATAGGCCGCTTTGGGCGTTCCGCGCACATTTTGATTGTTTAAACAGTTTGATTTAAAAAACACATTTATATTGAGTTCCTTATTTTTTAACTCGAATTTATTTTTAATCGAAATTTTGTAGAACTAACGCCGTTGCTTACATCTTCCACCAGGGTAACCCTAGTCGGCACACCATATGTGGTTTAAATCGAACCAGGTATCCAGGAGAAACATCCGGACAGACAGACGGACGGACAGACAGACAAATCCTAATCTGGTATATGTATATATATATCAATGTAGTCGGTATGTGTGTTAGTGTGGGATAAGGTGGGGTACGAATGTGCTGCGGTCTTTGGTGGCTTCGTGGTTCACATAATATGCCCTAACTACCACAGAGCCATATTCTCCAATAAAACACACACTACATTTATTTCTTAAATAACAAGGAAAATACTCACCGACAAGACTGCTGGGCACAGTTACCTGAAAGTAAGCAGTAAATATCACACCGCATGACCAAACAGCCTGATCTACACCCACAGCTCTCATATGGGTTCTAAAATTTGATTTTGTTGATGGCGATGTCACAATTCAAGAGTCAAGCCTCTGAGTATTTAGTTTATTCATCGACTATGTGGCAAGATATTAATGATTATTATATGATAAACCCAAGTTTTGAGGCGATAACCTTTATTGTTATCCTTCATCACATTTAATCCCATTTTCCTCTCTTCTGATTGGCTGAGATTGCGTCACATGGCGGGCCGCAAATCACTTATTACCCTCGAGGGTAACATTTTTTCAGTTATTGACCGCTCAGCTGTTACCAGTAAACATAGAACTACGAAAAACTCAACGTGTAGAGATCGCAGCTCTTTAATAATTTCCGAAAACACTGTTTTTATAAACCCCAGTTTCATAACAACCGCATACTTGTGTGTTTTTTTTATTTGCAATTAAAGCACGCTATGTATAAATGGTATTATCACGGATACAAATCCGTTATAAGGTGTAATGTTCCTATTGGACCTTTTTATATCAATAATAAATACCGTGGGACAAATAGATAAACCTTATTATGCAGATGGTATGTGCTGCAGACTATTGCACATACGATGTGCATACGTCACAAATACGTTTATGTACATATGTATAAGCCCTAAAGATCAAATAGCCACTCTTTACTGTTTATCAATTGACTATTTCTTTCGGCAATACATTCCTCAGACTTCAGAAGAATACCCTTATGTTGCGTAACAATCTGTAACATATGTCAATTTCTTTTTGCACAACTACAACGTGTTAGTTTCACATTTTAGCGTTCTGGAAATTAACACGTATGTCTGCGTCTTTACGCTCATTCGAAACGAAACCGAACATTTCGCTGCATGGCTACTCAACTTCGAAATTGCTTTACTCCTCTTTCCGTGAACCGATTCCACCATGCGACCAGCAAACTGACCGGAGAATAGCTGCGCAAATGATGGGTCTGTTAATTGATCCAGATTATGAATGTTTTATTTTCTAAATAGCGAGGATTCCAACATAAAATTAACTTTTCGAACTGGTTTAAAGAATATATGCGCGCATTTATGCCTGCTATTATAAGGAGGTTCGTGTGTACTCCTTTGTCAGATAACAAAACAGTTGTCACCCTTGTTTTCGTGAGACACGGGGATTTGTCGCCGCTCTCGATCTGGAATGTCACCCTCGGCCCTCGGGTGACATTCCAAGTCTCAAGCGGGCGACAAATCCCCGCGTCTCACTCAATCGCGGGCGACAACTGTATAATATGTCTGATCAAATTTACTGGTAAATCTAGAAACATTTCCATACCAATTGTTTTCATATTGTATCTCATTCATGTGTTTGAACGATTCACACATTGAACGCTTGGTCAAATTACAACATACTATATATCAACCTATTTTCCACTAAGAAAAGTCCAAATGTCACGTTGTTCAGGACATTTTCAGCTGTATAATAGTTTTGATATTGGTTGACAATAGTCTACTCTTGTTGTCATCGCCCAACTGTAGACATGACATAACTATCTACTCTGGCCACGTCCGTAGATATCATATATTCCACCAATTCAAACCTGGGAACTTTTTGAAGATCTGACTGAGAGCTTTATCCCTTTACCCAACAAAACGGCCAAAACCGGCCAAATAAAGCTTCAACAGCCTAAAATATCTTCGGTCTGTCTCAATAGAACCATACAAATATGGATATCATTGGAACCGGCTCCTTGACCACATTGTGATAGTTACAGTTATGCCCTGTGCCAATGCATTCTCTTATATATGCGAGTCGACCATAGGTCGCCTCGCATATATAAGAAAATGCATTGGCACCATTTTTTCTTACATTCTTTAACAATTTTATAATTTTTAATGTGTTAAGCCAATGCATTCTCTTATATATGCGAGGCGACCTATGGTCGACTCGCATATACAAGAGAATGCATTGGCACAGGGCCCTTCTGTTTGGTAAAGGGTTATGAGCTTGAAAACACGCAGGTAATATATGTCTTAGTTAAAGGCCCGGATCACATTATATACAACATGCATTGTATTCCATAATATTATATCTCACGTGACTTTCTCGTATTCTGATTGGCTTCACACTGCTATACTATTTTACGATAGTACCCCAGTAGGATTCCCACATGCCTACTATTCTTTTTCTATTTATAGTAACAAATTCATTTCGCGAAATCGGGTTGCCGCCTGAAGATACGGCCAGAGTTAAACTAGACCTTGTACAATATCGGTATATATCGGTATATATATATCGGTATTAGATTTATTGGTGAATTGTAATGATCTTACAAATGTCCGGTCATAGCTAGCCAACGTATTTAATAGTTTGTCCGTTTAGTTCGCAAGCGGCCAGTCCTAATTTTGTAATGACAGTGGACGTTATTTATAATTTTCTTTTCCGCTTTAATCGATGTAAAGCGAGTTATCTTCTACAATTTCGCTAAAATGTCTTTGTTAATGACGTATTTATAACAATAAATGCATGAATCATGAAGAGATGCTGTTAGATGTAACTAATAACTTAGATTGCTCCCCTACAAACGTCAAAAGATTGCCGTAAATTGTAAAATCTGAGACCGATTTCCAAAATTCAAGGTAAATAAAAATGTGACAAAATCAGACACAGAACTTGTGTGAGAAATTGACCAATGTTCGATATAATATAATAAATAATGAATGCCTTGTCGTTGACTATGCCAAAATAGTGGTCCTCGAGGAGGAATAGTTCACTCGCCTGCGGCTCGTGGACTATTCCTCCTCGAGGACCACTATTTTGGCATAGTCAACTCAAAGCCATTCATTATCTATATAGTATATACCATATGGAACAGGAACAAGCTGCAAGATAAAGGCATGGTATATTTTACCATGGTAAAAATACCATGCTAAGTTGCACAGTAAACGTTTCCATGCTGCCAAAATACCACGGTAAACTTTACCATGGTAAAAGCATGCTACATTTTACTATGGTAAAAAAAATACCATAGTAAGTTTCACAGTATATTTTACCATGTGGTCATAATAACACTGTAAACTTTACCATGGTGGGTGAAATTATGCTACGATTTACCATTGTAACATTACCATGGTAATTTTTAGTATGCGGCCAATATACGGGTCCTCTTTAAACCAACATTTAAGCAGGCCAGGATAATTTTCGCAGACTAACCTTTAGTCGCATGGTGGTAGCATTACTATGTGTCACAAGCTGTCCGTGGTAACACGATCCCAGGAAACAGTTGTGATCATTTGCAGAACTTGTGCTTAAAAACGTCGCCATCTGACAAGCCGACTCATGCGCACAGAGAACGGTGCACTCTACTCTGCTACGCGCATGCGCTGACCCTATGTTTGAGTTGAGTGTAGAGTTCATTGCCTGTCCAGGTAAAACATCAAAATCGAAGTGAATGTTTGTAGTGTTTACACTAGTAGCGAGAACCAGAAAGATGGCGATGCAGCACTTGAAGCTACCCATTGCGTGCCCCGCACAACTGCGAGCAGACGACATCAAGCAACACGTGCTGCTACACATAGCGGGGCCGGATACAGGCGGCATTATTCGGTACACGTGATGTCACCAGTATGGAACACAACAGCACGTGCGCAACACGATATCAAGTAAGAGACTCCCCGTATGGACCTTGAAAATAGTCTTCTCTGAAACCAAAAGAAAAATTTGTGTGAATGCGGCAATCATGTATGTATTGTTTATAAATCGAAGGGTGCCCAGTGGGTCGGTCGATAGCATGCGTATCCCGTCTAGCGATGGCGAAGTTGTATTTATGCCAAATTTGCAACAACAACAAAAATTTCATTTGGGTAACCTTTGGCAAGTTTCCGGATTTTTTATTTTTGTAAACGTGTTCCAAAGAGACTAACAAACCTACACAATCATACGGCACAATCGTTTTTACGATTCTGCTACCGATTTCACGATTCTGACAACCTTTACAACCACGTGCTACGACAGTTTAACGATTCTGCGACCTTATTATACCCGATAGTTTATGACAAACTTAGATAAAGTGGCTTTTTACTGAATTGGGACGACAAAATATGGCTTCTTCTTGTTTTCATTGTATAGAGTAGACCTTGCAGGTCCACCTACATACGGGGATGAGATTTATACATAAAATGAGTCACAATCGGCTCGGTCAAATCGGGACCATCAGACCAAACCGCGGACCGATCGCAAAAAGTAATTTCTTGGGCTAAAGGAGGATACTAACAGTTCGAAAATTTACATCGAACGTAAGCTTTGATAAGCATAAATGTAGGATTTGTCAAATTCGTACCTCAGTTGACGCAATATTCGATTAAACTTGACACAGAAATGCAGTAACAATGTCAACTATTTGGTAACGACCGGGTTCGATCATAACAACGACGATTTATGCGAACGGTAATTGTCTTTTGTATACGAAGTATCTGACCGGCGGCTTATAGTTCTGCGTGTAAGGCCACGTATGCTGCATCAATAATATTAGGCACCGTGCCTTCGTTGTAATGAACATATCATGGATTCAATGCAGTTTTAAAAAAATGGCTGGATTATACTAAATGGCCGGACTGGTGAGGATCAGGGTGTTGGAAAACTTACATGCCGTGATGCATCTGTCGTTGATTACACATTATGTTCTGCAGCTGCCCTACCCATTATTGAGAACTTTGTTGTACTTGACTACACCAATATTGCCTCAGATATTCACTGCCAAATCAAAACGGTGCTACACCTCGAAGATATAGACCGACCCCCCCCCCCCCCCCCCCAAATTTACGCTATATTGAGTCCGCTATAATACCATCTCGCGTAAAAAAAATGGGACCAAAATAGTGAAATGGAGTTTGTAGCAAATTTTAATTACGATAAAATTTTGACACTCAGCAATATGTTAACCGCCGCTTATACAAATTTTACTAGTACTGACCAGTTGAATAACATAGTTAGCTCAGTGACTGACATTTTGGTTTCGTCCGCTGAAAAAACACTGGGAACATATACATGTAAGATCCCCCCAAATAAGAAAGCGGCCAGGAATAGTAAACATAAAGCATGGTTTAACAAGTCCTGTCAGACTGCCAGAGTAAGATACCGACAAGCGACCCGACAACATAAAACCAAACGAAATAACCACACAGAACAAAATATGCGACATGCATGCCATGTCTATATATGTTAAATGGATGGAGCAATCAAATCACATAGAGCATTAATATCGCAAGAGCTAGCTTCAATGAAAAAATCTAAACCTAAAAGTTTTTGGAAAAAAATGAAAGATTTTAAACCCCGCTCCCATAGTGGGGTAAATCTCGAGATATTCAGTGAATACTTCAAAGAAATTAATGCCACAACACATACCAATGACCCACAAATAGAAAATTATATCAATAAAGAATTTAGCACAGATACCGAAGATGATCTCAATAGACCTATTTCACAGGATGAAGTATGATTTGCCATAAGACAACTTAAAAATGGTAAGTCCTGTGGACATGACCGTGTGCAGAACGAATACATTAAAGCATCTTCCAAACTGTTACTCAATGTTTATTGCCGAATGTTTAACATTATACTAGATACCGGGCAAATACCAGAAGACTGGGTTACTGGAACAATTGTTCCAATATATAAAAATAAAGGTGATGCCACAAATCCGAATAACTATAGACCTATAACAATTCTCAGCTGCTTAGGAAAACTCTCTACAAAAATTTTAACCATTCGACTTAACAAATTCACAGAAGAAAATGAAATTATTTCACCAAACCAAGCTGGCTTTCGTAAAAATTACTCCACTTCGGACAACATCTTTGCCCTCTATGTATTGTTCGAACTTAGCAAGAGGATGGAAAAGAGATTATTCTGTGCATTTATTGACTTCCAAAAAGCATTGGACACAGTGTGGAGACAAGGCCTATGGTACAAACTTATTAAAACAGGAATTAATTGGAAAATATTCAGAATAATTACTAACATGTATAGTCAAGTAAAATCCCGCGTACAAATTGGCAGTGAGTAATCAATCTACTTCCCATGTCTTGCAGGGGTCAGGCAAGGTGACAGTTTATCACATTTGCTCTTCTCGTTGTACCTTAATGACATCGAAACATACTTACAAGCACATAAAATTAACGCACTGAGCACTATCAATAACGAAATAGAGAAAACACTCAATGAGTACATAAAACTCTTCATTGTATTATATGCCGATGATACAGTACTCATGGCCGAAAGTACAAGATACTTGAAATATCTGCTTGGCCGGTTTGAGGAATACTGTGACAAATGGAAACTGAGAGTGAATGTGGAAAAGACCAAAATTATGTGTTTCTCAAAAAACTCACTATAAAAAAAACGAAATTTTATTTTAAGGGCCAGAAAATTGACGTAGTTACAAAATTTATATATCTTGGTACTTTATGTAGAACAGGATCTTTTATTTCGGCAAAGAATATTTTAGCGGAAAAAGCCACTCGAGCAATGTACACAATAATAGGAAAAGCAAGGAAACATTCATTGACTATAATTAATCAATTGGATTTATTTGATTCGCATGTTCTCCCTATCCGTCTGTATGGAAGTGAGATCTGGGGTTTTGGGAATAATGATGTTTTGGAGACTGTCCAGAGAAAATTCATCAAACATATCTTGAAGCTAAAACCCTCAACCCCTAACTTCATGATTTATAGTGAAACTGGTGTATTACCAGTTGATATCCACATTAGTACAAAAATTATTAAATATTGGTGCAAGGTTGTCAACAGTGAGCAAGAAAATTACCAAAATGTACTATTCCGATTATGCAGATCCATAATGGACAATACAGTAAATACAGAACACAAGTTTTCATGGCTTGACAAAGTTAAGGATATACTTAACCAATCAGGGCAGAGCCATATGTGGAACTGTAACCATATCACAAATACTGACCAATTCACAGTCCTCTATGCAAATTCAGAACTGGAAATCATAAATTGCCAGTTGAAACCGGTCGTTGGAGTGGATTGGAGATAAATAAAAGAAAATGCCCATTATGTCAATCGGGCCAAATTGGCGATGAATTCCACTATCTGTTAGAATGTCAAAAATTCTCAAAGGCCCGCCAACGACTTTTGACAAACTTTGTTAATCAAAGACCAAACACTATAGTAATGAGTGAAATACTTAATAATAACGATGCAGTGCACTTGAGAAAGTTGTGTGAGTTTATTAAGCTTGTAAGCAGAGAGTTTAAATTAAACTGAGTCTAGGTTGTTGTTGTTGTTGTTGTTGTTGTTGTTGTTGATGTGATTAGAACATATGAGATAGTCATCAGTGGCACAAATGGGAAATGTCTGACCTACACAGGTGATATGCGTACGCTAACCCATAAGTAGGACCTTTCAGTGGGACGCATGTCATGTGTGTTGGTCTGACATGTCCCTGGTGCGACCCTTATTATGACCGATACACTCCTGACCTTGTGGTAAATGTCGACAAATCAACTTATTTATTACTCCGGCATTCCCTTTATAAAGAAATGGAGATAATTGCCCCTCCCCATTTACTAATATTATTAGTAACATGACAGACATTGTCTGATTTTACCATTGTAGGCTCCAGTCGAATTAATTGTTTGTTAAGCAACCATTATTGTATCATTTCCTAATGTATAAACCAAAATGTTGTTGTGTTATACATATATATATTTATATGACTGTCTATGAGTAGTCTTATCAACAGATCAATGACTCATATTAATCAACTTATTTGTAACACAAGCAGCCTCTTTCACAGTGTATGCATAATGTACCATCAGACAGTGCCATTTACACGTGTAAACACAATATCTACGGGCAGAAATAATCCTGAGCCGAAAATGAAAAATCTCAGCACACGTGGCAAATCCGACCACCCTGGCCCAATTCGCCTAACTTATCAAACTAATATATATTCTTGATAACGAAAATTTATTGAAACTTACAACCCATCGATTCATAATCGTGGAGAGTACCACGAAAACATCTAAAAAGTATTTAATGCGATTTTCTGGGAGAAAACAGGTACATCGAATTTTAGAAATTTTCACGAATCCACGATTGTGTTCGAATGCCCAGAACGGAGTAACCCAGATGGACCCAACTGAAGCTTAGTAACACTGTGCAGATAGTACTAAAAACCGAGAGAATACTTTTTAAAAGCTCCATCGAGGGCAGAGTATTTATATCAGCGCTAATAACGACAGAGTAAGAATATTATCGCTGTTGGATAATTATATACGGCATGTATGCATGGTACATATTGCAATAATCCCACCTGCCCCATGTATATAATGTATATAACTATATGCCATGTAAATATGTTAAATGTCTCAATACCCATGTAATTTTGAGTGACGAGAATAAACAAATTGAATTGAATTGAATTGATCCCCACACGTGATGTCATATATGAGATACCCTATGCCTCTGTCGATAACCGAACATTCTGACATTTGGACATGACCAAATGCCCAAATTACCTGAACATATTCCCTCTTAAAGAACCCAGTGGTTTTGTAATTTTTGGAAAGTTGATTTGTTCATTCTAAAATGTAACCACCACCATCATGACATGAGTTATAAGCTATTTTAGTAATATTCTGATTAGCAGGTAGGCCATACACTTAACGATATTGACCATCGAGTTACTTTTATAACATTAGGTGTTTGTATAAAAGTATTAGGGAAAATTCTTCGAAAGAGGGGTGGGTATCTGAAACTGAGCAACACCTTTTTAAAAATAAAAATTCAAGGGATGGATTCCCGAAAACAAACATGCAGTAAAACGTATACAAAAATAAAATTGTAGAACACTTGGTTGGTGTGTCCCAAAAGTGGCCAAATAAAAACAAATATATACGCATCTTGATGTATGCACCGCCACCCCCGGTTCGGACACAATATATTAACATGGGGTGTTTTGGTGGGGTAGTATATGTAATGGGATAGACCTGACCACTATGCATACTACAAATGAGCTAAAATTTACATCTTGGGAAGCTGAGTGGAAATAAATACCATAGACATGTCATATCTTGACTGTGCGAAGGAATTATATTAGATAACTAGATTTTAATCACAAATAAATAAATCGTTATAGAATATCATTTCCTTTCGAAAATCGACCATATACCGGTCACACATCTAACCGTTAAAATGCTCACGTTAAAGAGGTACTGTTCGTTGTTTTCAACAAATTCCCGGTAAAAACAACGATCTAATATCGATAATATATTTAAAAAACATTTGGTCAAGTTCAAATGTCAGAATGCTCGGCTAGTGACAGGTGGACATCTCTTATGTGACTTGGTATCTATGGCATCACATGTGCATGGGAAACAGTATATACACATTACTGCATTAAATCCATGATATTTCATCACAACGAAAATACGGTGCCTAACACTATTGATATAGCATACATGGGCTTACATGGCAGATGGATACACACATGCATGTAATCTCTGTAATTATCGTGTATTTGGCGTTTTACATGGATCATACAGACCATGTAATATGTGTCCGTTGACAACCCAATCATTGCGGCTATGTTTGACCACAGTGAGCCAAGCTCTGAGCGTGCAGAGAACCGTTGACTGAACGAAGTCATCAGGCCGCTTAGAATAATTGTTCGCGCGATAACCCAAATGTTGGACTTTCTGTTTAAATCATTGTCAGTCTTCTCTTGATTTTTATACCGATGATGGCCCCAGGAGTTCCCCAACCCAGGGGCTATTATCCCCAACATGGGGGCAATATTATCAGGATTTCCTGACGCAGGGGCTAAATATGACCCCCGACTTGGGGCTATATATGATCCCGAAAGCTACCAGACGGGGTGGCTAACTCTGAGCTATTTAAGTAAAACATATATTGTACCTTCTTGCCCAGATTATTCCGACCGATACATTCAACTAAGTCACTTAGCGATTTGAAGCTTTCGAAACCCCACGCCAAGCGAGCATCATGGTCGAAAATGTTCTATATCAAGCCTGTATACACCAGATGTGTCGCTTCTGGTGATGTGCATTAATATAATGTCAGATATCACACAGACTTAACTAATTTCCACATCCGTAAGAGATGACCTGTTTTGGACTGGCCTTAAATGTCCTGATAGCAGAGAGTTTGACTTCGCTTATGACTACTCACTTGTCTGACCTGTTAACAATGAACCTCTCGCGCGCAGGTGATTAATGTTGTCAATTATTGGTGTGGCCATGTAAAATATATGTATTTTACATACAGAGATTACATGCATGTGTGTATCCACCCTAAGTCGCCGGTCATTGTCATACGTCGTATACAAATAAAAATTACCGTTCAACGAGTCGCTCAATCGTCGTTGTCATGGTCGAATCCGGGCGTTGTCAAATAGTTGACATTGTTACTGCATTTCTGTGTCGAGTTTAATCGATTTATTCTTATAAAAGCTAACGTTGGATGTTAATTTTCGCACTGTTGACGCCCACTTGTAGCCCAATAAATAACTTTCTGCGATCGGCTCGCGGTTTGGTCCGATGGTCCCGATTTCACCGATTTGAGGCGATTGTGACTAATTTTATGTATAGATCTCATTCCCGTATGTATTCCATGAGTCAACCTGGGGCCTATACTATGGACCATAATAATTGTAATCACAAGGTTATGGGAGATACACAGGAGGCGTCAAGTGCAATATACCACTGTATTGTAATAGTGTAGATTATACCCGTGTGCTCGTGGGTGCATTACCGATGGGTGATTGGTTTGATCAGAATGGCATTCACACTGCGGCTATCAAGCGGTTGTCTCGTGGCAAACAACCTAAATTCTGTATTGGAGTATATATTGCCCAATTATGACATTCGTGCAGGGACGTTGTTAGAGGGTCTCCTTTGTGGGTACACAACTTGGAGATTAAACCTGCACATGAGACCTTCTAGCTACGTCTCTTGTACATATTATCAATAGAATACTCCAGCGATTCTGAATGACAGCCCAACTAGAAATTGAAATACATCGTACAACTAGAATTGTTGGAACAGACGATAACCATTGACGAAATATAACACAATGCACGAGCGGTTGCGGTGTACTCACTGAGCGAGTATTTAAAGGATACCGATTACCACTAATCAAATTGAACACGGATCACCCATGCACTAGCGATAATATATCAATGAATGTCTCAGAGGAATCATTTGTTTTCATTGGTCAATCAAGTCACATGTGGAAAACCTATTATTTTATTGGTCACCATGCATGTGAACGCGGCATTACAAGAAGTCGCATTTTCACTGTTAGAATAAGCGTGGAGGTCTATGGTAATCGACACATTTTGTGTGCCCCACAGAAGCTTGTGATTACAATAATTGTGTTCTATAGTATAGGGCCCTGGTGGACCTGCGAAGTCTACTCTATACAATGAAAACAAAAAGAATCCCACTTTTGTCGTCTCAATTCAGTAGAAAGCCCCTTTATATAAGTTTGTAATAAAATATCAAGTATAATAAGGTCGCAGAATTGTTAAACTGCCACAGCACCGTGGTTGTCAAGCCGCAGAATCGTGAAATTGGTCGCCTAAATTGGTCGCCGGACTGGTGAGGATCAGGGTGTTGGAAAACTTACATGCCGTGATGCATCTGTCGTTGATTACACATTATGTTCTGCAGCTGCCCTGCCCATTATTGAGAACTTTGTTGTACTTGACTACACCAATATTGCCTCAGATATTCACTGCCCAATCAAAACGGTGCTACACCTCGAAGATATAGACCGACCCCCCCCCCCCCCCAAATTTACGCTATATTGAGTCCGCTATAATACCATCTCGCGTAAAAAAAATGGGACCAAAATAGTGAAATGGAGTTTGTAGCAAATTTTAATTACGATAAAATTTTGACACTCAGCAATATGTTAACCGCCGCTTATACAAATTTTACTAGTACTGACCAGTTGAATAACATAGTTAGCTCAGTGACTGACATTTTGGTTTCGTCCGCTGAAAAAACACTGGGAACATATACATGTAAGATCCCCCCAAATAAGAAAGCGGCCAGGAATAGTAAACATAAAGCATGGTTTAACAAGTCCTGCCAGACTGCCAGAGTAAGATACCGACAAGCTACCCGACAACATAAAACCAAACGAAATAACCACACAGAACAAAATATGCGACATGCATGCCATGTCTATACATGTGAAATGGATGGAGCAATCAAATCACATAGAGCATTAATATCGCAAGAGCTAGCTTCAATGAAAAAATCTAAACCTAAAAGTTTTTGGAAAAAAATGAAAGATTTTAAACCCCGCTCCCATAGTGGGTTAAATCTCGAGATATTCAGTGAATACTTCAAAGAAATTAATGCCACAACACATACCAATGACCCACAAATAGAAAATTATATCACTAAAGAATTTAGCACAGATACCGAAGATGATCTCAATAGACCTATTTCACAGGATGAAGTATGATTTGCCATAAGACAACTTAAAAATGGTAAGTCCTGTGGACATGACCGTGTGCAGAACGAATACATTAAAGCATCTTCCAAACTGTTACTAAATGTTTATTGCCGAATGTTAAACATTATACTAGATACCGGGCAAATACCAGAAGACTGGGTTACTGGAACAATTGTTCCAACATATAAAAATAAAGGTGATGCCACAAATCCGAATAACTATAGACCTATAACAATTCTCAGCTGCTTAGGAAAACTCTTTACAAAAATTTTAACCATTCGACTTAACAAATTCACAGAAGAAAATGAAATTATTTCACCAAACCAAGCTGGCTTTCGTAAAAATTACTCCACTTCGGACAACATCTTTGCCCTCTATGTATTGTTCGAACTTAGCAAGAGGATGGAAAAGAGATTATTCTGTGCATTTATTGACTTCCAAAAAGCATTTGACACAGTGTGGAGACAAGGCCTATGGTACAAACTTGTTAAAACAGGAATTAATGGGAAAATATTCAGAATAATTACTAACATGTATAGTCAAGTAAAATCCCGCGTACAAATTGGCAGTGAGTAATAAATCTACTTCCCATGTCTTGCAGGGGCCAGGCAAGGTAACAGTTTGTCACCTTTGCTCTTCTCATTGTACCTTAATGACATCGAAACATACTTACAAGCACATAAAATTAACGCACTGAGCACTATCAATAACGAAATAGAGAAAACACTCAATAAGTACATAAAAATCTTCATTGTATTATATGCCGATGATACAGTACTCATGGCCGAAAGTACAAGATACTTGAAATATCTGCTTGGCCGGTTTGAGGAATACTGTGACAAATGGAAACTGAGAGTGAATGTGGAAAAGACCAAAATTATGTGTTTCTCAAAATACTCACTATAAAAAAAACGAAATTTTATTTTAAGGGCCAGAAAATTGACGTAGTTACAAAATTTATATATCTTGGTATCACTTTATGTAGAACAGGATCTTTTATTTCGGCAAAGAATATTTTAGCGGAAAACGCCAATCGAGCAATGTACACAATAATAGGAAAAGCAAGGAAACATTCATTGACTATAATTAATCAATTGGATTTATTTGATTCGCATGTTCTCCCTATCCTTCTGTATGGAAGTGAGATCTGGGGTTTTGGGAATAATGATGTTTTGGAGACTGTCCAGAGAAAATTCATCAAACATATCTTGAAGCTAAAACCCTCAACCCCTAACTTCATGATTTATAGTGAAACTGGTGTATTACCAGTTGATATCCACATTAGTACAAAAATGATTAAATATTGGTGCAAAATTACCAAAATGTACTATTCCGATTATGCAGATCCATAATGGACAATACAGTAAATACAGAACACAAGTTTTCATGGCTTGACAAAGTTAAGGATATACTTAACCAATCAGGGCAGAGCCATATGTGGAACTGTAACCATATCACAAATACTGACCAATTCACAGCATATAGTAAGTGCAGCCTCATTAATCAGTTTAGACATAGGTGTGAATCAACCATTAATAATTCAAGTCGCGGCAAAATCTATCGAATTTTCAAACATAACGACCCGATTCGTCATCTCAGGTTTAAACCTGGTCTACGTAAACCTCTAGGTTTAAACCGCCGTGAGTCAGCAAAATCCGTGGTTTAAACCCGCGACCGCATGTCTAAGTGACGCATTCGTCATCTCTGGTTTATACCTGGTCCAGCCAGACCAGTGGGTTAGCAGTAGTGTCTCTGTATCGTCGAGAAAAATAATCGTACTTTCCTAATGCGGACCGCCTCGTTTTATTGATTGCAAAAATCAATAATTACGACAGCGACCATATTTTGATTGGAAATTTATAAGCGAGAAGCACTCACTCCTATAAAGCGTGTGGGGATAAGTTTTTGTCAATTTCGATGTTTTATTTGCGTTTTATAAGCTTAAACCGGCAACTAAACCATCTAATTCGGTGGTCCAGCTAAACCAGCTTTCTCGAGGCTAAACTTGAGATGACGAATCCGTCTTTTCTTCATCGCGGTTTAGAATTGTCAGACAATCAATCAAAGGGTGGAGCTGTAAATTATCTCGAGTGAGGGCCTGTCCAAGTGGCGGTTGCCGACTGGTGTTATCATGTCACAGTTGATTCATTCGCATGCGAGCTTTGCTCAGATATTGACACGTTCCTTCAGTATGATTTTACAACTATCTTGTGTGTTTGTTTTTTTTTTGGCTTGTGGCAATCACAAATACTGGTGTTTTCTACGAATTCATTTGAAGGGTTCAACGTTTTAATTTTGAAACCAAAACGATGCTACTGCATGATCAGATATGCTATACACATAGTTTGCAATCTTAAACTTATATTGCTATATGAGTCAAATTTGATAACTTATTTTTATGTAGATCATGCCACGAAGCTCTACTCTGGCTCCGCTCATAATTTTCCATAATATTCCACCAGTTCAAAACCTGGGAACTTTTGGATTTTCTGCATGATGGAAAAAAATTTACATTGACAAAAAGCAGCGCATGTAATATATAGAGGATCTACACCGAGTCCCCAGTTTATAGCGGGATTTACAAAACGAGTCCAGTAAATTAGGTCTGGGCCGAGCCTTTGGCGAGGTCCAGACCTAATTTACTGGACGAGTTTTGTAATTTCCGCTATAAACTGGGGACGAGTTGTAGATTCTATTTATTACATGATCCAAAACATCGACAAAACATACTTAAATCAACAAATGGGACGCGAAACTAACATCGGCTTCTATAAGACATGCGATGACGTTTTACGTAATTATTCGTTGTTTGCCGCGTAAAGAAATAGTCCTAGATAAATAAAGACTCTTTTGGCGCATATGTTGGCGTATTTTTAATGATATAATTTTTAAACTCTTCATTCATAATAGTTTGTTGGAAAAATATTGGAAGCTATAGTATTTTGAGACGTAGCTTATGGAATGTTAACATACCACAAACCGGAAGTCAAAGGTCACCTGGCACTATTTCCTGTTATTAAACGAACGTTTAATATCATAATTTATAGAATGGGTTTATTGAATGGAATAAGGATATAATCATGTAATAAATTTCTTTATTAAATGCTGTGCCTCTATATAGTTGCCCACTTTAAACAGTTCAGATGCCGCTTCTGGTGTGTACTCATAAGCAAATTGCTTTTACTTGACTGACCTCTTGGTCCAGGATTGACACGATTATGGAGCCTTTATTCATGCAGCGTCAGAGGGTCCTGCGGCCCCTTCGTGCGACAGGAGCCTGCGTCACATTTTCGCACATTTTGATCATTTGAACATTTTAATTAAAAAAATTTTTAAATTATATTGAAAACAAACAAATATTAATATAAATTTAAATATTGTTTCTTGTTAGATACAACTCCTTGCTCAATTTAACAACACAATTTTTTCATTTTATTTCAAATTAAATTATTCTTATTTTTAAATCATTTTTAGAACAGTTGCAAACAGACTAACGGACAAACATATATACAGCTCCTATATCCTTTAATATATACAGATATACATGTAGATACACCATATTTTGTCTTTGCGGGTAAAGCATCTTGTAGAAAATCAATCACAAACAAGGTGATAAACAGCGCGTGAAGCTCGTGTTGAGAAACATGCCCTTTGTCAAATTTATTTAAACCCACAAAGAGATCGGATTAATGGTACATGAGCGATACTCATTTCTCAATGATTAAATCGTGCACGCGTTCGCGATGATTTATGACATGTCAATGACCATTACATCGGCTTGTCTTTTGGTCCGATAGGTAAGAGAGTAGTTTGACTGTATGCTCATATCACCAAATCGAGTTGTCAATTAGTTGGTAACTGAATGACAAAAACGCCCCCTTAGACCCGGTTTGGCTGGACCGCCAATGTAGGTTTAAACCAGGTTTAAACTCGGGGGTTTAAGCCGGAGATGACGAATCCGGCCAACATGTCATTTGAAACTTATCTGAATAGGTTGAGTGAAGGTAATCGAATTCCTCTATGCAAATTCAGAACTGGAAATCATAAATTGCCAGTTGAAACCGGTCGTTGGAGTGGATTGGAGATAAATAAAAGAAAATGCCCATTATGTCAATCGGGCCAAATTGGCGATGAATTCCACTATCTGTTAGAATGTCAAAAATTCTCAAAGGCCCACCAACGACTTTTGACAAACTTTGTTAATCAAAGACCAAACACTATAGTAATGAGTGAAATACTTAATAATAACGATGCAGTGCAATTGAGAAAGTTGTGTGAGTTTATTAAGCTTGTAAGCAGAGAGTTTAAATTAAACTGAGTCTAGGTTGTTGTTGTTGTTGTTGTTGATGATGTGATTAGAACATATGAGATAGTCATCAGTCGCACAAATGGGAAATGTCTGACCTACACAGGTGATATGCGTACGCTAACCCATAAGTGGGACCTTTCAGTGGGACGCATGTCATGTGTCTTGGTCTGACATGTCCCCGATGCGACCCTTATTATGACCGATACACTCCTGACCTTGTGGTAAATGTCGACAAATCAACTTATTTATTACTCCGGCATTCCCTTTATAAAGAAATGGAGATAATTGCCCCTCCCCATTTACTAATATTATTAGTAACATGACATACATTGTCTGATTTTACCATTGTAGGCTCCAGTCAAATTAATTGTTTGTTAAGCAACCATTATTGTATCATTTCCTAATGTATAAACCAAAATGTTGTTGACTCATATTAATCAACTTATTTGTAACACAAGCAGCCTCTTTCACAGTGTATGCATACTGTACCATCAGACAGTGCCATTTACACGTGTAAACACAATATCTACGGGCAGAAATAATCCTGAGCCGAAAATGAAAAATCTCAGCACACGTGGCAAATCCGACCACCCTGGCCCAATTCGCCTAACTTATCAAACTAATATATATTCTTGATAACGAAAATTTATTGAAACTTACAACCCATCGATTCATAATCGTGGAGAGTACCACGAAAACATCTAAAAAGTATTTAATGCGATTTTCTGGGAGAAAACAGGTACATCGAATTTTAGAAATTTTCACGAATCCACGATTGTGTTCGAATGCCCAGAACGGAGTAACCCAGATGGACCCAACTGAAGCTTAGTAAGGGTCTATTCTCATTGCACACGCGCGTGCGATTAATCGCAGCGTTTTTTAAGGTGCGTGTTAACATAACACAGAGCGATTCGTGATCAATTACCTTCATCAAACAACCACGTCCTATTCGTGACCAATCATCTTATGCAATCAACCTCGTCATCGAGATAGCCGTTACAGAGAATGGCATGGTTCAATTGGTCACATATACTATCCGGGTACAGTCATTTTCATAACTGATGGGCGATAAAACAATAAATGAAGTACGGAAAGGAAATGGCTTGGAAAGAAGTTTCCAACGTATAGCTAGCATCAGTGGTGATTATTGTAGAATTCAGTCGAATTATATTCCTGTCAGTCTCGCGCAACACTGTACCCAATATTGTGAATATATAGATTGATAGTAATGTGCCGTTTAGCATGTGCGATCACTGATGATAAGCCGCCAATGGCGATCAAATTGAAACCAATCGCTCATGCATGCGAACACCGTCCTGGCGACAGAATTCGACCTGAAACGGTGCGTGTGTGACTATTAAGGTCGAATTCTGAGTCCCATCACTTATTCTATTTGAATGGTGGTTCGTCAATTATAGTACCGCGTTGTCGCTGTTGCCAGCGGCTATACAAATGAGCACTCGATGATGGGGGAGGGGGGGTCTGAAAAAAAACGTTCATACACAGGGTTGAACATAAAAATCCCCCCCCCAACCATGGGTCTACCATCCTCCCTACATGCAAATCTATTTGTTTTTCTCCCAACAAATTGGGGTCTCATCCCCTCTTTCCCCATAATTTTTAATGGATATCATATGTTTGAGTACAAATGTTTTAAATGAGCTCTATTCAGAAAGACGATTTTTTTCAGACCTAGCTAACTATAAGGTAAAATGTTGAAAGATCTAATTAAACCACTTGAATCGTACACTTTTGATAATCTTGAGTGATAATAACAATTATATACATAAAACTCCTGTAATCTGGGTTGTGATCGTACTATATAGTGTTATATACGTTTCAAGCTGGAATAAAACATGCATATTTATGCCCAACTACATGGAATTGAACCCTCTATTTCTAATTATAATTAGCTAGATATAATTGTGTCCTCAAAACTTATGTCATTTTGATGGCATGGCTCGTTATACTCAACTTATACCTGAGTAAATCTAACTGAGGAAAATTAAAGTTAATGTGTCAGCATATATAGGCCTGTATGTGGTCACCCCCAACCGAAAGTACTTTATCATCCTCCAACCTACCCTAGACCTGTGTATGAATGTGTTCGTCAGACCCCCACCCCTGTTGGAGGAACTCTTAGCAGTGGGAGGAAGGAATGCCATCGAACACACATATAGAGCCGCTCGACCTTAAAAAACGCTGCGATTAAACGCACGCGCGTGTGCAATGAGAATAGACCCTTACACTGTGCAGATAGTACTAAAAACCGAGAGAATACTTTTTAAAAGCTCTATCGAGGCCAGAGTATTTATATCAGCGCTAATAACGACAGAGTAAGAATATCATCGCTGTTGGATAATTATATACGGCATGTATGCATGGTACATATTGCAATAATCCCGCCTGCCCCATGTATATAATGTATATAACTATATGCCATGTAAATATGTTAAATGTCTCAATACCCATGTAATTTTGAGTGACGAGAATAAACAAATTGAATTGAATTGATCCCCACACGTGATGTCATATAAGAGATACCCTATGCCTCTGCCGATAACCGAGCATTCTGACATTTGAACATGACTAAATGCCCAAATTACCTGAACATATTCCCTCTTAAAGAACCCAGTGGTTTTGTAATTTTTGGAAAGTTGATTTGTTCATTCTAAAATGTAACCACCACCATCATGACATGAGTTATAAGCTATTTTAGTACTATTCTGATTAGCAGGTAGGCCATACACTTAACGATATTGACCATCGAGTTACTTTTATAACATTAGGTGTTTGTATGAAAGTATTAGGGAAAATTCTTCGAAAGAGGGGTGGGTATCTGAAACTGACTGAAAATAATGAGCAACACCTTTTTAAAAATAAAAATTCAAGGGATGGATTCCCGAAAACAAACATGCAGTAAAACGTATACAAAAATAAAATTGTAGAACACTTGGTTGGTGTGTCCCGAAAGTGGCCAAATTAAAAAAAAAGAAACTATACGCATCTTGATGCATGCACCGCCACCCCCGGTTCGGACACAATATATTAACATGGGGTGTTTTGGTGGGGTGGTATATGTAATGGGATAGACCTGACCACTATGCATACTACAAATGAGCTAAAATTTACATCGTGGGAAGCTGAGTGGAAATAAATACCATAGACATGTCATATCTTGACTGTGCGAAGGAATTATATTAGATAACTAGATTTTAATCACAAATAAATAAATCGTTATAGAATATCATTTCCTTTCGAAAATCGACCATATACCGGTCACACATCTAACCGTTAAAATGTTCACGTTAAAGAGGTACTGTTCGTTGTTTTCAACAAATTCCCGGTAAAAACAACGATCTAATATCGATAATATATTGAAAAAACATTTGGTCAAGTTCAAATGTCAGAATGCTCGGCTAGTGACAGGTGGACATCTCTTATGTGACTTGGTATCTGTGGCATCACATGTGCATGGGGATCAGTATATACACATTACTGCATTAAATCCATGATATTTCATCACAACGAAAATACGGTGCCTAACACTATTGATGGGCTTACATGGCAGATCTAAGTCGCCGGTCATTGTCATACGTCGTATACAAATAAAAATTACCGTTCAACGAGTCGCTCAATCGTCGTTGTCTTGGTCGAATCCGGGCGTTGTCAAATAGTTGACATTGTTACTGCATTTCTGTGTCGAGTTTAATCGATTATTGCTTCAACTAAGGTACGAATTCTACATTTATTCTTATAAAAGCTAACGTTGGATGTTAATTTTCGCACTGTTGACGCCCACTTGTAGCCCAATAAATAACTTTCTGCGGTCGGCTCGCGGTTTGGTCCGATGGTCCCGATTTCACCGATTTGAGGCGATTGTGACTAATTTTATGTATAGATCTCATTCCCGTATGTATTCCATGAGTCAACCTAGGGCCTATACTATGGACCATAATAATTGTAATCACAAGGTTATGGGAGATACACAGGAGGCGTCAAGTGCAATATACCACTGTATTGTAATAGTGTAGATTATACCCGTGTGCTCGTGGTTGCATTACCGATGGGTGATTGGTTTGATCAGAATGGCATTCACACTGCGGCTATCAAGCGGTTGACTCGTGGCAAACAACCTAAATTCTGTATTGGAGTATATATTGCCCAATTATGACATTCGTGCAGGGACGTTGTTAGAGGGTCTCCTGTGTGGGTACACAACTTGGAGATTAAACCTGCACATGAGACCCTCTAGCTACGCCTCTTGTACATATTATCAATAGAATACTCCAGCGATTCTGAATGACAGCCCAACTAGAAATTGAAATACATCGTACAACTAGAATTGTTGGAACAGACGATAACCATTGACGAAATATAACACAATGCACGAGCGGTTGCGGTGTACTCACTGAGCGAGTATTTAAAGGATACCGATTACCACTAATCAAATTGAACACGGATCACCCATGCACTAGCGATAATATATCAATGAATGTCTCAGAGGAATCATTTGTTTTCATTGGTCAATCAAGTCACATGTGGAAAACCTATTATTTTATTGGTCACCATGCATGTGAACGCGGCATTACAAGAAGTCGCATTTTCACTGTTAGAATAAGCGTGGAGGTCTATGGTAATCGACACCTTTTGTGTGCCCCACAGAAGCTTGTGATTACAATAATTGTGTTCTATAGTATAGGGCCCTGGTGGACCTGCGAAGTCTACTCTATACAATGAAAACAAAAAGAATCCCACTTTTGTCGTCTCAATTCAGTAGAAAGCCCCTTTATATAAGTTTGTAATAAAATATCAAGTATAATAAGGTCGCAGAATTGTTAAACTGCCACAGCACCGTGGTTGTCAAGCCGCAGAATCGTGAAATTGGTCGCCGAATCGTCAAAATGATTGTGCCGTGTGACACTTGATATACACAGATGTATGGAGTGTTAATCGACTGTGGTTACCTAATTCATCATTGTGATTAAATTTGTCAGTTGTTTGTCGCAGACGGTGGTTTCTATGCGCAAGACGAGATTTAAGTCACGGAGTGGAACTTGTTATTTTCAATACCATAAATACCATAAACTCAAACTCCACGTGTCCTTTTGTGTGTTTTGTCTTCATCTAAATTATATGCGGGGGAAAAACGTTCGTACAATATGAGTGGATTGAGGAAAATAAAGATTACACGCAACAAGCGCAAATGTATATTCAGGTTAATTTAGGGTTTCGTATTAAATTACACAAAAAAAACCCATGGGCTAGCTTTGTCCCTATATTTTCAGGTTTTTAGAAAGCACTCGGGATTTTGAGATTATTCTTTTGAAGATGACGAAAATTAAAAAATATATATTTTATTTATTTTTCTATTTTATCTATTTTTATATTTGTGTAATTATATATATTTTGTAATTAATAATGAAATCCGTGCATAACATTTGTAACGTATCTCACAAGATAGTTTAATGCGGATGGCACAGCCCACCTGATACATTTTAATTTAAATCCGTTACAATCTAAATCAAGAGCGCAGAAAGTTGCAGAAAGTTTCATAAAGCGTATATATATAGCATGGGGCGCGCGTAGAAAATTCCACTGAATTAGAGAAATCTCTCGAAATTGTTATGAGAAGAAATACTGAAATTGAGTAGGCCTGTTGTCATTCAGATAAAAGGTGGTAGCTTGATTCTCGTAATTAGTAAATTAAAAATTATATTTCAATAATCATGTTGTTTTATTTCGCCAAATTTTAGTATTTATAACACGATTATCCCTAGAATTACGGTATTCCTTCTGTGTCATATATACAAAATCGTATGACACATGATCGATTGCGTTGCATAATTATGCATTCCGTTGACGTCACATAAATGACGTTCGCCGCGACCATAAAACCGGAACTATAAAATATATTAAATGGGTACTGTATACTGAATCCGACCATTATGGGACCATCTCCTTTTATACTGAACAGAATATACATGTATGCAACGAATGAATGATTTTGCGCTATGTATGAGTGCAAAATATCCCTGTTTAATTTATGAACGATGTAAAGCAACATGGTAATTATAATGAAAATGAAGTGACGGCTGGAGTCATAATTAATTACCATGTTGTTTGCATCGTTCATAGAGCAAATGAGCGTAATTTGCACTAATCCATGGCTCAAATTCATTTGTTGCATATATTATGTTGAGCATAAAAGGATACAGTCCCGTAAATTGCCGGATTTAGTGTAAGTCCCCCTTTAAAGCATCTTCACACTGGACAAAACATGCCCTGTGTAATGGATTTGTCGATACAGCACGTATGTCATCACATAAGGATAGAACTCGAGGCTGTGCCTTTCGTTCTATCCTTCCGCACTGGCACTCCTGCTGCATTCCCAAACACATTCACACATTCGTGCAACGTTCTAAGTGTTCACCTAATTCGTATATATATTTAATTTCGCGCAATACTATTTGACCATCGCGATGTAAGCGTACACCAACCTATAGCGAAATATAAATGTTAATTATTTGGTCGCGATAATGGTACTTTGAGCTTCTCTTGGTTCAATAATACATGTACAGAGAGAGAGACAATCATTTATTAACGTGACATGGGAAATACATACATAATCAATATATACACACACGTTTCAATTACAATTAGCACCCGGCCCAAAGGGATTATAGCTATATGTCACGCTTAATAGTATAAGTATGTACATGGTTCGGTCCAACACATGTGGACTATCCTCAGTGATGATATTAAGAGAATATAAAGCAGAGAATTTCATTTAAAATTTACACAATTGGAGATATTCGGGTTTATATATTTTGTATTCTTATATGTTGATACGTTTGGTGTGTAATTTATCTGTATATGTGTCGTTTTCTTCGCATAAAAGCAGCAAAAAGGAATTTTGCTAGTATATATATAATAATCCATCTTTGACATGAAATATAATGTAGGACGATAGAGTTCGCTATTTTAAACTTCTCTAGTCGTACTATGTTTCGCTCAGTTAAAAATTCGCTCCCATATTGGTGCGCGAAAAATAGTACCGCGGGAATTTAAATACGAGTATGGTATTCTTTGCTTTCACAATTTGAATGGCACCTTTGTCTCAAAATGTCTTGTGTCCCTTTAACAAATAACGATTTAATGAATGAACACGTACTTACCGTCAATGTCATGTACAAATTTGATACATGGGGTCTAAGCTGGAAAAGCGTCACGAAGCAACCAACCTGACTTCACGATGCGTGGTTCAAACAGACACATATGACATTATGTCAAGCTGGTCTTGTTTATCAGTAATACGTACGTAGCTTATAGTGATCATTGATTCGTTTGCAAGAAGCTTTGTTTGTCGTTTGTTTTAATCGATCCCAAAAAACATCTGTATGACAATTAATACTTGATTCGCTGATAGCTTGTATACAACAGGGTTTGTTGACATCCACGTTATTGACCATAGCGTACACTGTATGGTTGTCTTGACATCTTTGGTTGTTTGCAATTAACATGTAAATTACCTTATCAATATGTTGATGTGTTCTCATTTGGTGACGTCACTGAGGCAGCCATACTATTTAAATAATTCGCTGTTCCATATATGTAGCCACATTCGTGAATTTATTTTTATTTTTATTTTATAAAACCAGGTGTTATCCGACCATAACTTTAAATGTACATTGAAATTCATTAACCCAACCATGAAAGCTCGTCAATTCATTACTAATGGTCCGAGAAAACGCTGCAGAATACTAGTTTTTATCTCCGATATATACCCATAAATTCATATATGGATACAAAGTCGAAGATGCCTTTCGTTATTTCTTTGAGTACCCCACCCATTATGTAGTCCAAAGATGCGAACTACTCGAACTTACTCATAGGGATACATACCAGCAGAATCGAATAGACACAATGGAATTATTTTACATTTTGTGCTTTTCATTGACGAAACGATGTAATTAGGGCCCCTATCCAGATAATTTGGACGATCCTCCCGTGTACTATAAGTGTACTATCTCAAACGAAATTATAAATGCAGAATGATAGGACTGGCAGCAATCACAAACACACTACATGTAAATAGCACTCTGCATGTGTATATATGTTATGTTTGTCATCAACTTTGTATTTGACCCAATGGTAATGGGAGAGGGCGGATGTAATTGTCAAAAACGTACACGATTAATCAAGCATTCGCGCCGTTGCCATGCGTTAGGCCTGAATATATATGCATATAGCCTCATGTCTATTTACACAATCCTTCGCGGGTCCTTCTCCTTACCATTATACCGGGTTTATCATACCCTGCATATTATCATATTACTGGGATCACAGTACAGTCTCCTCGGTGTGTGTTTCACGTCACTCAATCGGTGCTCTTGTTATTCGGTGCTTGTTTTAATTCTTGGCGATACTGTCTTAGTCATCTATGTCACGACACGTGTTTCTCTCCAGTTGAACCTATCACAACAAATTGTGATAATTTGGACATAATACAGAAGAGGGCAATGAGGTATATCACCGGTGACTATACATCCAGAAAAGAAGGAGCAGTGACAGACATGCGACAACATATCATGCAACAGACTCTTGAAGCCAGGAGAACAGACCAAAGAGTGCAACTGTTTGGCAAGATAGTGGATGGGCTGGTCCCAGCTATCGACACCAAATGATTCTTCAGACCAAAACATCAGAGTGGTAGGAAAACAAAGGCTAAAACATTCGACGGCTTCAGTGCAAATAACTTTGTTCAAAGCCTGGAGTGCATCAACTCTAAAGCATTCGAGTTAATCGAGACCGATTGCACATAATATCGAAATTCCTTCTATCTTCGGACAATTCTTGATTAGAATCACTTCGATGAGGATTCTATGCGCTCTCTACTTCCATCAGAGGACGAAACAACAACCAACACCACGTCATTGTCTCATCCCGTGTGCTGATACATCTGACAGGATCCTGCACTGAAACCGTGTACAGATACAAATACAGAAGTGAAGTCCAGCGTTGTGCTACCGGGGATCAATTGGTACTCGTTTCGAGGAAACTTGGTCGCAAAGAAAACTAGGTTAGTAACTTTTGATTTTCTACACATGAATATGACTATGACTATGACTATGAACTCATTCATATAATATATACAATTGTCTACACAGTATAATACAAGAAAACTAAGATGCATGCATCAGGTCGGCCGTGAACTATCTACCATAGAATTGTTGTAGCTATCGATTATACATTTTGAAACACCTGTCTGTATGTATGTATGTATGTGTGTGTATGCGTGAATGCATGTGTGTATGTGTTATAGACTCTAACACTGCTCGAATTTGGTATTTAACGTGTCAACTTGACCTCGCTCATAGGCATGTTTCTGGACCTTGACCGATCCGACTAAAAATTTGTGTGTAGGACTACTTCGATCCCGGGAGCAATATGGACGGGTCCAATTTCACGTGGGACCATGTTCTCGAACGTGCTGATATAGGCATGTTTCTGGACCAATTGAACAATAGTTTGGCCAGACGCTGTATATACTGGGTACTGTCCAGATGGAGGCGATCACAAAAAAAATCCCTAACTAGCCCGAACGAAGTCGAGTACATCAGCTAGTTTAATATATATTTTGGACATTTGTCTGTCTGTTTGTCTGTTAGCTATGGCCGGGAAAACTGCCGGACAGATTTGACGAAATTTGATACCTAGGGGAAATTATTTCCAGGGAGTATTTTGGACGGGTCAAATCTTGATCCCGACCTGACTTTGACATTCAAAAAGATCAATTCAAGGTCAAATCTGGTAAAACGGAAGTATTTCAACGAAATTTGATACCTACTGTTACTTTTGTCCCAGGAGTGTTTCGGGTGGGTCAAATCATGACCCTGACCTGATCTTGACATTCAAAATTGTCAATTCAAGGTCAAATCGGGTATAAAGCCGGGCGGATTTCGACGGGTACTTTTGTCGTGAATTTTGTCCGGGGAGTGTTTTGGACGGGTCAAATCGTGACCCCGACATGACCTTCACCTTTAAAATAGTCAATTCAAGGTTAAATCGCGCATTTCTCCGAAAATCAGAGGGGAACATCCCGGACGAAGTGGGGTCCACGAGCTACTATTATATATTTCTAGATTTAGTTACAAACTAAATACCTGTATATTGTACAAAGAAATGTTTGACAAATATATCTGTATCAATATTACCATACGGGTCATTAAAATAGATACGACGAAACAAATTTTGAAGGGTGCATGTATCAGGTAAATTTTTATATTTCAAATGATGACAGGAATGCAGAAAGTTGAAGTACCTACGTAATACTGGCTATCCGCATGAAGAGATATACATGTATATAAAAACCAGATGAGGGATATGTCTGTACAGTTGCTAAACAATTCAGTCATGCAAAAGAGGATCAAAGAGTAAGATACCAAATTGCTGCCTGTGGTAATGTTTTTTAACGAAATTCGGGAAAATTAGATTACTCTCACCCTGGTTATCCAGAAGATAATTGTGGAATCTGATGACGATCGGACAAGGGTGTCGTCTGTAGGATCAACCAAATTATTTAGCCATAAAAATAGTAAAATTGAAGATCACCGCTGGCAGTGATGTCTTCACAAGGACAGTTTGAGAACAAAATATGGCTCACATCTAGCGGTGACCCAAAATATCCACATAAGAACAAGTTCTCCAATAAAAGCTGGCTGCAGGGTGCGCCAATTGATTCAAATTCGAAATTTAGCAGGGTGTACTGCTTGTGGCCATGTTTTCCCCGCAAATTTGATAGACTGATGGACAAAACCACTGAATCCGTTGAATCAATATACATGTATACATGGATTAATTTATATGCATTGTTATACACAGTACTGGTATATAAAGGTACTGAAAATAACTATATTACTAGTATACACAAAATAAACCATATATCATGGCTATGGGTTCTAATATCCGAACATGACAGCTGAGAACTTGGTGTGAATTAAAGAGTGGTGGTTTCTCAAGCATATCTAACCCTCCACGTTAGAAACATGCCATCAAATGTCATAAGTATAATCTAGCTTGAGGACAGAAGTGATCCATAAAACCCCCCTTAATTCAACCAGGTCCTCGCGCGATGTATGATCGATCACATGATGATCTAGGGGGATTAGAATTGATGTATAAAAACAGCACTGCATGTAAATATAAAATAAAATAGTGCTACATCTTATTACAGATTATTGCCATATATAATCAGTGATTATACAGACAGTCTGACAAAATAAAGTTTCAGTGACACTCTATCCGAAGAGGGGAATAATTTCATCTGTTACAGTCAATGGAGCAATTATGAATCTGGAAAGGTGAAATTTCTAAGTAATACTAGATATCGACATGACGCGATAAAATATAACGTAAATGCAATATGGCCGCTGGCGACCATTTTTTCCTATGAAATTAAAAAAATATTTGATAGCTCTCATCTGATAGATCAATATCAAGATAAATATGAAGTTTGGTGATGATCGGATGAGTGAAGTGGACTGTGGTCTGTGCTAAACGGTTTAGTAATGCTTAAAAAGATTCTTACCTTAATATTTTTATGTTCACTTTATAAACTTCACTGAGTCATCTTTGTCATGTATTGAGTTTGATATCTTTTGTTAACAGTTTATAAATCATGTATGTCTCATGTTTGTTATTTTAATTTATGTGTTTATTATCATTAAATAAAGTTGCATTCCTTAAAAAGATTCTTACCTCAATGTTTTTATGTTCACTTTATAAACTCCACTGAGTCATCTTTGTCATGTATTGAATTTGATATCTTTTGTTAACAGTTTATAAATTATGTATGTCTCGTGTTCGTTATTATATTATATACACTTTATAGTGTGTTTTCAGAACGAAAAAAAATTGAATAAAATCAACAAATTTGTAAATTTAAAAACAATTCAAACGTTGTTGTATTCCATGTCCCAGCCCGGACATATACACCAAATTTCAATAATATTCATTGAGAAACAACGGACCAAACGCTATATAACACCCGTATACATCTTTTATTCCGAATCGGACTCGGGTACATGTTATAGTAGGTACCGAATTGACACACGTCGACTGGGCGAGTTGGCCATGGGGCGATTAGGCCGATTCCGGCACATTCTATAATTTACCGTATGTATCCGTTTACGCGTAGTTTACTTTAGAAAGTTCCGCAATTAATACCGTAAATAGAGCGACCTTATTTGACAGAGAATGCCTCTGTTATTGATTATCAAGTTGCTGTACATTAAAAACGACAAATTCACATGCTCGTTCAAGCGCAGTAGGCTATTTTCCCCATGTTAAAGGACATCCACAAATACTAAATAACGCTAACCTACTGCCGAATGTTTGACACGACAACTGTTAACATATTTGGGCTGAATTCATCTGACGCGGTATTATTCCTCAAAATAAACAACAAAACCATCGTTACTTGGAAATGTAGTTTGGGCTAACATTTACATAAATCCTCCAGATCAATTATCCGACACACACGTCAGATGAAAAAGTCACATGAAGTAACCGGCCAAATTGGCCGAAATTACAACATTCAATGAGCTATCGGGGACAGCATAATCAAGATGGTTGTCTACCTGCCGTCCCCGTTGAAAGGTAATATACTATACATGTAATAATAATTTGATTTTATCTAGGGTTTGTCTTGTTAACTATAAACATTGGTAGTATAGACGTCTGTTTTTATAAATAATAGTAGAATTCGTTGGTCGTTCACCGTTCATCGCTCAGTTCGTGAACATGTGGTATATGAATATGTGGATGAGGCCAGGGGAGAACCATGATAATTTTTGTTACCAATGGGTCGAATAAGGCAATCAAATAATGCATTCGAATAATACATTAACGTTCGTGACAGGTTACATGAGTTGATAGGGATGAATCATAACATAATTGGTCGTGTAGACATATTCACACAAGCGGTAGTGAATCAACCATAAGTTTTAGTCTCAGATATAATACCTGGGTGTCCAAACCACGAAGGGACCATTGAGCCCTTCAGATGAGACTTTACACAGTATCGTGGATGGGTGAAAGATGGACGAAAGTGTGACACAATGACTAACGCCGGCGATCAGAAACAGGTCATAATAGCATTGCAAACAGGCACTGGCCCTCGGTCAGATTATCTACAAAGATATTTAGCCACCACTCAGGCCGCAAGTACAAGCTCGATTAGCCGCCAGATTTATTAACAGATCCTCAGTTTGCATGTGACATCCTAAGGAAAGAAAAACAAAACCAGAGTCGTTATTTCGTTGGAGAATCTCGATTCAGAATCCGAAACCGATTACCGGGCGGGGCTAAATCGAGATTACACGGAATATAGGTTTTATTTTGTAATCCACGTGGTCGCCGGTATATACTAGGTTTAATGTTCTCCCAGTGTCAAACATCGCTCATGTATTTGACACAAAGTATCATTTGTATCTTATATTTATAATGTTCATGTTTGTTGTGAAAGTTATGCTTTTCTTCTTTGTGTATATGCATGGCACCCAGTTAGCTGTCAAACCGACTTAATCGCATCTTTTTTCAAGTTAAAGTGTGTTTATTGATGAGGGCAAGCATTTCCAACAGCTCTAGATCTCCTGAATCAAATTCCATGACGTTGTGGAGAACACACGAAACTTGTCAGTTTTACAGGGACGTGGCGACAGAGTTTGGTTGGTGTGCCCCCCCCCCCCCCTCCCCCAATTTTGGTACATTTCAAATAGTTGTAAATTTCATGCCAGACACAACATTAGTTGGGCATTAAATTTACACCAGAGATAGGTTGGAATTGTTCACATTGAATGATGTTCCAACCAGTAATAGTTGGTAGTTCTACAATCTTAGGGCGTGTCAGGTTGGATATTCACAAGGGGGGGGGGGGCAAATGGAATTCTGCGAACATGAAGGGAACCCTCTAGCCACGACCCTGGTACTTGTACGTGTGGGTATCTAGTAAATTGACTGACATTTCCAATATATAGTCATGCGATCTTAGAATAAGCTTTACATTTGTGTTTGTGAGATTTGGAGATGTAGCTCACGTGCGATCACAAGACACAACATCAGCTACATGGGCAAAGCTTTATTTTCCAACTTTTGCACAGCACGTTGGCCAAAAAGTGTTTGTGTTTCGGCACTCCAGAGACTATTGTGCAAAATGACTGAATTTAAATAAACAAAACATTGTAAATATCAAATTGTTATAAGACTAGATAGTACATACGTGTATCTGATAATCCATACATATCATTTACTCCGACCAGTTTTTGATTAAGAAGGAACAGAAGACATATCCATGCAGGTTCACGTGAATTCGGTCAATGGTAACGTTTTGCGGCGAAATTGAAATCGACCTGCGTTCTGGTGGTATTTTATGGATGGAGCTATGAAATGAACATGATGAAATTGACAAGGATTTGCTTCAACCGAAGTGCTCCCCCAGTGTTACTATCAATAACATTATTATTTGGCTAATTTTAGTAAAATTCTCCCCGTTTACACTCGATAACACAAATTTGTAGGGGTTTTTCCCCCTATTTCATGTCAATAATACTACACCATATGAGGGAAGCAAGCCCCCAGTAACCCCTAAACCCCTAATGGCCATGGAAATGGTAGGCTATATATCTGTGCAGGAGATGTCCCTTTAATAAAATATACTAGAGCTCTGGGAGTGAGGCACCAATTATTGGGACACCAGGGACAGAGATGCTGATGTGCATATGGAAATATGTTTTTTCTTCAACTTTCGAGTCTGTGTGGGGCTACTACTATGGGACTCCAGGACGGAAACCTCTACCAATATCGATTGTGTCAGGCAGATTTCCATTATTACTTATGCAGCTATGATTGAAGAAAATAAACTCCATTCTACAAGTTATAATGTTATTGTTGTGTTATTGACAGCTTTTGTGACTTGCAGTTATAATTGAGTGCATTAATCACAAATCATCCAAGGTCTTTCGACAAGAATTTGTAACATTTAACAGTATATCCATCTGAGCCAGGGGATTTATCGTTGTTCAGAGTGGTACATGCATATTCACATAAACAACCTTCCATAGATTCTGACTCCTCTGGTTCTAAAAAAAATAGGATCAGAAATTATTTCAATCCCCAAAAAATGTCATCTTCAATTTCAACATTTGAGGAAATTTTTAACTATATAAGTCTTTATAAAATTCATGTTGTTCACAAGATTTTTCTGGGAATTCATGTGTTTAAATTAAACTAGGAGTTGTTTTTTCGGTGTAACTTTTTGGGATGACATACAAACTATAATTTCAGAACAACTCGACTATTATCAGATTTATATATTTTTTTGGCGATGAGCGTCTGAAGGTCTGAAGAGGCCAGAAAGTAGTCAAAACGAGCCATCTTACTTCCTGGGAGTTACTTCTATGTATAACGCTGCGAATAAGGTCATGATGCCTCCAAACATCATACTAGTCCACTCTGTTTTGCAAGAATGTTATTTTCTCATTTGATTTTGTTCTGTTTTCTGTTTATAATTTAAAATGTCAATAGAGTGATATTGAGCTACATTGCAATCAATATTGAAATGGTTGCCTTATTTTCAGTTTAGAACAAAATACTTCAAGAAATGACGGCTTATTTTTATAGGGACCATAAAGGACACATAGATTGCGTCTTTGGTTTTGTACAGAAATATTAAAACTTATGAAATTACCTTTGGGATCTGTTATTACTTCATGAATTGTGTAATGCAATGTTTTCGAAAAAATATAGCCTCTATTGGCACTGGATAAAGAAAGGAAAGCTTCATAACCCCAATCAGCATGCAATTTGTTCTCAGTGCCCTTGCTAGCATGTGTATCAATGAGAAACGAAATGTCAATATTTTCCTACATCTGTTAAATAAGTCCCTCCATATTAGTTGACCTGATGACAACCCATATCATATCATCATATCATATATTTCACGGAACGAGTCTGACCGACTCTTAGTTCCGGTGCTTACGCATTTCAAAATTACATAAAAATAACATATTATGGGAAGTCTGTTTGATAGTTTATAGAAATATAGTGGTAGTCCAACAATTCCTTGAAGTGGTTTAAAGTCTCAGCACTAACGACTGCATTTGGTAGCCTATTCCAGATTGGTCGAATTTTCTGTGTAAAAAAGTATTTTCTGACATCTGTATTACAGTGTTCTATCATCATTTTACACGAATGGCCTCTGGTCGGTGCATATGTCGCATCAGCGAATAGCGTTTCATCTTTGATGTTGTAATGCCCCCTCTTTATTTTGTATACATATATTAGGTCGCCACGTAACCGCCTGTACTTAAGGGACATGAGTCTAAGCATAGAGAGTCTATCTTCATAAGAATATATCCGCAGCCACGGAACCATGCGTGTCACTCGCTTCTGCACACTTTCTAATGCCCTAGAGTGTTTAAGCAGATGAGGGCTCCATATGCAATGTCCATAATCAATAATTGGTCGCACAATTGAGGAGTAAAGTCTAGTGAATGTTTCTGAGTTTAGTTCGGTGAAGGTTCTGCATATGATTCCAAGAATCTGATTGGCTTTGCTAATGACAGCTCAACGCTCAGATGCTGATATTAGCCATTGATAAGAATCAAAATTTCATTTATTCTGTTTTGAGTAACTAAGAACTTTCTTCTAGTATAAATGAAGCCGTGTATAATTTAGATCTGTTGTTTTTTTAATAAACAAACACAAATGAAATCCTGAGTAGAATAGAGAGCCTTTTGAATTCGTTCATATCTATCAAGAAAAATTCTGAACTCCCTTTGGCAACACATTTTATCTTATTTCCTCTCCATAATTAAATTTGGAATATTATTTCAAAAGTGCTAGCAGTAATGACTTTTCCAAGGTATGTATGTATATAAATCGACAAGCGATAAAGTAATTATGTGGAAGGCCTTTTAACAAGGTGTCACAATGAGATACAATATATATACTAAACAGAGAGTCAACCCAATGCAGTTCTGATTAAAACACAGACTCCACAAGTGAATCTGGGGTAATTGGCCGTGATATCTATTACCACCAGCAAGAGTTAGCTCTGTGTGGCTAAAATAATTTCTGCATTAAAATCATGCAGTGTGACAGTATTTAAGCGATATTTTTAGCAATGTGACGAATCTATCACTGTAAAGGCATTCCAACCATCGCCTGATAGGATACATCGCTTTCCCAATTATGGTGTGATTGGGTGAGACTGACGTAATTATGCTGGTGGTAATAGAAATTCCCCCCATTTACCCCAGACTCACTTGATGTGGAGTCTGTGTTTTAATCAGAACCTGAGACTGGTTAGAAACTGTCCCACTGTAGCTGGGTGCACATTGAATTTGACACAACACAAGCCTATTGTCTATTGTGCTATAACTTTGGTTGTCGAGTCTTTTACATGCTTTTCAACATCGTCAATCCTGTTTGTTATAGTCGAATGTAACTGAATGAAGCATTTACAAATTTCTTCGAAGTTTTTGAATTCATGTGCTTTCTCTATCCTATCTTTTTTCGTTTTCGAATGTTTTGCGTTTAACATTGTTCGTTCTGCATGCGGCCAGTTTTCGTTTAGTCGGTGACGACGATTCTTAAAAATAAAAAACATCTTTTTCGTCTACCCTCGTTGCGTTCTGAATGGGTTATATATTTTCGAATATTCTTGAATAAACGCCAAATGACGTTTCTAGCAATGGACTCGAATAACTCATTGCATTTCTTTTCCTCGCTCGACAGCACTGTTGTATTTTAGTAGTGGATCCCACGACAGATTCGGATCTGTGGATACACCACAGTGCAATTATTCTCTTTACGTGCGACGTCGGGTATCATTCCTTCTATTGTCAGTCTTTCGGGTCTGAAGAGATTTTCGTCGATGCTCAGAGTCTGAGAAATCTTGCCGAATCTTCTTGAATCAAATCCAAAGTGATGGTTTTAGCAATGGACTCGAATAACACATTGCATATCTAGTTCTCGTTCGACAGCACTGTTGTATTTTAGTAGTGGATTCCACGACAGATTCCGATCTGTGGATAGACCGCAGTGCAATTATTCTGTTCCGTCCAATATCATTGATACTTTGTCGCGAAGTGGTAGATTTTTTTTTTTGGGTGGGGGGGGGGGGGGGGCTAACCCCGAGATGTTCGCAAGGGCCGAAAAGTTTCTTCACGGTGACTTCACCCCTCATATTTTCGCCTTTAATTTAGAACAAGAAAAAGTAAGAAAAAACATTAGACAATTTTGACATATTTATCGACTTTAATTCTTTTTCTGTCTTTTCCTTGGTGGTGTCTTTTGTATCGAGGATGGTGGTGTGGTGTTGTCCGTTGCATTTATGGTTCCAGACCTCCAGTACGTGCGGCGTCGGGTACCAATCACGTATACCTATTCATGGTTCCAACATTCCAGTACGTGCCGCGTCGGGTATCAATCACGTATATGTATCCATGGTACCAGACCTCCAGTACGTGCGGCGTCGGGTATCAATCACGTATACGTATCCATGGTACCAGACCTCCAGTACGTGCGGCGTCGGGTATCAATCATTCCTTCTATTGTCAGTATTTCGGGTCGGGAGAGATTTTCGTCGATGCTCAGAGTCTGAGAAATCTTGCCGAATCTTCTTGAATCAAATCCAAAGTGACGGTTTTAGCCATGGACTCGAATAACACATTGCATATCTAGTTCTCGCTCGACAGCACTGTTGTATTTTATTAGTGGATTCCACGACATATTCCGATCTGTCGATAGACCGCAGTGCAATTGTTCTGTTCTGTTCAATATCATTGATACTTTGTCGCGAAGTGGTTGATTTTTTTTTGTGGTACGGTGGGGGGCTAACCCCGAGATGTTCGCAAGGACCGAAAGGCTTCTTCACCCCTCATATTTTCGCCTTTAATTTAGAAAAAAAAGTAAGAAAAAACGTTACACAATTTTGACATATTTATCGACTGATTCTTTTTCTGCCTTTTCCTTGCTGGTGTCTTTTTTGTCGAAGACGGTGGTGTGGTATTGTCCGCCGAGGAGAGACATGCGTCTGCTGCTTCGTAGGGGAGTCTGCTTTTAATGGTCTGTTCTTATTTTTTCGTGAACTTCTTCTTGTATCCTCTTTCTCTCATATACTATTCATCTGATTTTCCCGTCATTGATTGGAGTCTCTGGTTCGTGATGAAATTCCTGAGTCTTCGGGTGGTTCGGGTTCGGGTGGTTCCGGTTTCTCTTCTGTAATGGAAGCCAAGATGGTCATTCTCCGCCTGAGGTGTTGTGATGTTGCAGCATTGGGAGTAGCGACAGGAGGCGACATTTTGCAGCTGGCGGTGGTGCCGTCCGCTTCATCAGACGCCAGACTTCCATCCGACGTTGTTATCTTCTGTGCTGAGACGGGGTCTTCTTCCGTCTCCGATGCCTCTTCCATGGTGCTCCTTCCTGTTGTGTCGGTTTGCTGGTGGGCCTCAACATCCATTGTACAGCCAGTAGAAGGTCATGGTAATGACCGTGCTTGTATGACGTTGGAGTGCAATACAGATGCACGTGGTTGCCTGAGCAATCGAGCGACATGTCAGGCAGGGGTCCACGTGCAGTAAGCTTAGTATGAGCCTGACCTCAGATGGGATTATAGGTGAATCTATAATCGATGGGGACAGTAATCCGATCGCCGGACGTGCTTAGTTTTCGCTGCGCACAAGAAAAACGATCCGAACCGACCGGTGATCGGAACTGGAATGTGGGATGATACTTTGTCCCTGGGGCGTAAATTATTCTTATACCCTCGTTCTAAATCGGATTAACATTTATCAATAACTCGATACGTGCTCATGCATCTAATTTATATTGTCGGTGAAGTTTCTATACCATTGTCTATTGTAATCAGGTGAACATTTGGTACTTTTATTTGCTGGTGGGCTCCAACACCCATAGTACAGCCAGTACACTGTCATGATTAAGACCGTGCTTGTATGACATGGGAGTGCAAAAACAGAGACCCTGACCTGAGTTGGGAGTATAGGTGAATTCATAATCCGATGAGGTCAGTAATCCGGTCGCCGGGCTTGCTAAGTTTTGCGGTGCTCAAGAAAAACGACCTGAAATGTGAAATGAATGTTATTGGTGAAGAATATCACGTATTACTTGAATGTATATAACTAGCACAGAAAAGAGACGGGTACATCAAGAAATCTTATTGAAACTTTCACAATCAAAGAAAATTCCATTCTTCTTTCAAATAGCAAACCAAATATAATCCGAAACGTATAAATTGATTAGCTGCTCCACTGTGTTATTAATATCGCATCTGGATCGTCTGAGTTTGTAAGCAATAATATATTTTGACTTTATGATTATGCACATTAATATATATTCTTAAAACCATGTATTTGGTAGAAGAAATAAAATGAATCTGAAAATACATAAATACTGCCCATCCTATTCAACTGACAAAAGTCGTCATGGGAAAAGTTTACAAAACACATGATGCGCCAATGTTTTAATTCTATAACAATAAATCACCATATTGAATCAAGTTTGATACGGGTGCTCATTGCAACATTTAGAGCCCGAGGTAGGTTAAACTATACAGATGAATGATATATGGTAGATTTTTGGCACAGCTGTATGTCATATCTACTTGCCTCCGATACTATATAACACGCAAAGCGCCGATTTATATATGCATGTTTGACCACGTGTTTCTGGGCCACATATTATTACACATATCGAGAAATAAATAACTTCAAACATCTATATCTGATCACTCTGATCTTTGACGGGTGGGTTCCTCGACTAGAATCAAATATTTCTTACCCCCGAAGCCAAAGAAATAGTAATTTAGGAGCGTCTGATCAGATTGAGTACCTTTCAGGGAAAACGTGGTGGATATCAGTCCGTATTCAGTATGTATTGCCCATGTTAATTGTTCCTTGTGAATATGGCACTACCATAACTATTTGTATATAAATACCTGCCTACACAGAAACATAATTACAAATAAATAATAAATAGAGAATACCTACGGGTTTTGGTTGAATACCCGAATTATCTCATGAGTGGGTGCAAGGAAGTACAGAATTTCCACGAGCGGCTGCAAGCCGCGAGTGGAAATTCTGTACTTCCTTGCACCCACGAATGAGATAATTCGGGTATTCAACCAAAACCCGTAGGTTTTCTTTTTATTATATGCGCTACGTTATAAACGGCCCCAAAACTGCTAGTTTGTCCCACAGTTCACTACAAACTGTTACAAAGCTTCGACATTTGCATTTTGTTTACATTCCATCAATTGATTTGTTCACCACTGAATGACAAATATCGAGCATATCCGCCATAAAAAATAGTCCCCATTGTTTTATTCTGAAATGATGTGAGAAAATTAATGTATACATAATTTAATGATAAGAAAATATAATAAAACAAGTTAAGTTAACATTATAACAATTAAATAACAGTTTATGAACATTTTAAGTCTTTATTTAGCGAGAAAGCACATGGCTCACGACACAAGCTTGAAGCTATCGATCGGCCATTGGCATTGTGTTTTTATCGCTAACAAATAACTTCCGTTTTAGGAATTAAACTTTTTCGAGTTGGAGAAATCGTGTTGGATTTTGACGAAATGTGTAACAAGTAAATAGGTTGGTTGACTGTTATCATACAATACGCATATGGCGAATGATAGGCCAGCTAAACTAATTCAAACTAGTAACATTAAACAGTCAAATAACATAATAAAATTATTGAAATTAAAGTTCACGAAAGTCGGAAGTTTTCAAATCGTTATCTTCTTCCAGCTCCATGATTCTATCAAATATTTTTGAACTTTGCTCGCGAGTAGCTTTGTGTATTAAATTATTTGTTATCGATAAAATACAACATTTTAAAACAAATCAATTCAATCACTGTCTGAGTCATAAATCCTTCGAATTCGCTTATACTGCTTGGCCGAAACAGGACTAGTGTTCAGATTCATTTCATTCATCATGACTTTCTGGTTCTGTGAACTCTGTAAGTACACATTGATGGGTGCATGAAAAGTGTTCCCAGCGAAAATTGACGATAACATACACGATGAACCACTGTCGATAGAACACCGATTAGGCACATTCACTGACACTGGCGTAGAAATTGTATGCGGAATATCAATGACTGTAGGGCTCCGATTATCAGGCACACTCACTGGCGTAGAATTTTGGCCTGGATTGACTGGAATATCTATCACTGTAGACCTATCTACTTGCTCCGTTTCAGAAATGTCATATACATGTACAGATTCATTCCTGCCCATGCTGTCGGTGGAAGCTGAATGTGATAATAGTGATGATATCTGTTTACTTTGTATGGGATTTATTTTCGAGTAGTTCAGCAAACTGTTGACGTTACGGTGTCCGGAAATCTGAATGATTTGATGAGCTGGAACACCTTTGTCGTTCAGCGTCTGCACAAGATGTTTGCGAACGCTGTATGGTGTCAAACGTTTATCTGTTGTCAGATTTGCATCGTCGAGCATGTTCTTCATGATGGCATATATGTAATTTAGGCCCAACGCATTTCTTTTATACCATGGTTTCCCCTTACTCCACCCTTGGTGATTCAGAGCCAAGAAAAAAGGACTGTCAGGATCTTTGGTTTCCCCCGGTCTCTTATCAGCAAACAACTTATAAAGAGCGACAGGGTCCTTCGTTGGATCAGCAATAGAGTAGGCCCTGGGCTTTGTTTTTCGAATGTCACGTGGATTCTCACCTGTTCTAGTTTTAGTTTGCCTCTCTTGAGAATAAACGATATATTCCTCACCATTGCCATCCTCGCGAAGTTCAACATCGCCCCATCTGAGTGAGTGTGTTTCAATGCCAGTCCTCATTCCAAAGTGCAATGAACATATCATCCACATTGAGTTCATTAGTGATTTCGGTGTAAATGGTCCGAGAACTTGAGCTTCATACAGCTTATCCAAATCTTCTGAAGAAATAGGGTCAGCTGCATGCACTTTGTTACCTTTGCCCATCGCCTTCAGCTGTTTTTGCTTACTTTTGAGTGTTTCTCTGCATTTAGCAAACTGATGGTCATCGATTATTGAAATCGGATACGAATTCAATCGTAAATGCCTGTCAAGTGATGAGATAAACGCTCGCAGCGAGGTTGGCTCATATTCCGACCCATCTTTCTTTCTCACGGACAGCAGAAAATTGGAAATATATCCGCACAGTTTGTCAGGTGGTATGAACTCTGGCTGACGCTGTTCATTCCTGGTGAGGAGAAACTCACAGAAAAGTCTCGTGTCGTAGTCAGTCTTCCTCTTGGTGTTTTTATTGCACTGCTCAGAATTAAATTGGTTAACATCATCATCAGAGAGGTGCTTAAATCGACCACAGTTCCTACTAACAGAGGGTTCTGAACTAGTTTCTGTGGTGCTGACTGTAGCAATGGCAGTAGCATAAGTGCTTGGAGTTGGAATGTCACTGCAAAATGTCAATGGAGGATGGATATCTACATGCAAATTGGCAGTACTACTACTACCAGTACCAGTAGTATCTTCAAATTCACTATTCCATTCTTCTAAATTTGCTAAAACTTTATCCCAAGTTACTTCTTCAAGTTCTTGATCTAATTGCAAATTATCAAATGTAGAGTCCATATCTTCGTAAATTATGAAAATTTTCTATTTATTATGATGCAGACGGAGATTGTTTGCATGAATACCTAAAGTACCTTCAATTTAAATTTACTATTACGTATAGTATTAATTAGAACAGAAGAACAATCCAGGGGGGGAAACTCTTTCGCTACCGTAAAAATCAATAATTAAAAAAATAGTCCGGCTGTTATTGATACGCTTTGAAACTTAATGTGATTCGCCGCTATAAACCGGAAGTAAGCTACGAATAAGTAATACTATTGTGTTATCCATCGAGTCGGTCAGTGTTATCCATCGAGTCGGTCCAGGCGATGGATATAACGCTCTACGCCACGGCAATTTCCCACTATTTAATGGGGAAGCATATAATAAATAAAAATATCTGCCTCCCGGCTCACTTTGAATAAAAATATTCCGCGAGAAACAAAATGTTTTGCTTATCTGGCTTAGCATATCGTGCATGGTTAATAGTTAGTTCATAAATTATTCTACAATAAAACTGACATTTTCCTGAAATTGTACTCCAATTAAAGGCTTGCATAGTGTTAAGTAACTTTCACTACATGTATATCTATACTGTGAACCATCGTCGATTCGATTGATCGAGTAAAGTCACAGGTTATTCCTTCTCTGCGACTCGACTTAACTTTTCTGCCATTTTGTATTTCTATAAACAGGCCGGCATCGCTATATCTACATGTAGAACATGCTTTGTTTGATTTTTCGAAAGCCGCAATCAACAAAGATGGATTCACCGAGGAAGTGAAAGTGACTCTATATACTTTGTCAAACGTTGTGTCACTTGAAAAATCACCTGTAACTAAGACAACTCTGCATCTGTTTTAATTTACAACCAATTAACATTATGCATAATTGTATATTGCTTCCCTGACTCATAATTATTATTTGATATCCGAGAATCAATACAAACTTAATCTCATAATCTTCAATATATATCTTAGTCTTCGGATAGTAAGCATATTCTGAGAATCACATCTCAGTCTTCAGATAGTAAGCACATTCTGAGAATTACATCTCCTATAATCTTCGAATAGTAAGCAAATTCTGAGAATAACATCTCCTATATTCTTCGAATAGTAAGCAAATTTTGAGAATAACATCTCCTATAGTCTTCAAATACTATCAGCAAATATATTGAAGACGTATACGTGTTCATGGTTCCAGACGTCCAGTACTTGCGACGTCGGGTATCAATCACATATACGTATCCATGGTACCAGACCTCCAGTACGTGCGACGTCGGGTATCAATAACGTATATGTATCCATGGTACCAGACCTCCAGTATGTGTGGCGTCGGGTATCAATCATGTATACGTATCCATGGTACCAGACCTCCAGTACTTGCGACGTCGGGTATCAATCACGTATACGTATCCATGGTACCAGACCTCCAGTACTTGCGACGTCGGGTATCAATCACGTATACGTATCCATGGTACCAGACCTCCAGTACGTGCGACGTCGGGTATCAATCACGTATACGTATCCATGGTACCAAGACATCCAGTACTTGCGACGTCGGGTATCAATCACGTATACGTGTTCATGGTTTCAGACCTCAAGTACTTGCGGCGTCGGGTATCAACCATTCCTTCTGTTGTCAGTCTTTCAGGTCGGGAGAGACTTTCGTCGACGCTCAGAGTCTGATCAATCTTACCGACATCTTCTTGAATTAAACCCTACGTGACGTTTCTAGCAATGGACTCGAATAAAACATTGCATTTCTTTTCCTCGCTCGACAACACTGTTGTATTATGGTTGTGGATTCCACGATATATTCGGATCTGTCAGTAGACCGCAAAGCAATTATTCTTTTCCCTCCGATGTCAATGATACTTTGTCGCGAAGTGGTAGGTTGTTTTTTTACGGGGGTGGGGGGGGGGCTAACCCCGAGATGTTCGCAAGGGCCGAAAGCCTTCTTTCTCCTTCACCCTCATATTTTCTCCTTTAATTTAGAACAAGAAAAAGTAAGAAAAAACGTTACACAATTTTGACATTATTTATCGACTTTGATTCTTTTTCTGCCTTTTCCTTGGTGGTGTCTTTTGTGCTTTTGTGTCGAGGACGGTGGTGCGGTGGTATTCGCCGAGGAGAGACATGCGTCTGCTGCTTCGTAGAGGAGTCTGCTATTTATAGGCTGTTCTTATTTTTTCGTGAACTTCTTCTTGTACCCCCTTGCTCTCCTCTACTAGTCATCTGATTCTGTTCCGTCATTGGAGTCTCTAGTTCGTGGTGAACTTCCTGAGTCTACGGAGTGGTGAAGGATTCGGGTGCTCCCAGTTTCTCTTTTGTAGTGAAAGCCAAGATGGTCAGTTCTCCGTCTGATGTGCGGCGGGTGGCGACATTTTGCAGCTGGCGGTTGTGCCGTTCGCTTCTTCAGACGCCAGGCTTCCACCCGCCGTTGGTCTCTTCTGTGCTGAGACTGGGCCTTCTTCCGTCTCCGATGCTTCTTTCATGGGGCACCTTCCTGTTGTGGCGGTTTGCTGGTGGGCTCCAGCATCCACAGTGCAGCCAGTAGACGGGGTATATCCTTCATGTAAGAATACATGATTGTTTATTTAACTCAACGCCACAATTAAATGGCGAATACAGAGTACTAATTTTAACATATATACATATATTTACAAAATGGGGCCACTGTTGTGTATAGTTGTGTATAGTTGTACTATCATCACCATCAACATTGTCATCATCATCATCATCATCACATCATCATCACATCATCATCATTATCATCATCATCATCGTCATCATCATCATAATCACAGTCGTCATCGTCGTCATCGTCGTCATCGCCACAACCATACCAACATCATCATCATCGTAATCATCTTCATCATCGTTATAATCATCGTCATCATCATCGTTAGCATGATCATCAAAATCATCATCGTCGTCGTCATCATCATCATCATCATCGTCATCATCACCATTGTCATCATATTCGTCATTGTCATCGTTATACCTTAGACGGTCATGATAAGGACGTGCTTGTGTGACATGGGAGTGCAAAACATATGCACGTGGCTGTCTGAACAATGAAGCGAGCATGTCAGGCCGGGGTCCACATGCAGTGAACTTAGTATGAGCCTGACCTCAGATGGGATTATAGGTGAATCTATAATCGATGGGGTCAGCAATCCGATCGCCGGGCGTGCTAAGTTTTTCTGCGCTCAAGAAAAACGATCTGAACCGACCGATGATCGGAACTTGAATGTGTGATGATACTTTATCCATGGGGCATAAATCAGTCTTATAAACTCGTTCTAAATCGGATTAACATTTATCAATAGCTCCATACGTGCTCATGCATCAATTTATATATTCGGTTAAGCTTCTATTTCACCAGCTCTTGTAATCGGGTGAACATCTCGTACACATCCGGGTTAAACGGACGTTGAGGCATTGAGGTAAACTTCGTCTCAAATACATGTTGATTCAGATGGACGTACTGTACAGACGCGGCGAATCTAATTGACACATTTCATGCACACTACTGGGTGTCAGCAATTGGTACTGTATAATAAATCAATTGGCTCGTGTTGAACAACTGGGTTTATTTTATACAGAGACATTTTATGGGGATGGAGAGTAGTCTTGCTCACAGTGGTTATTGTCCCATGAAAGAAATCTGACGAAATTATAATCACTATGTCCGTCCGTATGTCTGTCGTCCATCCGTGTTGTCCGGATCATCGATTTCCATGAATCAGAGTTCCATGGGATTTGGTATGCAGTTAGTATATAACAACGCCTCTTTTTCGACTTAGACTTCGCAGTTGTTTTGGATTGTCCGGATAAAAACTTGAGGAATCTCATCGTGTCATTTAATGACGCCAAAATGGGTGCCGCTTGGATGAGAGATGGGGAGCCATTAAATTTGAATTTTTTTAGTCGCCGATTACCACCAAATTTATACATAATCATCTCCATGATATAATGAGTCTGTAATGGTGTAGCTTAAAGCTTAAAGTGGATCATTCAAGTTGGTGTACTGATGGGAGATGGTCACCAACACTGATAAAAATATTTTATCGCCAATTTTCACCAAATTGATATACCTTCTCCGTGATACGTGGAATCTAATCTTGTGATTTAAGAACGCCAAATTGGTGCCGTTTGGTGAGAGATGGGCGCAATAAATTTGATAAAAATTTGTTTAGCCGCCGAAGATGTCATAAGTGGGGCGTTCGCATCAGTCATGGTGCATGGGGGAGAGGGGCGCCAGAATTGATTATAATTACTTTTAGCCCGATTTCCACCTAATTATACATATTCTCCCTTGTACCAGGATCTAATCGTGTGGTTTAAATACGCCGAAAAATTGGTGCCATTTGGTTGATATATGAGGGCACTACATTTCATACGAATTTGTTTAGTCGCCAATTTCGACCATTTGTATATATATTCATCTTCATAATGAGTCAAATTGATTGGTTTACATATATCAAAAATGGCGTCGCTTGAGTCAGACATAGGGAGAGTAGGGTCACCAAAACTGATAAAAAAATACGTTTAGCGCCAAGTTCCACCAAATTCATACACGTTCTTTTCCAATGATACGAGGAATCAAATCATGTGGGTTAAAGACGCCATATTTGGTGGCTCTATTTGCGAATGTCTGTATGTATTGACGCGGCCGAGGATTAAATAACAGCAAATATTCTATCAACTGCCGCGACTTCGGAAAGTCCAAACCATTCACAATATAAAGACAATAAGTCAGTTTGTAACAGTGCATTGATCAAAGCTTCGTTGTTTTCCTTTTCTGTGTTTGGGCTCCGATACACACACCCTATCAGCAGCCATTCTCTGTTTTGCGTTTTACATTCACACCACACGCTTTCTTCAAAATGTTCTGTTTTCACGCATTTACTTAGTTGTGCTTCCAAATATTTATGTGTGTAAATAACCACTCCTCGTTTAGATTTATTATTGTGGAACATGTCGTATCCGTTTAACCCTTTACCCAACAAACCGGCCAAAACCGGCCAAATAAAGCTTCAACAGCCTAAAATATCTTCGGTCTGTCTCAATAGAACCATACAAATATGGATATCATTGGAACCGGCTCCTTGACCACATTGTGATAGTTACAGTTATACCCTGTGCCAATGCATTCTCTTATATATGCGAGTCGACCATAGGTCGCCTCGCATATATAAGAGAATGCATTGGCTTAAAAAAAATCTTTTTTTACCATTTTTTCTTACATTCTTTAACAATTTTATAATTTTTAATGTGTTAAGCCAATGCATTCTCTTATATATGCGAGGCGACCTATGGTCGACTCGCATATATAAGAGAATGCATTGGCACAGGGCCCTTCTGTTGGGTAAAGGGTTAACTGAATCTCGCTCTGTTGAACAGGATATCTGCAATTTTTTTGTAATGTTTCCGTTACCAATATGGCTGCTGGTTGAATTGTAGTGAGCAGTATAGATAGTTCTTGTAATTTATTCACAAGGTTATCTGCATTTGTGTATAACAGTGCAGGATTGAATTTATTATTTTTGTATTGATCCCTTTCCTTCAATTAGATTTTTCGGAATTCCTTATTTGTTTCAGATTAACCACTTTCCCGTTCTTTATAGTACACTTTTCCTTTGGGTTATTTGCTCTGGTCGTTTTCAATTCGTCCCTTAAAGATTTCTTTTTGTGTATAATCCTAATTGAAGTAGATTTTATCAGTTTTTAGCCGAACTTTGTAGATTGAAATTCACTGAGCTTTCATTAGTTTGTCTCTCGTGTCCTGTGATTTCACTTTCACTGGTCGACATTTTGACTCGAATTGCTTACCTAATCGGAATAAACTTGTTATGTCATCCTCTGATCCTTTTCCTTGGTTCAGAATTAGTTGCTGTATTTTTGAACTTTCTGGAATGTATGTGATTGTCATGTTTGTTTTTCTATTTTCTCTTTCCATCATTTCCTGAAAATGTTCATTTACTTTAGCATCGATCTTTACTTCTATTATTTCCATAATCTCCCATTTTAGGTTCTCTTGTTTATCGATGATAACAAAAAAAATTTGTCCAGTTTATCTTCGAGTGTATTTAGACGGGCTTATATTCCGCCATGTTGCTCTTCGTTTGTTCTGCAACTCACGCATTGCCACAACATATCGATATTCTTTTTATATATTGTTTTACAGTCTGCGTTCGTTATATCTTGACACTTTATGTGGAAGGATGCCTTACATATGTCACATATTAGTGGACAAGCTGAGAGAATGGGATTGGATGTCCATAATAGGATGGATTAGATACGTATTATGAACGAATACAAGAGTTGTAACCTACGTTGGAAGAAATGACTCAAAGATTGCTAACAGCAAATGAGATAGACATAGGGGTTTATATTAAAGCATGATGCTTATTTGAGTTTGGGGAAACACTTCGAGTTACAGTTGCAGATATCACTGTGGACTGTTTATTGGGGTTAGATTTTATGCTCAATTGCAACTTCTCATTAACAACTCAAACAATGACAATAGAAGGCGAATAGTTTCATTTAGAGATTAAGGGTATTTTTTGTTGTAACAGAGTTAGAGTTCCTGAAACTACTGATTCCTCCACAGAGAAAAAATGCTGTTAAACCCGAAATTTCAGAACTGGAAGTAATAAATTAAATAGTTAGCCCATGTGGTGAAATCCTGGCAGGGTGAAGGATTTAAGGTCAGAAATCCCGATTGTCATAATACCAGACTGGTCAGATAGATTGCGACACGGATTATATAGTGCTGACCGACGTCAATGAAACTTGTAGTGTGTATGATAAAAGGTCGTTATGGCAATTCTATAATTTCTGACTGCAAAGACTTGAGTTTAGAAAATTGAGAGATAGTCAGATTTCTATTATATCATGTTGAGATTCTTTAGGAACGCCAAAATCTTTAACTGACCAATTCAGTTAGGTGCATAATCCATGCAGAATAAGTATATATTCAGGCGAACTGGTACACCTAACCGGCGGTTGTGAATTGTTAGCGTGCAATAAATTATGTAACGTAGCCGAGTGGTCAGTCGCAAAACCAAATTGGGGGTAGAGTGTTTGCGAGTTACAATCTGACCGGGTTCCACCCTTAAACTGTCAGTGGACGGCACACTCCTGTTTGGTTGTCTTACCACTTCCAATTATTTAGCCGCAATAATTTTTGTATCAAACAAAAATGTCCAATTTACGACAACAAAAATTCAACCTAATTTGAGTCCACTCAGTTTAATAAATTTGTCGCACAGAATTTCCAATTACAATTATTAGTAGCAACTACAACTACACAAACTAATTAACTTAAATCAAACACGTGGTCAAGAGAGCATCTATAATTAGGGAGTGCTGTGGCCCTTTCATTCCGTATGGACATTTTGAGTAGGGAAATTCACTAACTTGTATGGTATGGGTAATAATTCAGTCATAGTTTGATCCATCTCCAATATTTAGCCAATCCTTGTGGTATGCCAAAGTCTTGCATTCCAAATAAGGTCACATTAAATCACACAACCAAGAGCAGAGTTCTCAGCAAGGTATCTGACGAACCCATAATTATTATTTGTTCCACGTTTGCTTTCAAAATTTACTCGGCAAATTCATTCGTAAAACTTAGAGCTCCAAAAAGTAGGCAGGTGACAGATTTGTGGCAGCCGTGGGATTAGATACTCTGCCTAAAAGCAGTATGTCAACAAAAGAGAGGCGATACTCGGCTGATTCCAAATTTGATGACGAAATTGAATCTCATGTTTGCTTTCAAAATTTACTCGGAAAATTCATTCGTAAACTTAGAGCTCAAAAAAGTAATCAGGTGACAGCTTTGTGGCAGCCGTGGGATTAGATACTCTGCCTAAAAGCAGTATGGCAACAAAAGAGAGGCGAGACTCGGCTGATTCCAAATTTGATGACGAAATTGAATTTCATGCCAGGAAAATGGCAGAACTCACTATGTGGTCAGCTCGTCTGAAGATATCATTCGTCAGTATAATCCTAATGTAGATCCTTGTGCTGATACACTTCGGCTCCAATGTAGGTGAGTCGATTCAGGGTTTGGTGACACGAAAACAGATGTGTCAACCATTGAACAGGAGTTTGTTGAGATTGATTATTAAGCATATTCCTCATACAAGTAGGCACGTGACAGTATGTCTGGCTGTGTTCAACATAACTTCACTGGGGACAATCTAGCTAGATGCCCCCAAATGGATCTATAAAAACATGTGTAACTTTTTACTAAGATAATGGTGCGGATTACAATGTGACGTTGTTTTGTGTCAGTAGAGTACAGGGCAACTAAACTCACGTGATGGGTAACGAAACACTCATAACAATTGCTGATTTTTGCTTCCGATGCTTATTTCTCGAAAACAACAAATATTCTTGTTGTGCCATATTAGCGAAGAAAGAACTATACATTGCTTGTGTCCTTTGAACAAAACAGATTTTAGAAATATAGTCCCGCATATAAGTTGATGCCTCGCACAAAGTTCAATCTCTTACTTTTCACCCAGTTTCAAACTGCTGGTCTTTTCTCCTAATTTCACAAAGCATTAGAGCTTTATTTAGAGTATTTGTCCATCCGGTAACATAGACAACAATTGAGAAACATATTCATGCATGATTTGCAAAATATAACTTGCAATTTTGCGCACCTATCCACTCTCTGTGCCTTCAAATATATTATTGGTATCGCTCGGACAACAGACAAGGCATGATAACGCCCACACAGTAATAGTAAATAGCTGTCCATATGGAACAAACAGAACGCCTGCGAGAAATGAACAATTCTACCATCGGACAATATTGCATGGATAGACCTACATATGGAACATAATATATCTTTACGGTCTATTATTTATTTACAATAGAAACAAAGGAACCCCCGTTACATACAAAATTTGTGAAACTTGTCATTATCAGAGCTGTGTGAAACCAGTTGTATTATAATGGAATCCAAACCTAATTGTGTCCAGAAAAAAACTTGTTATGGACCACAATCGGGGCCGATAACATTTTTTCAGGCCACTGATTATTGGTCTTTTCGGCAAGGGGAGGTGGTCAAATATTTAGTTTCCAATTACACCTCGAAGATCAAAATTCACAATTTAAAATACTCACTTTCTACCCCTCTAGTTGTAGTTGTCCACCTAATCCCTCATGTTTTCCAATAGATGGACAAGTCCACGTCACAAACGAAAGAGAATATAATCTCGATCTAAAACGACATAATTATCTCATATATATTTTGAAGACCTCTGTTTGTTTGTCTGTCTGTCTGTATGTATGTCATTTATACAAATCTACGATTCTCGACCGATCGGGACGAAACTTGGTACCTGTGTGTAGTTTGACCAGGCGGTCGACGTTGTCGTATTGGTGAGTCCGTGCGGCGCCCGCTTCGCGCATGCGCAGACGAGATTTCGGAAACGGGTGGAGCTATCGACTTGAAATTTGCTATGTGAATCTATCTTGCCCAGGATGCGAATTTTATCGGGTTGCCGAGTCCGTGCGACGCCAGCTTCGCGCATGCGCAGACGAGATCTCGGAAACGGGTGGAGCTAACGACTTGAAATTTGGTATGTGAATGTATCTTGCCCCGGATACGAATTTTATCGGGTCGCCGAGCCCGTGCGACGCCAGCTTCGCGCATGCGCAGACGAGATCTCGAAAACGGGTGGAGCTATCGACTTGAAATTTGGTATGTGAATGTATCTTGCCCCGGATACGAATTTTATCGGGTCGCCGAGCCCGTGCGACGCCAGCTTCGCGCATGCGCAGACGAGATCTCGAAAACGGGTGGAGCTATCGACTTGAAATTTGGTATGTGAATGTATCTTGCCCCGGATACGAATTTTATCGGGTCGCCGAGCCCGTGCGACGCCAGCTTCGCGCATGCCCAGACCAGATCTCGGAAACGGGTAGAGCTATCGACTTGAAATTTGGTTTTTGAATAGCCCGAACAACGTCGGGCTCATCGGCTAGTCTTCTCTCCTATATATTTATCTGTATTCGAGAGATAACCCACATCCTCCGGACCTCAATGATATGATCGTGAATGAGTATTGATATACCCCACTAAACTTTGACAAACACCAGTAATGGTGTGTAGATAATTTACATATCTCTCTTATATATTTTGATACAATCTATCTAATTTACATATCTCTCTTATATATTTTGATACAATCTATCTGTTTGTCTGTCTGTCATTTATACAAATCTACGATTCTCCACCGATCGAGACCAAACTTCCTATCTAGGGGTAAAATCCCACGGATACGGTCGTTGTCGCGTTTTGGAGAAGCTCCGAGCACCGCTTCTCCCTTCCCTTCTCCCTGCGCAGACCAGATCTCGGAAACTGGTGGAGCTATCGACTTGAAATTTGCTATGTGAATGTATCTTGCCCCGGATACGAATTTTATCGGGTCGCCGAACCCGTGCGACGCCAGCTTCGCGCATGCGCAGACGAGATCTCGGAAACGGGTGGAGCTATCGACTTGAAATTTGCTATGTGAGTGTATATTGCCCCGAATACGAATTTTATCGGGTCGCCGAGCCCGTGCGACGCCAGTTTTGCGCATGCGCAGACCAGATCTCGGAAACGGGTGGAGCTATCGACTTGAAATTTGCTATGTGAATGTATCTTGCCCCGGATACGAATTTTATCGGGTCGCCGGTCCCTGCGACGCCAGCTTCGCGCATGCGCAGACCAGATCTCGGAAACGGGTAGAGCTATCGACTTGAAATTTGGTATGTGAATGTATCTTGCCCCGGATACGAATTTTATCGGGTCGCCGAGCCCGTGCGACGCCAGCTTCGCGCATGCGCAGACCAGATCTCGGAAACGGATAGAGCTATCGACTTGAAATTTGGTTTTTTAATAGTCCGGACAACGTCGGGCTGGGTAGAGCTATCGACTTGAAATTTGGTTTTTGAATAGCCCGGACAACGTCGGGCTCATCGGCTAGTCTCATATATATTTTTAAGACCTCTGTTTGTATGTATGTTTGTCTGTATGTCTGTATGTCATTTATACAAATCTACGATTCTAGACAGATCGGGACGAAACTTGGTACGTGTATGTAGTTTGACCAGGCGGTCGTCGTTGTCGTATTGGCGAGCCCGTGCGATGCCCGCTTCGCGCATGCGCAGACGATATCTCGGAAACGGGTTGAGCTATCTACTTGAAATTTGCTATGTGAATGTATCTTGCCGCGGATACGAATTTTATCGAGTCGCCGAGCCCGTGCGACGCAAGCTTCGCGCATGCGCAGACGAGATCTCGGAAACGGGTGGAGCTATCGACTTGAAATTTGGTATGTGAATGTATCTTGCCCCGGATACGAATTTTATCGGGTCGCCGAGCCCGTGCGACGCCAGCTTCGCGCATGCGCAGACCAGATATCGGAAACGGGTAGAGCTATCGACTTGAAATTTGGTTTTTGAATAGCCCGGACAACGTCGGGCTGCGTAGAGCTACCGACTTGAAATTTGGGTTTTGAATAGCCCGGACAACGTCGGGCTCATCGGCTAGTATTATATATACTATAACGAATGGCCGAAAGTCAAACTATCGGTGCAATCTCAACACATGTTCGGTCTGAAGTATCTGGCTGCTGTTGCCCCTCATCAACACAACCCTACGGTTGACAAGATGAATATTTTACAAAAAAGTTAATGGGTGATTATGGGTGATTGGAAAGGGGTGAGACAACAAGCCTATTGTGGCTTTTTTGTAAGTCCTCTCCCAAATCGCTTAAATTTCCCGAACTACATAAGGGAATTGTTCTGGTTCGTACTTTAGATAACTTAGTTGTGATTTGATATAGATCACACTCAACAACCATGTTGTAGCTGATAAAACACTTCCGCTAGATAATTAAGTTTTTTACTATGTATTCAAGCAGGTTATCAATCGACTGGAATAAGGTAACAGTGCTAAGAGATATGGTGGTCAGCTATAACCCGGTCGTGAACCCATGACCCACTACTCATCTCAGCCCAAATGTTCATTGATCAACAGACATGACATGAAAACTCTCAAATATAGAAAATTATATATGATCAGTTGCCTTTCTAAATGAAAATAATCATTAATTTCACAAATTAAGAATAATTAGGTCTCTCCTCGTGGTCTTCAAATATGATATCATGGATATATGAACTACACATTTGAAAACAAATCTATTTTACAGAAATTCTTGGTACCTGACAACAGCGAAATTTTCATGCCACAAAAGTAAATCAAATGAGTTTATATACCAAATGGGTCGATTGTTCTTAAATGTTTTGTCAAAATAATCGCTTGTGCCAAATTTCACAGATTAACCGATTTTGAGAAAATCCGTTTTGAAAAACCAGGAAATTTTGGTAAAACGTGCTATGACCCTTGGACATATTTCTGCAATAACAAAATTCCGCGTGTTTAAACCATTGCTATGTAAATCCAAATATATATATTCATCTTCATAATGAGTCTAGCTAGTCAGGGAGCTGATATGGGTACACCTGCACCCACTCGGGATTTAACTTTACCTAACTCATTTCCTTCCTTATTATATCCCTGAACTTTAATCAACATTAAGACGAACAAAGTGGCCGTATAGGCACCAATCAAGATGGCATCCAACACGACCGCCGTTTTTCAGACAGGGCAGTTGATGCAATTATTAATTATATTGATAAAATCTTGTCAAATGAGTAAAAATGTATGTACTTTTGTGAAGCTAAGATATAATGCCACATTTTTAGTGTAAAATTGGAACTCGTTATCTAAGATTGCCACCAAAATGACTGCGGGAAAGGACAAATTGACGTTTTTTCACCAAAATCTTATCTACCAGTTTCTGCTGTTTGCAACTGGTTGAGAATTGTGACTTTATTTTGTATTGTTCACCTTATCTATTCACTGTAGCAATAAAATATGCCATTCATGTGGATCCAGGACCTTCTGATCCCTCAAAATTTCGATTTTACAAAACGCGGTTTAAAATTTCACCAAAAATCACAATTGGGATTCTAGTCATATTTTAATAAGAAATAAGCAGAACTGCACAATGTAGGTGATGCATACCATTACATATGAATATTCCAACTCAATGGAACCAAAATTGTGATTTCTATACTTGATTACTAACGTTGCTGATGGATCTTGAAATGTATAGAAGACCTATTCAAAAATATTGTTCACACTGTGCAGTCAACTATAGTTTCTTCTGAGATAACAGTAGCACATGACATGTTCAGGATCATTCAATACTGGCGGCAGTGTCTGTGTAAAGTTGCTGGCAACAAAAATAATTATATACCCTAATTTTTTTTTACCACGTTTCTTGCCTTATATGGCCTGATCTAAACAACTTAAAATCTCGATCTGTGTTGGTCACATGTAGCTATTCTATAGCAGCATTTCTTTTAAACTGTGAATAATTAGCCAGTATACTATCACGAACAAAGGAACACCTTGATATATCTTTTAAATATATGTATCTTCATGGAGATATGATAAGGTCCAGGTGTATTAAAATCTTAGTGTAACTCACTAAATTGATTTATACATATCTATGTAAAAGCCAATTGTCTTCTTTTATTTTTGAGAACTAATTTGTTTATGATATCCATGTTTTCATCCCAATACAAAACATTAAAAAAAACATGGACTTATAAACTGCACATTTGGAGAAAAAAATCGATTTTACAGAATCTATTGGTACCTGACAATAGTGAAATAAGGTTATAATACCCAATGGGTCGATGGGTCTTAAATAGTTCACAGTAATCATTTTACTAAATTTCACAAAGAAATTCCTGACAGATTTGGAGAAAATCCATTTTAAATATCATGAAATGTTGGTAAAACGTGTGTCTTATCCTTCAAAATAATTCTGCAATAATAAAATTCCGCGTGTTTAAACCATTGTTATGTAATCAAAACTGTTACAATGATTTATTAACAAACATCACTAATCGTTTAGTAATTTAACATATTTTAGTGACAATATGATTTTCAGATTATTTTTCAATCCCTTGACCTTGTCCAAAGTTTTTATTAAATAATTGAAATAATTGGACTTTTATCCGTAAGTCCACTGTGAAATTAATGTTTACATAACAATGGTTTTGACATGATGATGGTACGAATACAGGAGAAGTCGGCCCCGCGCGAAGTCGGCCCCATACGAAGACGGCCCCGTGCGAAGTCGGCCCCAGAGAAGTCGGCCCCATATATAACATTTATATGATGATATGAAACATGAAACTAATAATTATAATAATGACAAAATATGAAACTAATGACCATAATAATGACAAAATATTATATACAATTGTAGGCATCGGACATATATGTCCTGCAGACTGTTTTCGTAAATGTATATTTTATAATTAAGCAGGGTACCCAACTGAAAATAATTGAAGTTCATTGTGTTGTTATGATTAAGATAACATTGCGGGCTTCACAATTGGCCTACATAAAGATTCTCCGATTTAAGACTTGATTCAACTTCCATCTATATTAACGGGGCTGACTTCAATTGGGGCCGACTTATCTGGGACCGTCTTCTCTGGGGCCGTCTTCGTATGGGGCCGACTTCTCTGGGGCCGTCTTCTCTGGGGCCGTCTTCGCTCGGAACCGACTTCTTTTACAAAAGTTTGTGTTGTTCGCGTGATCTCTCTACATACGAAGGTCACAAGTAATTTGAATGAGAATGAGTTTGAGTGACCCCCTCCACATCTGACTCGTTTGTTGCTCGAACAACGATTGAAAACAAAACAGACATAGCTTTGTGTGAATCAAATCAATCGTTGCTACACGATACAATGTACGCCCATATGGCGGGCAATAAACAAACTATCTCCAGAACACGGTGGATTGCTCGCGGACAATACTGGGTGGTTTATTGATAACACTTTGGCTCTCCTGGAAACGATTTGGAACATTTTTCTGGTGAGTGTGAATTCATACACATCATATTTATATAGTCCTAGCTAATGCTCAGACTTTTGTGATTTCTGACCTGGCGGCCTCCAGTCGCAAAGAAGCATTTTGAATTGCCGCCTCTGTGGAAAACATAGAGCTTCTAAGTATGGAAAACTGTTAGGGCAAACCTACAGATTATGGAATACTGTTAGGGCAAACCTACAGATTATTAGGGCAAAACTACAGATTATGAAATACTGTTAGGGCAAACCTACAGATTGTGGAATACTGTTAGGGCAAACCTACAGATTATGGATTCTGTCAAACGCGAAAACCGCCGAAAGCGACAAGATCTCAAGACGCGCACATATACTGTCACAAGAGCAATCACCGAAAGCGACAAAGTGAAACGAAATCTCGTTCGATTATTTCGCTCGGCCCTTTCGTCGAGGTGAGAAAATCAAACCAAAGAACCGCGAAAGCGACATAATGAAACGAGATTTCGATTGATTTTGTCGCTTTCGGCGGTTCTCTCGAGTGGTGATATGTGCGCGCAACCAGATGTTTTGCCGCTTTCGATGATTTCATGGGTTTCCTCGTTAGGCGGGTTCTACAGTAATGATCTAATTAATCGACCCCATAACCACAGCAGAATTATGGGTAACTTTTAAGAATTTAGTCGGAAATATGGCTTGTTGCCATTCATCGGAAAGCTCTCAGCGAGAGCTTTCCGGTGAATGGCAACAAGCCATATTTCCGACTAAATCCTGAAAAGTTACCCATAATTCTGCTGTGGTTAAGAGGTCGATTACTTAGAGCATTACTGTATATCCGGTATTCCATAGCGTCGCCAACTACAACATGCCGTTATAAATCGACATACTTACAGCGATAAATAAACCTTGATCACAACAAAAACAAATTAATTTTCAAAGTTGCAACGGATAATATACCTACCCGAAATACGGAAACGAAATAAAACAAAGATGCAGCTATCAGCCCAGTTGCTGTTGAACGAACATGAAGTGATCGATGATACAACTCTTGTAACTTGAAACTACTAAATGGTTACACAATTACAATTTATTAAGAACTAATATTGGTTTCCTAAGGCGATTACAACGCTTAAAGGTATAATACAAAATTATATAAATGGCAAAACAAGTTACGAACTGAACAGTTTATCATTAGGTATAATACAAAATTTTATAAATGACAAAATAAGTTATGAACTGAACAGATTATCATTAGGTATGATGCCTTTAACCCTTTACCCAACAGAAGGGCCCTGTGCCAATGCATTCTCTTATATATGCGAGTCGACCATAGGTCGCCTCGCATATATAAGAGAATGCATATTGGCTTAACACATTAAAAATTATAAAATAGTTAAAGAATGTAAGAAAAAATGGTAAAAAGATATTTTTTCTAGGCCAATGCATTCTCTTATATATGCGAGGCGACCTATGGTCGACTCGCATATATAAGAGAATGCATTGGCACAGGGCATAACTGTAACTATCACAATGTGGTCAAGGAGCCGGTTCCAATGATATCCATATTTGTATGGTTCTATTGAGACAGACCAAATATATTTTAGGCTGTTGAAGCTTTATTTGGCCGGTTTTGGCCGGTTTGTTGGGTAAAGGGTTAAAGTGTGTAATTAGCTTATACATATAAGGAAACCAAGATTATTTCTTGTAATTATATATTCGACTCAGTGAAATATCAACTTGAACGTGCATTTTTTGCTTTGAAATATCGTGATATAGTGTGAACTTCACAGTCGCGATGTTTATTCTTTTGAACTAATCATGACTTGGGTCGGAGATGTAGACGTAAACAATATTATTCGCACAGCAGCCAAATCTCGTTATTGGAACATTACTAGTAATACATTGTAACTATAATGGGGACCACACTGTGACAGTTTTAAACTGCAACATCTACTGCATTTTATAGCCCATTGCAATTGGAAATAAATTAATCAATATTTCTGGGACGTGGCTAGAGGGTCTCAATTGGGGGTGTCCACTTTGGAGAATTCAACTGCACCCCCCCCCCCCCCTTCCCTTGAATCCGACCAAACATATTTTGCATTATTACATTTGCACCCCCCCCCCCCCCACTTGCATCTCAGTGCTCAGGTCCAATAGCCTATATATTCATAAACCATGGTTCTATATACCCAGTATGACAACATTCAGATATTCGAAACTGAAATTTGCATAAATCCTAACATCAAGTGGTCCAACTCCGACAAATGCACACGGATATGGACAAGAGACCAGGATATACACCGGGCCGGGCCGGTGTGACAAAATGACTAAACAAGAAAATCGCTAAATCCTAGCATCTAGACTGGCATCAAGCTTTCCTAGTGTTGGACATTTCTAACATCATACTCACCCTTGCGTTGGAAATTTCTCCAACTGATGACCATTTCAGTCGACAATTTTGACCAAACGTAGGAAAATATGCAAATATTGGTCCAAAAACAATAAATTCACCCCAATACATGTACATTGTTTGAAAATCAAACTACAAGAGCATTTTCAACCTATTTTTGGTGTGAAATTCCAACTGATGTTGTGTCAGGTATGAAATTTCCAACTGTTGAAAATTGGTGAGACACCCCACCCCAACCCCCGGTCGCCACGTCTCTGCTTGGACACTTGGACACTATGTCGATATTGACCACGTGACCAAAATCATCCACATAAGGTGTGTTCATTTACTCAATCCAAATATACAACTATGACCAGTTGTGTGGACTGAGAAAGGCACCGAATATACAGAACAGCTAATTGAATCCACCAGATTAATAAGATCGCTGATATTCTTCTTGTAATCGTCCAAGCTTTAAAACACAGATCAGTCCCCTCGCTACACGATTCTGAACACTGTCGGCACGTGTATTTTCGCAAACAAATCTAACAGTTTTTATTGAAGTGTCTTGCCAGTTACAGTTCATTCTGGCTTCATCTGGACCACTTTCAAATGGATATGGACAGTTCAGTTTCTCAGAATGATGCAGAATGAATTGTAACCTACAAAAGTCTCAACTAAGTAGATAAATAAATGTGACATTTCTTCACATTGCGGTAAGTCCTGCGTAGGGGACTGAACTCTGCATGGAGCTTGGTAATCGTCGACATATTTGATATATTTATCGTCGCCTGGATATTCTACAAGGTCGAGTAAAAATTGTACTCAACTCGTTGAGTAGATATGGTTTACTCAACGTTTTGCTCAACGTTGCTATGGGCCAAAACTTGACAACTGTTGAGTACTTGGGCAAAATCTTACTCAACGAGATTTAGAGTGTAAGAAACCCCGGTGGATCCAAGACATGTTTATTCCGAATTACAAGCCTTGATGACACTAACAGGGACGTGGCGACAGGGTCTATACCCCCACCACTTTGGTTAAACGTTCAACAGTTGGAAATCTCATACCTGACGCAACATAGCTGCAAATGTTACACGACAGGTCGGTTGAGATTGTTTGAATATCCAATCAGTATATGCAAATGGAATTACCTAAACGTGTGGGGTTGGTGTGATTCAAGGGGGCGTAGTTGGAAATTCCAATGTGGACATCACCACCTCCGCCCCCAAACGGACACCCTCTGGCCACGTCCCTGTGTGGACACACCCACTTCCATCTTATAGCACGTCCCTGGACAATGACTTATGTAAAAAATTTGGTTTAAATATACACGAAGGAACAGATCATGAACATTCAGAGAGCGAACCCATCATTTATTCAAATCTAAAGTTTGTCTTGGTTTCAGAAAAGATTGTTTTCAAGATCCAACCAATTTACACGAAGACAAATGTGCTATGGTTGCTGACCGTCGCGTCTAATCTGCGGGGCAGCTATGTGAGGTTCCGTGTGGGGGATAGTACGTGGTGGCTAGTGATAATTTTGTGTGATGCTCCGTGTGGGTGATTAATTATGTGGTGTCTGGTGATCGTTCTGTTTTTCGCTACACCTGTCTTGAACAGTAACAACATTGAAATGCAAGAGTTTGATGTATTACTGGGAAAGGGACAGGCCGCCATCAACACAAATATAGGATCAACCCAGGCGCGCAGCAAAGTGCATTGTGGCGCCCTCTGTACTCAAACACCGACTTGTCAGTTAGCGACATTCATCGAAACAAGTACCGCAAGTGAACACAACTGTGTCCTGGGTTCGTGCGTCGCTGGACAGCTTCAGGCACAAATCAATGCTATCACCATGCGAGTAAAGGTTAGTGGATATGTAGAATCCCGACCACAAAAATTTCTCTCTCCTTAATCAACCTTAAAATTTATAAAATCATTCGGAAATTCTCGTCTTCAAATAAATAAATTAAGGGAAATTACGCTATACTCTGAACTGTGTTTTGCAGTTTGTACCACGAGTGGTGAAAAATTGGTACTCTCGGCTACGTATATACTGTGGGTGGATTTTATTTATACCATAATCTGCCATTCTTTCGCTCTATTTATGTTTACTCAACTTTACTGATTCTTGGTATCCAATGGGACGTGGGCGTCTTATTTATAGAAATGGGAATTTTTAGGGACGGATTAAAAGTCGAACTGCGATCCGGAGGCCGAGTCCGGTAAAAGGTGTAGTTGGGAATTCTGATCATTCGAGAAACAAATATATTTTATATTCTATAATTCATTCATGGATATATAATATATGATCTTCAGCGCTTTACCATTTCTGACGTTGGTTTTCTTGTTATGTATTTGCTGCGCGAAATTAACTATCCTATACTGTATTACTACGCCGTCACTTTCCTTTAATATTTATCCCAACTGAGTCATCAACTATTTGAAGCAATATAGAATTTGGGTCATGTATTCAATACAATATATGAATATGATCAATGTATACACACGATGGGTCATCCAGTGATCCGTCTGTTTATAAGCCATCAGTCAGCTGATTAAAAAGCAGGTAATTTCTCTTATGTTGAAATGAAAAAACGACATTTTCCAATTTAGATGAATTTAAAAATTTAGCGCGAGATCAAGCACGATGTAGTTCAACTATTGGTATAAACGTTTAACTCATGCAGTCACATTGAAACATTTACACACATAACAGAACTTTATATCCACAAAGCTGAAAACTACCAAATGTGTGATACTCACACTATAGCATAGACAATCGTGGTATAAATGTACAAACCCGGCAAAGTGACCCTGTCACGTGACCCTGTCAAATTTATATGATGAAGCATGGTGTATTTATTTTATTCATGTAGCGCTATTTTTTTTCATGTCGTCATTTCCGACTAGACGTCTTGGCGAAATCTGATAAATCAAGTTATCCAAGATATAGAAGTACATCGGGGCGTCATATCATTCTTTGGATAAATGTTTTCCGAATTGATGAGCCGATAACTGAAAAGGGAACGGATAATACATGCGAGTGCCGACCGATTCCTAGTGTCATTGGTGGGGAATGTTCAGATATAAATAAGTTCAACAAACGGAATATGAGTTTGAATTTAGAACGTCAATGGAAATTTTCTTCAATATGCATTTAAGTCAAGGAAATTCAAAAACAGTACACCTTCTGCGCGCTGTTGAAGTACATGCATGTGTAATATATATAGTCCCCATCTGATATATATAGTCCCCATCTAATATATATGTGTCAACTTTCAGGATCCATTGCCGAGAAATCCCGTCGGTGAGTATTTGTCGTTATAGTTTTGAGTTTAACCGATTCTTTACTAAATGTATTGATTGTATTCTCACACACCGTTGTTGTATATACTGTCGGTTGTGCTGATATAACACTATATATCGAGTCTTTGGATAATTTGAATACTTTTATCGTAAACAAACCGAAATTCCAGCTGGACAAGTGTGGTACATAAATTTGGTGACACCATCAGTATAACCTGTCGGGTATTCGGAGACATAATCACGAAGGCGCAGCTGAAGTGATTATGTATAGGATATTCCCCGAGCTGTATTAGGAATAAGTAATAAGCTCGGGGAATATCTAGCTTAAACCACAGCTATATAGCGGCACTTAAATCCACATACCTCGTGTCAATTACATATACCACTAAGTCTTGATTTCTGGAAAAATTAAGTTCGATCACAGTGCAGGGGAACGTGTTCACTTATGCGTTTTCTTGCGCTGAAGCATTGCAAAAACATTTACCTATATACTATAACCATTATGGTTACATTTAGAGACAAAGTATACTAACATCCGTTCATTTACAAAAATACGGAATACACACATGCATGGTAACGTTTACAAACTACAACTTTGCTTGGCCTAGCGTTAAAAGTAATGAACTATGAATAAGGTTGGGAAACACGTGGTTTCGATGTACCACGCGTTCAAAATGGCAGAGGCGAGTGCAAGCGGACAAAAACATAATATACGAGGAACTGACACAAATCAGCATTTTTACTGTTGAGGGCATGTGCTACTTTATTTTTAAAACAAGTTGATACCTTATTTGTTTCTGAAATACTCAGTAGTTTTCTATAACATTTTGACCAAAGATTCCAGTCAGAGGTTCGTGGAATACACCAGTCCATTCATCAAGGAGAATCCTTCGACTGATAACTTTGGTCAGCATGTTAAAACAGCAAACAGCTGTGAGTTTAGACACAAATGAGGTGTCAGCTTGTTTAAAAAATAGTATACTATGTAATATATCATATCCTATAGTTTATTATCATTTTCCTCGTTTCTGTTCACGTTTGCGACCGCCTGGGACATTTTGAATGCATGATACTCATCAATTCTAAACCATGTGACTCCCCATCGTGATGAATGGTATTGTGGTTACTGCTGCCATTTCCCAATACCAAATAAGGAAATCCGTTATCCCACAGATTGTAAAGACTGGAGAGACGCCGGATGTTTCTTAGATGAAGTGTACCCTATCAGCATAGGTGGCGCTGCTACAGAAGTGAATGTCGTCTGCGACATGACGTCAGAGGGAGGCGGCTGGACTGTATTTCAACAGAGAAGAGATGGTTCTGTAGATTTCAACCGAGGATGGAACGAATTTCTTTCTACGTTCGGTGACGTGGAACTTGGTGGAAATTACTGGCTCGGTTTGGAAATCATTCACCAACTCACAAATTACGAAACGGTCGAATTGTTGGTACAGCTGACGAGAGTTGATGGGGGAAAGAGATATGCCAGATATTCAATCTTCGACGTCGGGGACGCGTCAGGCGAGTATGTGCTGAATGTGGGTGGATACAGCGGGAATTCCGGAGACTCGATGGCAGCTAGCAACGGATGGCCATTCAGCACAACGGACAATGACAACCACAACCCGACATGCTCCCGTGATTGTCTCACGGTGTACGCCTCTGCATGGTGGTTCGGTTGCTGTAGCAACAGCATCCTCAACGGAATATATTCCACCACACCACTGCCAGATTATAACAAGGCTATCACGTGGTGGGCATCTCAACGAGACACTGTCCTCATCCAGACAACAATGCTGGTCCGCTCACTCGGTTAGCAGGTTACAAAAGTCGGTCAGAAATGTGTAGTATTATCAAAAGAATTCCCACATTGAAGATATTCCAATTCGTCTTTTGATTAAATTTTTATTGTCTGTAAAATAATGAGATATCAAAGTGACAAAATATATGGCATATCCAAATATATATCGCTATTTTTTACAATGCATTATATTTTTTTCATATAATTATACAGACATGAAAATCTATCCCGAGTTACTCGTAATTATATGTATAATGCGACATCTCTCTTGTCGTTTTGATTTCGACATTTAAACGTGACGGGTGTAGTATGCCTATACAGGTATGCGGCTGATACGGACCCTGGCTCTTACGGACCCTGACTCATACGGACCCTGGATCATACGGACCACCGGCTGATACGGACCCTGGCTCTTACGGACCCCGGCTCATACAGACCTCAATTAAAATATGCAATTTTGATTATGTTTTACTTTTCTAAACTCTTGCTTGAATTTTTACTTTCCAGTTCTAAAGTATATTTATTAATTCAAATTTAAACATATACTTATGATTGTCTTATCACAAGGTATAACTGTGATCATTTCAGTGATGTTCTGACTTAGAAAATATTTATTGTATCGTGTGCATGCTATGACTTCACGGTATCCACCATCACAATACCGACTACGGTATTAAATGAAATACCGCGGTATGACTAAATACCGTCAAGAATAATTTCCAAACATTTTCTAGTCCTGTGCTAGGTGAATTAAATTGGATAGAAATGCAAGTTTCTTCAAACGTATTTTCCTCTCAAGTCAGGGGGGGGTTCGGAAAAATATTTCAGGCACATATGGCATTTTTTTCCCTTTTGATCATTTTTTGTACCCACCCACCCCCACCGCCAATTTTTTTCCGTTTTCGACAGTTTTTTCCGACCATTTTTGGACACCCACCCCTTTAAAACACTGAAACAGTAATAAAAATGCGAAAACCGGCGGAAACAGTTAATAACTTTCAAGTGAATTTAGGCCCATACTACTATGAAAATGGAACACATCTATGGCACTAGTAACATTTTGATATTCTACCTGATTCAACCAGTGATTCAACTGCTATCTCCCAACATTTAAAGAAATGGAATTATGCAATGCTGCCTTATCAGAATATATAGTCTGATTTGAGATACAACTATGATTAAAAGACATTTTTGACAGCTGATCAGTCACGTAGCTCACTTCTTCATTTAAAAGCAATAAGAAGCAACATTTACTTCTTACTACTTTTGTAAATATGTGTCCAAATGTGTCAAGTTGACAAATCGAACGCACACTTATTGTGCATTATGTATGGTTAAAGTCGGTTTTGTTGATTTGAACAATTGTTAAGTTGAGGAACAAGGTTATAGTAGATGAGAATGTTTTGGTATTTACTTTTTTGTTTATGTTTTTAGTTGTATAAGTCTGTAACGTTCAGTCTTAGCTCAATATTATCATGTGCCAACTTTATGTGATGAGAAATCCACTTCTATTTTTACATTGTTATGACAAAGGTTGTTTTACTGACAAGCCGTCCAGATTTGTTTTTCATTTGTTTTATTTGCACATTTAATTGTGTTTAGTTCAATGTCTAGATTGTGATACAACAAGCCATAGATTCACATGAAATAATGTCGCCCTTAATACTTCTTTTGAATTATGACAAGTTCAGTTATATAGTCAGAATGACTATAGTGAAGTTTTATTGATATAATCAAACTTTGAAAACCAAACTTGGTAAAAGTTGACAATCAAAGGAAGTTTTTTACATGGCTTATTGTTATGTTTTATCAAACGAAGATATCTAGTCTAATAGTGATGCCAAATAAGATATGTCCTGTTATCACAGTGTTTACTTTTTTATTTTAAAGTTTTATTTTTAATCAGCCCAGCTGAGCCCAGTTGCTGTTTCATAGTTTTATAGTGATGAGCATTCCACTTATTTTTCTTTTATACCGTTATGCTAAATGTTATTTGTGTTTGTTTTAAATGCAGATTATGCTAAAACAAGATAATTTTGTTATGAGAATGGTTGTTGTTTATATGACAATTCCCTTAGTGCTGTTCAGTGTATAAGATAGAACTTATCAGCTGCACCCTCCTGTAATACAAAACTGAATAAGTCTACTGTCAGTATATTTTAGTACAAGTGTGTATATTTGATTAGCTCGGTTAAACATCAAAAGGCAGACTTTGCTTTTTAAAAATAGCTCATGCAGGATAACGTTCGAATTTCCCATGGACTAACACCCATTTATAAAAAATACAACTGGATAACTGTCTGCAGTCAGTTTACCAGTTAGAATTACATTATTTCTCTCATTCAAAGTGGTTTTGAAGCCCAACTCATTGCCAAAACACTAAAAAAACAAGCAGGAATTTTTTTTTTAGTGCCGGAAAAAAAATTCACCCCCCCCCCCCCCCTTGCTCAAGTGGCAGGAGACCAAGAAAACTCAGCGAAATAGTAGTCGGTGTGCGCGAAGGAAGAGACTGAATATGTTTTACACACGTCCTATGTGACTTCTCAATTGTGTACATAGCTGTACTGTTCGGAAGCTCCAATAGTTTTTGTTATTGTAACTTTATGATATGGGGACCGTCTGTTCGGATTGAGTACCTTTAAATACTTAAATAGGGCTATTTTGTTTACAAAATGTGTAATTACTAAACCGGAACAAATACTCCACAGACTATATATATTTTACTCTATACCGGTATGTTTTGGTTTGACAAAACTATAGTGACCTTTGAACTTCCCATAATTCTCTTCGATGGTGATCTTTGAACTTCCCATAATTCTCTTCGATAGCCCATAATACTAACCTCTGGTATAAAAGCTTTTCGCGCCCATTTGTATTTACTCGAATTCGAATCTCTCGACATACCACTTCGATCATTTTTTACTCGACAAATTCGTCGACATATTACTCAGAATAATTCAAGTATGGGTGAAGAACGGAACAAACGTTCAGATCCAATCGACTATAAGAAGCTCAGCGAGACGGGAGAAAGCGTGAGGAAGAAGAAAACTTATCCCAGCAGAGGGCTATCTCAGCCCAATGGAGCTGGACATGAAATCGAAGATGTACTTTCCCCGCTGGATAACGAAAGTACCGGTAGCGACGACGATTATGACGAAGAGGAGTTGGAGATGATCTTGGAAATAAAGCAAAACAAAGAAAAAACGAAAGAGGTGCTAGAGGAGAAAAGAAACAGCAGGAAAGTTAGATTACAACAGGAGCTGATGAAATCTAGGAAAGAGCTCACAGAAGCAGAAAAAGCACCGAGTCTGAGAACAGGTAAAAAGAGTAATATTATTGATTTAGATCAGTTAAGAAAAGACGAAGTGATCAGAAAGAAAGTTGCATCGAAATTAAAAAATCTCAATTTGGGCCTCGATTTCGAAGACTTTAATTATGAAGGGGACAGTGAAAGTGAGTTAGATTCTGACAATTGCGAAGTTCGAAGACTTGGAACCAAAAAATCAAAGAATGGTTCTGGACAATCTGGTTTGGAGGCTAAGTCCTCATCAACCCTATTATACCCTCAGCTATGTCCCCAGTCAGTACTACAGCTCGAATATGAAATCAAGTTTCAGGAATTGACATTCAATCAGTTGGTAGCTGGAGAGCTGGAGATCATTCTACGTTTAGAAAATAGCAAGGAGAAGAGAGGGCGGTTGATGTTCTTGCGTAAACTTGCTTACTATTATGACATTTATGAATGGCGATCACTGTTAGATTTTTACGCTGCATTCATTCGCAAGATAGAGTATGGCCAGGCCAAATGGGGAGATGATACCTCATTATTAGAAACTCCATTGCTGGTAGGCCATACTAGATCGAGGTTAATGAATGCAAGAGGTGTCACAAAAGGGGGCAGTTCATTCGGAAACTCTGGTAAAACCCCCAACAACCCTCCAAATCTGGGTAATGCTAACAGGGAGTGGTTTTGTCCAGAATTTCAACGACTGAAGTGCCCAAAGAAGTCGCCTCATTTGAGAGTTGTGCAAGGACAAATGAGGCACGTTCAGCACATTTGTGTCACATGTCTAGATGAAGATAAAACATGTGTTCCTCATCCAGAATCAAGCACGGCTTGTCCTCACCAAGTAAATCCTAATTCATGACTCGTCAAAGTGTCTCAGAATGAATTAGTTAAAACAATTCAAACTTGGGAAGTCAACGATCTTGATTATGGAAGGAACACTGCCGTTTCTATTGATAACATTGAAAGTAGAGTATCATCTGATAACAGTCATAATGCTGCTCATGGTGAAATGAAACAAGTATTAGTAACTTGGGAGAAATTGGTTATTGACCAAAACCAGCAAGTTCGACTTTCTGGATTACCTAATTATCTAGGATGTAAAATTCCAGTTTATTCTAAACTGAATTTGAATTTTTTTAAAGAGATGTTAGTAGAATATGACAACAAAAACCTTTGCCAATTTCTAGAATATGGTTTTCCCATAGGTGTTTCTTCTCATGAAGAGAAATCCACTAACGTCAGTTGTACTAATCATGGAGGAGCTAGAGAGTTTCCTGCTGATATAGGGAAATACATTGAAACTGAAATGTCTTACAAATCAGTGTTAGGTCCATTCCAAAATATTCCTTTTGAATACGCATGTTTGTCTCCATTAAATTCAGTGCCAAAGAGAAATAGCACAGACCGCCGTGTTATTTTAGATCTCAGTTTCCCCGAAGGCAATAGTGTTAATGGTCTGATTCCAAAAAACACTTATTTGGGAGAAAATTATAAACTGACTTATCCATCTGTAGACTCTTTGGTACATATTGTAAAACAATGTGGCAGAGGTTCCTTCTTATTCATCAGGGATCTTAAACGTTGTTATAGACAAATTCCCATAGATGTGGGTGATATTAATATGTTAGGATATAAATGGCAAGGGCAAATTTATTTTGACAGAGTTCTTCCAATGGGACTCAGAAGTAGCGCCTTGGCTTGTCAGTCTTTAACTGACTCTGTTAGTTATATGATGAATAAGGCTGGATTCAATTTAATTAACTATTTGGATGATCTAGCCGGGTGCCAGTCTGGACAGAAGGAATCGCAAGATGCATATGTATATTTGAAGCAATTATTGGACAATTGTGGTCTAGAAGAAGCACCAAATAAAACTTGCCCCCCCCCCCCCTTCCAAAAACATGAGATTTTTGGGTATCATGTTTGATACAGAAAGTTTAACATTGAGTATTGATCAAGATAGGATAATGGAAATTCGTGAATTATTGACTTGTTGGATGAATAAGAAGAAATCTTCAAAGAAAGAACTGGAGTCCTTACTTGGCAAATTGAATTTTGTTTCCTCATGTGTTCAGCCAGGTCGATTGTTCGTATCAAGGCTGCTCACATGGTTAAGAACTTTCAAAGTGACAGGAACAAGGGCTTCAATTCCTAAATATGTAAAGAAAGATTTAAAATGGTGGTTAATGTTTCTTAACCAATATAATGGAATTTCTATGATGAATGTAGAAGATTGGTCAGAACCTGATGTAGTGTTAGCCTGTGATGCTACTTTACAAGCTTGTGGTGGAATTAGTTATGACGAATGCTTTCATAGAGAATTCCCATTGGAACTACTTACAATTTTAGTAAGTCTGAAATTGTGGGGAAACAAATATACAGGTAAAAAAATTGTAGTGTTCTGTGACAATTCTTCTGTTACAGTTCTGAACTCAGGTGCTACTCACGACTCATTCATGCAATCTTGCCTCAGAGAAATAGCCTTTCTGACAGCCTTGCATGAGTTTCAAATTAAAGGTATTCACATTGCCGGGGAATTGAACAGAATTCCAGATCTATTGTCCAGGTGGAATTCAAATAATGCTGAGAAATTTCATGAATTGACAGTCAATATGCAGATTGTCTTTCTCAATATGACAGATGAAGTTTTCAAATTTGAGCATAATTGGTAAATTCATTTCGACTTACAGATCTTGTGATGAAAAAACTGAAGGCAGATGTTGTACTCACAACAAGAGCGGCATTTGCTGAAGGAACACTCAAGAAATAAAAATTCAAATTGAGTCATTTTATATTTTTTGCACTTACTTTCATCTTATACCCCTCCCTGCCACTAGGGAGGTGATTCGGTTGTATGCTCAATTTCTAAGTAGATCTTTTCAAGCAGTAGAATCCATAAAAATTATGTAGCAGGAGTAAAAACATTACATTTGCGAACTGGACATATTTTCCCAACAGACACTTATCAATTGAAGTTACTTTTCAAATGTATAGCTCGTCTTAGTCAGCATTCAGTTAAACGAGCTGAGCCCATAACTCCCGAAATTTTATTGGAGTTTTATACATTATTAGAAGTTTACAAACCAGTAGATGCGACTTATTGGTGTCTATTTATCATTGCCTTTTTCACTTTCTCAAGATTCCGATCCAGCCTTTTTTCTAGAAAATCCTACAAAACCTCTAACATATGGTAATTTCCAAAGTAAATTGAAGTGGCTTATTCAACAAACTGGTAGAGATTCTAAGAAATTTTCATCACGCTCCTTTCGAAGAGGTGGCAGTACAGTCGCCTTCAGGTGTGGAGTACCATACGACTTGATTCAGATTCACGGTGATTGGAGAAGCAATGTCTATAAGAAATACTTAGAATTAAGTATTGAAGATAGATCCCGCATGGCTGAAGCCTTGAAAGACTATATTACAAAATTATAGAAGTAGATGAAAATTATTAGATTCTAATAGTGTTTTCATATAAATTATTAATTTCTGTTATTTCTATTGCAGAGCGACCCAAATCTGTATTGATTTTGTCAGATTCCATATGCAAATATGTCAAAGGGATCAATTTCACAATAGTAGAACCTCATGGTGGAGCCACAATAGAAAGAATTACAAATATAATTAAGAGAAACAAGGGGAGTATTAGTCATAGATATTTGATTATCCATGTTGGTACGAACAATATATGTTCAAGTACGGTCGCAGAAATGAAGATCTTGTTCAAAGAGTTAATTGCAGCAGTTCAGTCATTCACAAATTGTAACTTAATCATGTCTACAGTTTTACCTAGACCTGTTGATTTTTACCACACAGAACAAATAGTTATAGATATAAATCTCATGTTGAAGTCACTTTGTAAAAAGAAACATGTTAGGTTTGTGAGGACTTACAGATCCTTTATCCGTAAGGGCACTCATTCACCGATTAGAAGTCTTTTTGCGAGGAATGGCCTACATTTGAAATTCGAAGGTACTAGGGTTTTAACAAACTTCTTCATCCAAGTAATGAAACATTTGCATTGGGTAATTTGAGCATTTTATTTGTATATGGAATATGTTGACAAATCATTCTGGATGGTTTCAAATATATTTATCTACAATATACATTATATATATATATATATATATATATATTTATAAAATAATGAAGAAACTCTCCTCTGAGGTAGGTGACTGCTGACGTGAAGAATGGAATAGTTTGAAAATTAAGAAAGGTATCCGTTCATTGTTGAATATTTATTACATGTATGTACAAACAGCTATACAGGTTTCGGCAAGTGACTCCAAGCTATTGAAAAGGCAAGATGTGCCGAAACCGGTATAGCTGTTTGTACATACATGTAATAAATATTCAACAATGAACGGATACCTTTCTTAATTTTCAAACTATATATATATATATATATATATATCTATATTATATACATCAACATAATACTGCATGTATGTTTAAGGCTTACATTAGTTTATAGGGTATGCCTTCTATTTAGTATTATGACTTGTTAATTACTAGTAGGTTGGTCACCATTTCACACATAATACTTACTTGCCAATAATTGCAGTATATTCACCTATAACTTATTACCTTTAACTGCTTTCTGTTTCTTATTAAGCATATATATATACTCTCATACATCTTAAACCTTGTTTGATTGTTGCTTTCTTATGGAACTTGATACTGATGTCTTCTCCAATTTTTCCCTTTCAGGAAATAGTGTGAACCACATCTTCTCCCGGAATGATCAGAGGCCTAGATGACTCCTCTGGCCTCTCGGCTCCTCTCCTAGAAGGCATCATTATGAATTTCTGGAGGCCGTTGGCTTGGCAGATGTCGCATAAATCATCATTATTTCATGTGTAAAAGGTAGAGTGCAAGCATGAGTAGGGGAGAAAGGTGAGAGATAGGTTCATTATTGTTCACATGTTTAATTTATGGGAGATCAGATCTCAATAAATAATACTATGGCAATTTCGCCTTTTGTCATAATTTCCATATTTGGTGGTTCCAGTTTAATAATGGTGAAGGGAATAAGTAATAGTACAGCCAATCTTTAGTAATAATTTTTATTATTTGCTCATTTATTTTTAAGCCACTTTGGTCATATATTTTAGTAGCGCAAGTGGGTTAACAAACTTGAATACTATAACTATCAGATTGTCACACTGTTTAGTCAATATGAGAGATTTCATTTTTCTCTCACAAATTTCATTCCCCGTCTGGAATTGCCGATACTGGTTAACCCTTTACCCAACAGAAGGGCCCTGTGCCAATGCATTCTCTTATATATGCGAGTCGACCATAGGTCGCCTCGCATATATAAGAGAATGCATTGGCTTAACACATTAAAAATTATAAAATTATTAAAGAATGTAAGAAAAAATGGTAAAAAGTGTTAAAAAAAGATTTTTTTTAGGCCAATGCATTCTCTTATATATGCGAGGCGACCTATGGTCGACTCGCATATATAAGAGAATGCATTGGCACAGGGTATAACTATAACCATCACAATGTGGTCAATGAGCCGGTTCCAATGATATCCATATTTGTATGGTTTTATTGAGACAGACCGAAGATATTTTAGGCTGTTGAAGCTTTATTTGGCCGGTTTTGGCCGGTTTGTTGGGTAAAGGGTTAAAATGTAGGTTGTACTGGAAGCATTATTATTCAGAAGTGACTAGGATGCATGGGACGTAAAGTAACGCACTATTGTCAAATGAATGTTGTGTCGATCAATGTGTGCTTCCCGACTGCAATTCAACTGGTAGTACCTAAATATTCGCATGTGTATTCAATTCAAAATAATAGTAACGCACTATTGTCAAAATGAATGTTGTGTCGATTAACCCTTTACCCAACAGAACGGCCCTGTGCCAATGCATTCTCTTATATATGCGAGTCGACCATAGGTCGCCTCGCATATATAAGAGAATGCATTGGCTTAACACATTAAAAATTATAAAATTGTTAAAGATTGTAAGAAAAAATGGTAAAAAGTGTTAAAAAAAGATTTTTTTTAGGCCAATGCATTCTCTTATATATGCGAGGCGACCTATGGTCGACTCGCATATATAAGAGAATGCATTGGCACAGGGTATAACTGTAACTATCACAATGTGGTCAAGGAGCCGGTTCCAATGATATCCATATTTGTATGGTTCTATTGAGACAGACCGAAGATATTTTAGGCTGTTGAAGCTTTATTTGGCCGGTTTTGGCCGGTTTGTTGGGTAAAGGGTTAATGTGTGCTTCCCGACTGCAAGTCAACTGGTAGTACCTAAATATTCGCATGTGTATTCAATTCAAAAGAAAAGAAACGAAGACACTATATATAGGGGATTTGGTATAACGCGCTTATGTGTAATTCAATATTAAACAGTGTTACTTTACACCTGATAAACATGACGTTGCAAGCTGATCCATCTAAATAGAAGGGGAAAAAACCAGACGCTGTCAGTATCGATACAAAATCTGGCTAAGTGTTCCTGATATATTTGGTCATTGTAGCGGTCTCTGGTTTTTCCTATCTATCCGAAGAAAATAAGTGTATGCATGAAATATTCAGGAATTATTGTGTTATCTTTGTCACAAGGAACGCCCAAATGGTAACACATTTAAAAATCTATATGTTATTTAGTTGTTGGTACACGACTCTCCTTCGATTTGGAGCAAAGCATTGTCCCCATATCTTTTATCTACCAGAATCGTTTCACGTGAATCTCGTCCCATCAAGAACCCGTGCGAAGTTAGCGACACTTGGGAAGCTTGACTGTCTGTTAAAGCAAACCCTACAAACGCTATTCAGCGGAATTACAGCATTCAAAAGTGGGTTGTATGAGAGGGCCGACGATCCTTTCAAATCTTCCCGCGTATCATCCCAAACTCCAAACTTGCCTGACTGGCATAATTCATTTTTAATTCCACAATGTCTAACTGTACTCCGTGTGGATATATCAGTCGGCTTTTCAGGAGGTTATTGGCTGCATTGAACCTGAATGTTCCAGTATTACTTCTATTTGATTATAAATTGCCATTTTTGTAATTTAATTTATAATTCCTGTGGTGATCTGAATCAGATTTCTGAAGGGAAGATGCGTCGGCGATATATAGGACAGGAAAACGAGGGAGGCGGCCGGGAGGTTGATGTTCTTGTGGACAGACTAATCGTCAATGAGGATTACTGCCAGCAGGTTGTTGAACGAACTCCCCAAGCTGTACGCCCCAGTATAAATAATAAATTGTCTGGTGGAACGTTGTTACACTTTTGTTGTGCCTCATATATTCACATTTTAGTTATTTTAGGATGTATGTTGCCAGTAATTTAATTTATTTAAATAAAGACAAATATTAATAAAATTGAGGTCCGTATCAGCCAGGGTCCGTATAAGCCGGGGGTCCGTAAGAGCCAGGGTCCGTATCAGCCGGTGGTCCGTATCAGCCAGAGTCCGTAAGAGCCAGGGTCCGTATTAGCCGGCATTCCCCTATACACATACAGTCACATACAGGCAACAACTCAGTTCGGTTGATGTCCAGAATGCCCGACAGCGACCTCCAACAATTCCTCATTGTTAAAGGCGACTGTACCCATGCAAAGGGGCTGACAATGACATAGATAGAACGACACAAGTGTGTGAACTGGTTAACGTTATTGCACGAGTTTGTTGTGACGCGATGGTGAAACGAGAACCGGAGGTTCGAGTTTCACCTCGCGGCACGACAAACGAGTGCAATAACGTTAATATGTTCACACAACTGTGTTCTATATTTATTGCACACTCTGAAGATTGCAGCTTGTAACATACTAACATTTAGGTCGATATTGTTGTATTTAATTGAACAAACGTGTGCTTAATGTAGACTATCTATACTATATATTTTGAGACTTCGTATATATGTGTGTGTGTGTGTGTGTGTGTGTGTGTGTGTGTGTGTACTTCATAGAATCCAAAACGCGTGTACAGATTGAGATCAAATTTCGTATGTAAGTGTAAAATCTCACCGACACCGCCGTAGTCGCGGTTTAGAGAAGCTCAGAGCACCCGTTCTCCAATCTCAAATCACCGCAAAGGCACGGCGGGGGTTAATCAAGTGATTATTTAATGAGCGTTTGTTTTTTACGCATCTCTATAAAGAGCGTCTGTTTCCCATTCAACGTTATTCGCATCTGCAGAGTTATACGGGAACGCAAACGTTATCGCTCGAAATTTATTCCCTGCGAGCACGGATGGCGCGCTCTGTTTATATACCGAAATCATCCCAGATAATCACGAATATAGCATCAGATTTCTCCCCAGATATACCGTTATAAGGCTACTGGAATCTGCCAATCTACGGGAAATTCCAGGGAATGCCGATTGAGCTCAAACTTGCTACCTACGGGAAGTGTCATATATATGAGTGTGTCCTTTATAGACTCTAACCGATTGAGCTCAAACTTGCTAAATAAGAAAATAGCCCCCAAGCCGTAAATATCAACAACAACGATATTACTAAATACACGTTTTCGGCAATGTGAGAGTTTTCGGGGAGCCGTGATGCCAACAACAACGACCCGAAGACAGATTTCCCGACGGGAAGCGTTTGTTTTAAATTCAATGCAATGTTATCGTAGAGAGATTTCGCGAAACAAAGAATGCGTTGTCTGTCGTTCCTAGGAAGGGGGGATTTCTACGGGTAAATTTTTCCGCCAGAAACAAAAAAATTAAATAAAACAATTTACAATTTAATTAAAACAATTTAAAATTAAAAAAAATTAACAATAAAAAAACAATTCAGAAACAAAATATATTAAATTTAAAAAACATTAAATTCATATTCAAAAATAAAAAACAAAAATAAATAAAAACAAAATAATTACAAAAATGTCATGTTTCTGAAACAAAGCCATGGGACGAATGCCGCCAGTGGCGGGCTAACCTGCTAGTATCATATAATTTAGCGAAGACATTTTCTGTTAAAGTTGACGTCGCCAGTGACGTCGTTGACGTAATGTTTGTATTGTTCAAGAACAATACACATTTTTTTATTGAACGTTTAAATTCTTCTGTATTTTGCTGTATTTCGCACAAATAAGCCATTGGGTGTGCAATAAATAACATATACAATCTAACATGTAACCATTACCTAGCTGGAAAAGAGCAGTATCAGTAATAAGAAAATAACATAACCCGTAAATGCTAAATATAATGATGTGGCTAATATAAGCGTTATAGTCGTGCGTTATCACAACTCCCATTCGCTAATGGTGTTATACCCTCACAGTATGTATTATATCAGTTATTTTCATTCGGCTGTTTGATGTAGATATATAGATATTATGTTTGCAGCAACGTTGGTCAACTAGCCGTGCTATGATTGGAAATGGGACCACCCGACCCGGGTGTATTTTTGTCCGGGTGGTCATAATTTTCCGGGTCAGGTTGTCCGATAATTTATGTTGATTAAATATTTTATGTCGTATTCAAATGTTTTCTTCATATTTGCTTCAAATATAAAATTCATATTTTAAATTGTGAACGATCGCCCAGGTGTGGTGTGCATTTTGCTATCCCATAACATGCTATGGTGTTGGTGGGTCCTGTTGATTGAGCTATGGTGGTTGGAGGCTGCTGCTGATTGGGTTATGCATGGTGGCTGGTGGTTTCTTTTGATTGAGATATTATGGTTGGTCGGTCCTGCTGACTGCTGATTGGGCTATGATGGTTGGTGGGTGCTGATGATTGAGCTATGATGGTTGGTGGGTGCTGCTGATTGGGATATGATGGTTGGCGAGTCCTGCTGAAAGGGTTATAATGGATGGTGGGTGCTGCTGACTGGGCTATGATGGTTTGTGGGTGCTGCTTATTGAGCTATGTTGGTTGGCTATGATGGTTGGTGGGTGCTGCTGATTTGGCTATGATGGTTGGTGGGTGCTGCTGATTGGGATATGATGGTTGGCGAGGCCTGCTGATTGGGCTACGATGGTTGGTGTGTGCTGCTGATTGAGCTATGATGGTTGGTGGGTGCTGCTGATTGGGCTATGATGGTTGATGGGTGCTGCTGATTGACCTATGATAGTTGGTGGGTGCTGCTGATTGTGATATGATGGTTGGTGGGTGCTACTGATTGGGCTATGATGTATGATGGGTGCTGCGGATTGAGCTATGATGGTTGGTGGGTGCTGCTGATTGACCTATGATAGTTGGTGAAGCCTGCTGATTGGGCTATGATGGTTGGTGGGTGCTGCTGACTGGGCTGTGATGGTTGGTGTGTGCTGCTTATTGAGCTATGATGGTTGGTGTGTGCTGCTTATTGAGCTATGATTGTTGGTGGTTGCTGCTGATTGAGCTATGATGGTTGGTGGGTGCTGCTGATTGGGCTATGATGGTTGGTGGGTGTTGCTGATTTGGCTATGATGGTTGGTGGGTGCTGCTGATTTGGATATGATGGTTGGCGAGTCCTGCTGAAAGGGCTATGATGGATGGTGGGTGTTGCTGACTGGGCTATGATGATTGGTGGGTGCTGCTTAATGAGCTATGATGGTTGGTGGTTGCTGCTGATTGAGCTATGGTGGTTTGTGTGTCCTGCTGATTGAGATATGTTGGTTGGTGAGTCCTGTTGATGGAGCTACGATGGTTGGTGTGTACCGCTGATTGAGATATGGTGGTTGGTGAGTCCTGTGATTGAGCTATGATGGTTGGTGTGTCCTGCTGATTGAGATATGGTGGTTGGTGAGTTCTGTTGATTGAGCTATGATGGTTCGTGAGTCCTGCCTATTGAGCTATGATGGTTGTTGGGTGCTGCTGATTGGGGTATGATGGTTGGTGGGTGCTGCTGATTGAGCTATGATGGTTGGTGTGTGCTGCTGATTGAGCTATGGTGGTTGGTGGGTGCTGCTGATTGGGCTATGATTGTTGGCGAGGCCTGCTGATTGGGCTATGATGGTTGGTGGGTGCTGCTGACTGGGCTGTGATGGTTGGTGGGTGCTGCTGATTGAGCTATGATGGTTGGTGGGTGCTGCTGATTGGGCTATGATTGTTGGCGAGGCCTGCTGATTGGGCTATGATGGTTGGTGGGTGCTGCTTATTGAGCTATGATTGTTGGTGGGTGTTGATTATTGAGCTATGATTGTTGGTGGGTGCTGCTTATTGAGCTATGATGGCTGGTGGGTGCTGCTGATTGGGCTATGATGGATGGTGGGTGCTGCTGATTGGCTATGATGGTTGGCGAGTCCTGCTGATTGAGCTATGATGGTTGGTGTGTACTACTGATTGGGCTATGATGCTTGGTGGGTGCTGCTGATTGGGCTATGATGGTTGGCGAGTCTTGCTGATTGAGCTATGATGGTTGGTGTGTGCTACTGATTGGGCTATGATGGTTGGTGGGTGCTGCTGATTGGGCTATGATGGATGATGGGTGCTGCTGATTGTGCTATGATGGTTGGTGGGTGCTGCTGATTTGGCTATGATGGATGCTGGATGCTGCTGATTGGGACATGATGGTTTGTTGGTGCTGCTGATTGGGCTATGATGGTTGGTGGGTGCTGCTGACTGGGCTATGATGGTTGATGGGTGTTGCTGACTGGGCTATGGTGGTTGGTGTGTGCTGCTGATTGAGCTATGATGGTTGGTGGGTGCTGCTGATTGAGCTATGATGGTTGGCGATGCCTGCTGATTGGGCTATGATGGTTGGTGGGTGCTGCTGATTGAGTTATTATTGTTGGCGAGGCCCGCTGATTGAGCTATGATGGTTGGTGGGTGCTGCTGATTGTGTTATGATGGTTGGTGGGTGCTGCTGATTGGGCTATGATATATGGTGGGTGCTGCTGATTGGGCTATGGTGGTTGGTGGGTGCTGCTGACTGGGCTATGATGGTTGGTGAGTGCTGCTGATTGGGCTATGATGGTTGGTGAGTGCTGCTGACTGGGCTATGATGGTTGGTGGGTGCTGCTGACTGGGCTATGCCGGTTGGTGGGTGCTGCTGATTGAGCTATGATGGTTGGTGGGTGCTGCTGATTTAGCTATGATGGCTGGCGAGGCCTGCTGATTGGGCTATGATGGTTGATGGGTGCTGCTGACTGGGCTATGATGGTTGGTGGGTGCTGCTGACTGGGCTGTGATGGTTGTGGTGCTGCTGATTGAGCTATGATGGTTGGTGGGTGCTGCTGATTGAGCTATGATGGTTGGTGTGTGCTGCTGATTGAGCTATGATGGTTGGTGGGTGCTGCTGATTGAGCTATGATGGTTGGCGAGTCCTGCTGATTGAGCTATGATGGTTGTGGTGCTGCTGATTGAGCTATGATGGTTGGTGGGTGCTGCTGATTGAGATATGATGGTTGGCGAGGCCTGCTGATTGTGCTATGATGGTTGGTGAGTTCTGTTGATTGAGCTATGATGGTTGGTGTGTGCTGCTGATTGTGCTATGATGGTTGGTGGGTGCTGCTGATTCGGCTATGATGGTTGGTGGGTGCTGCTGATTGGGCTATGATGGTTGGTGGGTGCTGCTGATTGTGCTATGATGGTTGGTGGGTGCTGCTGATCGGGCTATGATGGTTGGTGACAATTTGGGCATAAATGTGACACGTTTGAAACTTGCCACTACGGACGACGATTAAGTTATATCCTCTCCCGATATCAAAACAAATAACATACCGTGGCGTATATGACGAGAAATGTGTGTTTCCCATGATTGGTGGTAGCCGTTTGAAAGGGAGTATATAGTAAAGAAATGGGTATAGGTTACAGTGAAGTAATTCGATTGGTAGCGCCCTCCAACGGATTTTGGACCAAGATGCAGGAGAGAATTAAAAAAATTCTGGGCTCTGGTTGGTTAATAGTAGTTTCGATATTTAAACATATAAAATACATGCCATCACTCCTCTTGAAATTTCAGACTCCAAACAAAACATTGGCACATTCTAAAGCACGTGGTTCCTAGATTTAATTTTTTTGGTGTGAGGTAAAAAATGTCAATATTTTTTTCATGCAATTCTGTCTCTCGATTATAAATCCCAAATTTAAAGGTACATTCCATGCTCGACGATATGATTTTTTTCATGCAGAAACTTTGCGCTGATGCCAATTCCGGTGACCATGTACTCATTTATCACAATTCGTGGATAGTCAGGGCTGCAGGCCATTATATGTTAACACTGAGGCCTATGGGAAATAATTACTTCACTGTAACCTATATAGCTGTTGTGTGAGCCATTCAGTGAGCAGTCCTCTTCTTTAGTTTTGTTTTAATCGATTGCCAAAACAGTTTACAGTGGTTGCTATTTGGTAAATTTAATCTTGACGTCAACGGCTTGTCGGCAATACCGGCCTTTATTCGTGTCGCTTAATTCGTATAGGCTTTAATCGATTTCGTTTGAGAACAGCGTTTATGTCGGTAATTAGGGTCAATACAATTACGAAGAGAACATTCAATGTAAGAATGAAATATTTATCAACAAAAATATGTACTAACACGGGCAGAAAATTCCTTCAATTCTAAATACTCATCCAATACTAGTGTAAGCGTCAGAATTAGTAATCTAGAAGAGAACACAGGCCCATGTGCACCGATCCCAATGATTCTTATGTGTGTCATTAAATAGTTTTGGTAAACGGACATATGGCTCGTTCGAACCCCAAAATGATGTACATATAACTGTAAGAGGTGTCTCAAAACTTATACATATACGGAACATTTCATTCGAAATTGCATGTTTTTCTTTGACTTTTGTGAGCCAATATCGCAATAAACATTGAATTAATTACACAGGAAAAGTTCCATTATTGTAAGAAACGCAAAGTTACTGAAATCGTGAAATTTCGAGTTGGGAACTTCACCTACAGTGAAGTACATTATTAAGAAAGAGATAATAACAAAGAAATATATTCCCTTTGTTATTTTTTCGATTATATAAGGTTCCCTGTCAAAACTTCAAAAAGTTCCCAGGTTTTGTAGCGTGAGCGTCAGAATGATTAATCATAGATAGAAGAGCACGCACACCAACCCGCTCTCAGTGAGTCGTATGTGTGTCATTAAAGATACGGGCGGCGTTGGTGGTGGGTATGCTGTTAAAATATTCATCTGCGTCAAAACCGCCATAAACAGAAATAATAGTAAAATATTTACAGACTTTGTTCTTATGCCAATCAGAAATATGGCATAATAATTTTTCCCGTTTGTTATTAAACAAAAGCAAAAACAAAACGTTACGTTTCCTGGCTTGTGTTTAGATCCGGATAAGGTAAACATAAAGAGCGTTATTTGCTACTGTTTTCCTAATATGGAAATAGTAAAGAGCGTTTATACCATTTGTGTGTAATAACCAATAGAAATGCACTGTGTTATGTAAACAGAAGCAAAATTTCTGTAACACGAGCAGGCTCTTGTTTACGTACACCATCGTACGTGTTGACGACAATATACTATTTACGCGCTGATTATGTCTGACATATGAACAAAACTATATATATTTTAATATTCCTTCTGTTGATGGCGATTTGAACAAATATGAATATGTCTGCAACGAACGCCGCCCGTGCCTTTAAAGTGATGTGAAACAATCCGGTTGGGTTATCAAATAGAAATGGAGAATAATCTTGCTCAAAGTAGTTATGTTTACGAATATTAAGTCAAATTGCCAGCACACACACCGTCATTTTTTTAAATTAATTAAACGCAATGACTCTCGATGGCGAAATCATTTGCGTTAGTTTATCGCCGATTGTTGCGTCCCGAATCGAGATGCAAATATTTACAATTATGCATAGTTCAGAGGATGATATCTATGGAGTGGTATGATCGATTTCTTTGAGATTTTTGGCGATGTTAGTAGAATGCTACATTGCCACAGTTGACATAGCGACTGAGTACTAACTTATCAGTTTCACGCACCCGAAAAAGTCCATAATATGTCTTTAAATAGTTTTGAACCCAAAATGTTGTATATATAACTGTTAGAGGTATCTCAAAACATATACCTATGCGGAAGATTTCCGAATAAATTCGTCGATGTATAGAGCTGAAAATACGTGTTTTGTTTCTTATATATTTTTCGATAAATTTGAGTTCGTTTCGTTTGTCCCAATGCGATATCCCAAGCTGCTGTGCACCGAGTAGACTTGGTTTACATGGAAATTCAATCTAGAACTGTCGTCTCTCTGCCATGTTTATGGTACTACATAAATTTGATTCTTAAAATTTAGAGAAAGAAATGCCTGCATGATGTACATGTATGTTATTATGCATAATTATAATACGATTCGATGGTCCCCGAATCATCCAGATACCACAACGGAATTTCAACAAAAGCCGATTTAGTTATCCAAATTGGTGTATTACCAATACACACTCACAACAATGCCAATCACGATACATTTTTTGCCGAAAAAGTCCTATAATAACGGTTTTCTTGGCAGGTTGGAGGTGAGCGAGTGTGATTTACAACTTCCATATACATGTATGGTGATTCGGATTCCAAGTTCAAATTGGAATTCCCCAAAGCGTTATATCACAATTTAATCCACAGTCGCCATATTTTCTATTGTTCTCCCTTGCACAATATCCAGCCGATTGCCCACTGGTAACAACAGCTGTGGATTATTTAACCCTTTACCCAACAGAAGGGCCCTGTGCCAATGCATTCTCTTATATATGCGAGTCGACCATAGGTCGCCTCGCATATATAAGAGAATGCATTGGCTTAACACATTAAAAATTATAAAATTGTTAAAGAATGTAAGAAAAAATGGTAAAAAGTGTTAAAAAAAGATTTTTTTTAGGCCAATGCATTCTCTTATATATGCGAGGCGACCTATGGTCGACTCGCATATATAAGAGAATGCATTGGCACAGGGTATAACTATAACCATCACAATGTGGTCAATGAGCCGGTTCCAATGATATCCATATTTGTATGGATTTATTGAGACAGACCGAAGATATTTTAGGCTGTTGAAGCTTTATTTGGCCGGTTTTGGCCGGTTTGTTGGGTAAAGGGTTAAACAATAAGTGTGCATTATTTTAACAATAACTGTGGAATATTAAAATATTCCCCAGGTATTGTCATAACAATCACAAGTCATTGTTTGCTGTGTTCTCCACTGTGTGACCAATCAATCAATGAAATACGAAACTGAACAGTGTTAGGTGATTATAATGATCATAGGGATACTAAGAAAGACGGTGGGTGGAATTTGTTTAATGTAATAACAATTTTACATCAATGTTAGACAATTCGGACTAGAAAAATATATATCACCCCTGGTCAAGTGGTACAGCAATGTACTGAATTATTATCTAGTTATGTGTTAATTAATTGTACTATTCATATGTGTATTATAAATAAAATTATCCTATCCTATCCCATCTGCTATGATGCGGTTGGGTCCTGCTGAATTGCTCTGATGATGGTAGGGCAAACTGATGCGGTTAACAAATAGTACCGTGAGTTCCACAACGAATTAAAACAATGTACAAGCTAAAATTGAAGTCTGCTCTTGTGTGAGTTTGGACAATATGCATAGCAAATGCATTGCTCAACGCCACATATGTTAAGTCAGTGTCGTAATTTGGTTGCGAACAAACAACATATTTATTAGATTTATTATTCAAGTTACCAGTGTGATTATGTGAATAAGTGGTTTGAAGGTCTAAATTATGCTCGCGTTTGTTATATTCGTATAAGGCCTCTGTATGCCACACATGGCCTAGTTCAAGAGGTTGAATTGAGAAAGTTCGGTTCCCCAACTTCTTTGGCATTGAACAATAAAGAGCGTTCCTTGTTAATACATTCCTGGTATGGTATGAATAAAGAACGTTTTTCTCTCACTTGTGTGCGAAATATTTAAAACAGCTGGAAAATATATGTTATATTAACATTTATTTTCAGAGCACACAAAGCCGGTATATCACTGGGGCTCTCCTCGCCTTTGTCAAATTATGCAGAAGCTTGGAAACTTCAAGTCAATACAAAAAAAAAATTAATGATTTTCACGAAGAAATGGTCGAAAAATCTCCCCACATTCAAGTATAGAGGTTGTAGCCTAGAAATAGTTAAAGAATTCACTTATTTGGGGGGGGGGGTTAATTATTTTATAATCGTCGCTTCCGCCAGAACATAAAGAAAACAGTTACACACCGGAATGCGAAATTGGTCATTTCGGAATTAGACAATTCGGACTAGAACAAATATATTCCACTCCTGGTCAAGTGGTCCTGCTAATCTGCTATGATGCGGTTGGGTCCTACTGAATTTCTCTGATGATGTTAGGGCAAACTGATGCTGATAACAAATACTACCATAATATATGTTTTAATTTGTCTTTTTCGCGGTGTTGCGATAATCTGAACATATCCACGAAAAGCCATTATGCGTATCAAACATTCAAAACATATTTATTGCCAAATATGCTTAATACTAGTTGTATTAGTTGTTGAAATTCGATTATATTTTCGTACGATGGTGTACGTAAACACACACAAGTTGTGCTCTGCTTACATAACAGAGAGCAATTCTATTGGTTATTCATACACAATGATATAAACGCTCTTTATTATTTCCATATCAGGAAAACAGTAATAAATAACGCTCTTTGTGTTTACCATATCCGGATCTAAACAAAAGCCAGAAAACGTAACATGTTTTGCTTTTGTTTACATACCAAAGGGGAAAAAATCGACAATAACATACTGCTTATGTCATATTTCTGATTGCTATAAGAACAAAGTCTGTCTATATTTCACTATTTATGGCGGGTTTGACGGATGGAATATTTTAACAGCATACCCACCGCCAATGCCGCCTGTATCTTTAACGACACATTTGCATTGTATTTGAGACTTGTTCTAATAATGAAAAACTTACGAAGGTGGAGCCTTCTTATAACACGGAATCACTCGCACGATATACTTTTCTGGTAAATGCTAAATATTTAAATGTTGATAATCGAAATCAGTTCGTAATGTCGGGTACACCACACTATAACTTAAGTGGATTAGTTACGTTGATTACATGGATTTTAATAAAATGTTAAGAATTTGATGCCAAAATGCTGAAATTGAAGATCGTTTTATACGGGTAACGACTACTATATATTTATAGTAAATAAACCTCATTCGATAACTGACGTTGGTCAAGAACTCCTTGTAAATCCAACTTCGAATTCATGGAAATAAATCCGATAAACAGTACAATACGAAAACGGCTCATCGAAAGAATTTTTTTTATATTTTTTATTCCAATATTAACGTAAAACATCAGTTGGATCATCGGCTGCATTGTCATTTACCTCCGGGTGCTTGTGATGTTTATTTCGCTTATAAAATGAACGCCATGCTGATAACACATAACTATGTAATATCCATTTAGATAACGTCGACACAGAAAGTTTAGAAAATTACTTCATTCCCTGTTCGAATGCGGAGTTTGCTCACGTCACGTTTTACTGGCACAATTCACTCTTCTCACATTCAATTTACAAATGCGCCCGAGAACTGTTGGATTTTCGTGGTGTGTCATTTAATGGCAATCAATAAATATGAAACATAAATAAATAACTAACCTTGCATATAATCAAGAGTATCCAACGTTGTATAAATATACGGCAATAGAGAATATTATGAATTTAGAAATGGTCTGTTTATCGTGGCTGTCGAGGAGTGAATGGACGAATCCTAACGTATCATTCCGCTGGTCTGTTCTCGAATTGCGCCGATCTTTCATTGGCTGGTCCGGCGGAGCGGAATTTGTTTGTGTGTGTTTCGGCTCTCTGATAGAGAGCATTTGGCACTATATTTTCTGATACCGTCATTTAATTCATATCCAAAAATACTACACTCAACCCTGTTTTATTTATTAAAGAATTCCATTTGAGAGTCAATTGAGTGTGGAAGAGTGTATTGGACTATAAGAGTCGAAAACCCTCGCATCGCTAAATTGGGGTTGACAGAATTATTAGGTCACGAAATTGTGTGTACATTTATACTATGAGTACATACCCAGATGTGGGAATTTATTTAGAAGCTGACCTAATATCCGCTCATTGCCTAGATTTTACTTTATCAATCCTTTTGACCAAACGGATTGGAACAGTGCTACTGTATAAAACATTGTAAAATTGTTTGTTTTGGAACAGATTTTGAGAAACGGAGTATGCAATTCCATAAGTGGAATTATCTATCAATTACGGTACATATGTATATTTGAGAAACAGAATATGCAATTCCATAAGTGGAATTATCTATCATTTACTGTACATATATGTATAAAGGATCTATAATCGATCACCTCTGGGTGATCATTTGTTTGTCTCTTAGACCTTATTGGAATCTTGGTAATTTGCCAATTTCATAGAGAGCGGTAGCATTGTTATTTGTGTAATGGATGACTTCTTGAGTTGTCTCACCTCTGATGACGGCTACACACTCTGCTATTTCCCCTAATACGGCCGGAGAAGTGTAAGGTCGTCCCGACATCTGCTGGTTGAAATATGGTGCATCGGTCTCTAGTATTAGCCGATCTTTTGGAATAGCTGCTACTGCAGCCTTTTGTGGGTCGGCAAACCAGAAACATGACCCATTGATTCCGAAATAAGTATTTCGAAACCGATCGCACCATGCTTGGACGATATCTGGAATACCCATGAAGGAGTGGAAGTGGAATTTCCTTCTGGATATACACTCACTTGAGCAGATGTTGAGGCCAACATGACTCACGTCCCTTGACCATGGGTCGTTTTTGTCGCCACGCAAGTGTAATACGATTGGCTTTTCTGCTACTGTCTTGGTGTGGTACAGTAGTCTGGTGAAAGCCAGATCCTGATCATAACGACCTTGTGGCGTAAGGCCGCGGATAGATCGGTCCAGCCCGATTTCTCCAACAGCTGTGACACGTGGGTCGTTTATTAGCTGGATCCATCTAGTCAGTATGCCCACATCCGTTAGCAGATGGTATTGTTTTGGATGGACCCCCACTGCCGTCTTCCAATATGGGTCCACTGGAATGATGTTTGGGTATTCCAGTGGATCGCACATCACATTTACGCCACCGATGACCGTAACCGGAACCCTAGGCATTAGTTGTGTGATACTCGTCTGAATTGCATCCATTGGTGATGTTAGTGATACGTGGAGGCTTTTGCAAAGACGATTGAGGTGAAAGTGTGTATCAATCGCCATCAATACCTGGGCCCTTTGATCTGGCCTTGCTGCACTGTGTGGCGGAGCTGTTGATTGCGACGGCCGTTGAGGCGTCATTTGTTTCGGTGGCGGAGCTTGCTTGGTGGCTTCTGTCGTTTTCTGTTGTGTTGGCTGCCTTGGGGCAGGCCTAAATGGTGGCTGCCTTGTGGCAGTCTGTTGTGGTGGCTGCCTTGGGGCAGTCTTTTGTGGTGGCTGCCTTGGGGCAGTTTGTTGTGGTGGCTGCCTTGGTGCAGTCTTTTGTTTGGTTATGGATTTCGACGGCTCCTTATGAGGGGCCTTTTGTTGAGGCTTCATCGGATTGCAGTATGGCCTCGGAAATAATAATAATCCTGCTGCAATTCGTGCATTGGGAGCGTTTTCTGGTAGCGTTCCTCGATTTAAATCGCTAATTTCTTTCTTTACTCGCTCCCTTGCCTCTTTGTCCTTATGAAGTGCATTGAACTCCCTGATGATATCATGCCGTCCTATTTGGGACGGCTTTTGTTGGCAAAATTGTTTGGCATCAGCATTCTTTAATAGATTTACCATGGCGGCCAGGCATCGCCAATATATTAAGCACGCTGGGGAGTTAATTGGATGCAGAGAGAATCCTAATTTGGGAATTGGCCAGCGATTGTCTCTGCACATGGTTTGCATAGCATCCAAATATTGTCTGCCTATTGGGACGGTTCTTGGAATAGTTGTATAAGAGACATTTCTTTTGACTGTCTGGACCAATTGATCTAGTTTTTGGTTGTCCGTCCTTGTATCTGGCGATTTTGGAATTATTTGTTCTGCCAGATCGATCAAGTCTTGGTATATCACTGGTCGGTAGGCGTGATGGAAATCGTGCTCTTCTACCCACCAGTGTGCTGGCATATGCTGAGTTATGGAGTGACGCTTAGCCTTGCTCGGCTTTTGATAAACTCCGCAATAGTCAAAAGGACACGGAGACTGATTCTTCACCTCATTCCTTTGTTTCTCAGGTACTAATGGCGGAGCGTCATCTTTTAACGGCCTTTTTCTTGACGAGACGTCAAGTTTTATCCCTGAAACGGAATGTTGGGTGATGTCACTCTTTGGTATTTGTGATGGCAGTTTGGCATCTTTTGTTACTGGTATGGGGGAACCTTTTGGTGTATTTAACAAGTTGTTAATATCTTGGAGAATATTTATGTCAGCATTCCCCAATTCCCTTTCTATTGTTCCCCTATCTGTAGATGATTCTATTATTATTTTACTGATGCTATTGCCTGATTCCAAGGAGGGATCTTTTGGCTCACATCCAATTGCAATTGTTGATTCCAAAGTGGAATCTTCTGTTATATGCCAAAAAGAGAAATCCATTGGTTCCACTGTACTAGTGGTTAGACTTGTAGATTCCTGTGAGGAATCTTTTATGTGGTGTGATGATTCATACTGTGCTGTATGAAAAAGGGAACCATCTGTAGTAGTGATACTTAAAGTTGGATTGTCCTCTTTGTCTGATTCCAAGATGGAATCTTCATTTTTAGATGACAGTAGCACCTGCGTTTATTCCAATATGGGATCGTTTGCCGGTGAAATGTCACCCTCGCTTTTCTCGATTAGTGACCTATCTGGGTCAGTATTTGTACCTGTATTTTCTTGTTTATCCACCTCCATCTCTTCTGGTTTGGGTGGATCTTTGTCGGTTTGGTTACTCATTCTGCATTGTCATTCTGCAATGAAAAGGACTAAGTTGTACATTTTGGACATTTATATTCATCCAAATGTTCACCTTCTTCTGCCGTGATATTTACACACCTGCCATGATACCAATCTAGACAATGGTCGCATTGTATCATGAATTGACCTCGATATGTCTTTTCACAAATACAGAAGGTTTTGGTGTTTCTTATAATTGCTACTTCACCTGTATTTGCAAAGTCTTGGCAGCATTTTATTAACCAAGGTGGCAGGCTTTTGTCACGACACACCTTGATTCTATCATGATTTATTACATTCATCGTGTTTTTAAAGATGATTTTGAAAAGGTAGGGTGTGTATTTTTCTGATATTATTCCTGGCCCTTTCCATACTGGTTGGAGTTTTTTAGATTTGCCTTTGACTTGCGCTGTATCCAATAGGTATACAACGTCTCCAACTTTATAATCATGTTTGTATATGTTAATGTCATAGTTTCTTTAAGTTCGTTCTGGCAATTTCATGACATTTTTTTATTTCTTGTTCTAATTGGTTAACATATTCTGGAATTTCTGGTTTTTCTTGTTCTAATTGGAAATTGAAAACCAAGTCAACGGGGTGATATACTTCACGCCCTAACATTAATTTATTTGGAGTATACCCTGTGTTTCGGTTGACGGAGGAGCGGAGTGCACCTGCTAGTTGGGGTATATATTTGTCCCAATTCTTTTGGGTTTTGTCAACATAACATCTGACTGCGTTCACCAACGTACGATTCTGGCGTTCGATAGCCCCATTAGAAGAAGGCCGATAAGGTGTCGTACGTGATTTGTGAATTTGAAAGAGTTCACATATGGCAACGAAAAATTTACTTTCGAAGCAAGACCCTTGGTCGGTGAAAATTTGAAATGGGGCTCCAAACCTGGAAAAGAATTGATTAACTGCTGTTAGAGCAGTTGTTTCGGCGGTTTGGTCTTGTAATGGAATACATTCAACCCATTTAGTAAATTGGTCTATCATCATCAAGATGTATTTGTTCCCATTTTCACTTTTTTGTAAGGGTCCAAGGAAATCTAGGTGGACTCTTTCCATTGGTGCGCCAGCATGGAATTTGGTCATATCCCATTTCGATTTACGTGTTGGTTTTTTAGCTTGATTGCATTTTTGGCATGCTGCGACAAACGAAGCGACGTCTTTTGACATGCCGAACCAACAAAAATGTTGTTTAAGTCGGGATAGGGTTCTGACAACACCCTGATGTCCTGATGACGGAATGTCATATGCGAGGGACATCACTTCTTGTGCATATTTATTAGATATAACTACAGTAGATTCCCCAGATTTTCTTATTTTGTGCAAAACGTTGTTTTTAAGATGGAATCTACTTCTATTTATCCAGAAATATTTTGCGGCTGGTCCGCTGATAAATAAATCACCTTCACTAGGTTCATCTCCATTTTCTAGCCAATCGATTAACAGTATTAAATCTGGATCGGCTTTTTGTGATTTTATCAAGTCTTCTGGCGAACAGATGTCAGATAATGTTAAATCAGTGTTTGTAGTCAATTGTCTGACCATTACACCTGGATGTGGTAGACTATTGTTAGCTAGACTCAGTTGAGTATGGGTCCACCCTGAGACTGGGTCTATTGTATTCAGTAAGGTTTGGTCTACCCAATTATTTAGAGATTCTGTTATCTCGGTTTCTGGTTCGCCAATATTTATAGAAGATATTGATGGGGTGCCATTGTTTGTTTCAGTTATATATTCTGGATCAAATTTACATGATCCTTTTGCAAGTGGAATGGCATAATCAACTTCTTCCTCAAATTTGGCCCAATTTGTATGGATGCGAGTACAGTATTTGCATCCTCCACAAGGTAGCTTATTGAGTTTAACCCCAGCCACATAATAATTACAAATTGGTTCTACAGGTGGAATTCTAGAAAGTGCATCGGCATTTGCATGTTTTGAACCTGGCCGGTGTTGTATGGTCATGTCATATTGACTTAGTTCTTCCAGCCATCTTGCTAATTGACCTTGCGGTTCTTTGAAATTAGTTAACCACCTTAAAGAACTATGATCGGTTCTCACAATGAAAGGTTTTCCCAATAAATAATGTCGGTATTGTCTCGTGAAGCGAACCACTGCCAGTAATTCTTTACGTGTTGTACAGAACCGTATTTGTTCACCGGAGAGGTTGTAACTACCATAACATATTACTTTTTCCTCCCCTTCTTGAATTTGAAGAAGTTCTGCGGCCACCGCAAAATTACTTGCATCACAATCGAGAACAAATATATCGGTTCTATTTGGTAGTGCCAAAACTGGTGGTGTAACTAATGCTAGTTTAAGTTGGTCAAATGCATCTTGTTGTTCACCTCCCCAGGTGAATTTTTGTTTACCAGTAATAGCATAAAGCGGTTTTGCAATTTTTGCAAAATCCTTTATAAAGGTTCGATGATAATTGACGAGACCACAAAATTTTTCGACATCTTTTGAATTTTTGGGTATGGGCCAATTGTGAACTACATCGCAGGATGCATGGTTCATTGCAAGCCCATTTTTGCTAACCATTCGACCGAGAAATTCTATTTCTTGTTGGCAAAATCGACATTTCTTCGGTTTCAGTTTGAGGTGGTATTTGCGAAGTCTTTGCATTACTAGACGCAGATTTTGTAGATGGGATTCAAAATTCTGGCCCAATATGATCTGGTCGTCAACAAAAGAAAGTACGACATCCCAATTCAATCCCGCGAGTACGAGATTCATTGCTCCACAATATGTTTGGGATGACCCGTGGAGTCCGTATGGCATTTTACAGAATTCCCAGAGCCCATACTTTGTGAGGAAAGCTGTTTTAGGCCTGTCGCTTTCCTGGACGTTTACTGCCCAATACGCTGATTGACAATCCCCAATACTAAACCATAGATTGTCAGCTAATGAATCTAAGCACTCATTTACTAGCGGCAATGGGTAATTATCCTTAACAGTGACTGAATTGACCAGCCTGTAATCGATAGCCCAGCGGACGGTATTATCACGTTTACGGATGAGGACTGGGGGAGAACTCCATTCGCTCATTGATGGTTGAATGACGCCGCTTTTTAACATTTTTTCTAAGTGTTCTTTCTCTTCGTCAACAAAGCATAGCGGTGTGCGCCGCATACGTTGTCGAATGGGAGTAGTGTCTTTTGTGTCTATTTTGTGTTCAAATGCATCTCAAAATCATTTACCGCGAACACATCTTGAAATTCAGTCAGCAGTGACGCCAATTGTTTTGCTTCCTTAGATGTTAACAATGAAGTTGATCGATCGTAGAGATCTTTAATATGAATTGGCACCGTTGATTTATTCTGTGTTTCTAATTTGCATTCCGATAGCGTTGAAACAGATGGTGTTTGCTGACAATCGTTGTCAACTTTTGTAATTTTATCATCGGTATATTTATCATTTTCTTCAAAGATCGATTCTATTTCGGAGGCAGTTGTGATAACTTCGTGATCTTTTAGTTTAATGGTGGAATCGTTAACATTTATTATGCCAACTTTTGGTGTCTTACCGGGTTTATGTAATGTTCTGAATATTAATAAACCGTGTATGCAATTTGTTTCAACGACATATTCATTTAAATGACTATCTAATGTGCATTTTAGTAGAACTACTGATCTTGGTGGTATTGCAGTTTTTTGTTTTACCATAACACGTGCGATTTTTGGATTTTCAACATTGATTTGTTGAATTTTGTGATCTGACCCACCTGGATCAAGTTGAACTGATCCATTTGATGCATCAATTAGAGCTTGATGCTTTGTTAGGAAATCGATTCCTAATAGCATTTGATCTTCAATCGGTCTTACATAGATTTGTTCATGAAAATTTAAGTCACCTATTTTCAACATAACCGGACCAATGAGTTGACCAGAAATTTGAGAGTCTCTTGCAGCAGTATTTATGGATATAGTTTTTATAATGGGAGGTTTTGGATTAAGTAATGGAAATATCTTATCAGAGATGATTGTGATATCTGCCGCTGTATCAACGACTGTTTCTGTATTATATCCTCCCACGCAAATAGGAATTTTGATAGCTGAAAGTGATTTGACTCTATTTATAGTCGGTACAAGTTCACTTTCCATGATTATTGCATTATTGTCATAAGAAATGTTTGACAATTCTTTTTTGTTAATTTCAGCTCTATCAATGTCAGTTATTTCAATTTGAGCTGATTTTGTGGTATTCGAAACTTGTTTATCAATTTTAACTTCAACCCTTGTCTCAATTGGAGTTGATTTTGTTTCCTTCAATACATGATTGTTAATTTTTAGGGATTGTGTGACATCGAGGTCATTTTGATCGCTGGGGCTCCCTATCAGACCTCCTGATCGGAACCTCGATAGTTTAAATCAAATGCAACAGATCGTTCTCTTCCAATTCTATTTTTAGGATTATTGGATGGACATTGGTTCTGATAGTGGCCATAACCTTGACATTGGAAACAGCGATTGTTCCTATTTTTATTAGGAGAAGGCGACCTATCAGGACGCTTTTGAACATCTGTTGTTTGTGGTGGCAACTTGATGTCAGTTATTTTTTTGTTAATTTGATCTAGAGAAGTTTCCACATGGCCCATCTTGTTTTCTATTGAGAAAACTTTTGATTTTAATGTACTGACCTCAACATTCAAAGGCACATATGGTGTTGGTGATGTTGATCGTGAACGATCATTTGAATTTTGTCGACCATTTGCATTTTGGCGACTATTTGAGTATTGGCGATTATTTGAGTTCTGTCGTCCATATGAATTCTGGCGACCATATGAATTTTGTCGTCTGTATGAAAAATTACTATTTTCATTTCTATTATTGTTATTGTCTTTATTATTGTATTTATCGTTCCTCCATGGTGGACGATTATTGGATAATGCACGAACATTTGCCTCATCCTCTTACTCCGATTCGGAGGATGCTGAAGTGGACAATTGTCTTATTTCGCGCTTCAATTTGCTAGTACCATAAATTGCTTGATGGGAGTATTGGTACCATCTTAACTGATTGATCGCACTCTCCATATTTTGAGGTCTTTTGTTAGCAACTGATTCACCTGCTTCATAATCACTACACCCATGGCAAAATTTATTGAGTGCTTGCTGCACTATGAATTCATGTGGACATGTTTCGAATGCCCGTGTAGCCGATTCCAAGACTGTGTCAGCCCAATCCTCTAAGGATTGTTTTTGATCTTGTTTCAGTTGATGGAATGCTAGTTGAACGGTCTCAGCAAGATCATGATAACCGAAACGTGTTTGCAAAAGCTCTATTAGTTCAACAAATTGTACTTCAGGATCATTATTTACAATTCGTGTGTAATGTTCACTGGCTTTGCCAGTTAAACACCAACAAAGAGCATATTTTCTTTCTTCTACAGTCCATTGAGAAGTATTGGCATATGATAGAAATTTGAGACGAAAACTTTGCCATCCTAATGCATCTGCACCGTCATAAGATAAACTTTTTGGAGTCATGACACGACGGTTTTGATTATTGGCTCTATGCCCACCATGATTATCAACATTTTGTTGATTATTATCGGCAACGATTCTTGCTTGCAGTTCGGGGACCGGTTCATATTGTGGATAAACTGGTGGTGGTTGACATGGTGGTGGTTGAAATGGTGGTGGTTGAAATTGCTGCAATTGCGGTTGAAATTGTTGAAATTGTGGTTGAATTTGCTGCAATTGCGGTTGAAAGTGTTGAGGTTGAGGTTGTTGTTGTGGTTGAGGTTGTTGTAGTTGAGGTTGTTGTAGTTGATGTTGTTGTGTTTGAGGTTGTTGTGGTTGAGGTTGTTGTGGTTGAGGTTGTTGTGGTTGAGGTTGTTGTGGTTGTAGTTGTGGTTGAGGTTGTTGTGGTTGTTGTTGTGGTTGAGGTAGTAGAGGTTGTTGTGGTTGAGGTTGAAATTGTGTTTGAGGTTGAAATCGTGTTTGAGGTTGGAATTGTGGTTGTGGATATGGCATAGTCTGGTGTTGCATACCTATAGGAGGCATGTTTTGATTCTGAACACTTGGTTGAGTGTTCATTTGTGTTTGAAAATGACTATGAATTGGCGCAACCGGATTGGAGATTGGTGGAGGTTGATTTTGATATGAAGCCGGTTGATATGTTGTGGTTTGCGGTTGAGCATATTGTTGGAATGAAACACCCGGTTGAGGCGTTATTTGTGATTGAGTAATATTTTGAAATTGAGCACCTGGTTGGGGTGTTATCTGGTATTGAATAGTCGGTTGAGGGTTAACTCCCATTTGGGGAGTTATTTGTGGTTGAGCCAAGTTTTGAAATCCTTGGGCCTGAGAAATTTGTACATGTTGTTGAGTTGTAACTAGTGGAGTCATAATTGGTGTTGCCTGAGATTGACTCATTTGAGGCTGTGTAATATTCATATGGGCTATTTGTGATGTGGCAGTGTTTTGTACCTGAGGTTGAGGTACATTTTGTTGAGTGGATGCAGCACCTGTTATTGCCTAATTGGGCATTCTATGTGCTGTTTTGTATTGTCGCTTTTGTCCACCGTCCGGTGGTGGTACCGACAAATTTGGTGCCAAAGAAAAGTCTGAAAACCCAAATTGAAATGGCACAGTTGCTGGTTTTGTTATGTTTTGAGAATGCAACTGATATGCACTGATCGGGTTTTGGAAAATTGAGCTTGGTTGAGTTGGAGTATCATAGCCTTGAGATGAGGCTATATCTAATTTCTGATTCCTTCTATGATACATTGCAGCATTTTGTTGATAATTTGTAGTGCTGCAAGTTGCTAATGTTGTGCCTATGATATTATATATGGCATCTGACTTAATATGTGAGTCAGCTTTTGTGAAATCATTTGCAAAGTTCGAAACCTTCTGATTATTGTACGAGGTTTCATTTGAAGTGGTTTTACTGATTTGGTCCCTATGACCATAAATTGCACCTGATGTCGGAGTCTGCATTTGGTGCAAAACTGGTTCCTTGGGGCGCGTTACTTGTTTTGCTTGAAGACCACTATCCCTTTCAAATGAATTATTAGTATCAATGTCAGATTCATCCCCACTTAGTGAATATCTTAGTGGATCATTTAGAGTCCTCCTTGGTGGTGAAAATGGTGGTACATTTAAACGAGGAGGATATTGAGATGGAGGTTGTTGGACCGGTGACTGAACTCCCATGTTGTGAGCCCTGTAACTTGTTGCCCCTTGGAATGGACTGACTACTAAATCGCTATAACTATGAGTGACTAACGGACTACCTGGCTGAATATCAACTGTTGCTGGGAGAGGAGACCTCGGGAGAGGAGACCTTTCAACATTTGGCCTAGGGTAGTCATCCACCAATTTGGTGTCTATATCATTATTTACGGCCATGCCTGCTGGCGGGGAGCTCAGATCGATGATGGCCATTTGTTCCCTGGAACATTTAAAGTAGGGAATGGTGAAGAGATCTTCCTTCGAGAGAGTGAGAAGACATTTCCTCCTTTCTATGATCCCGGTTGCCAGTCTTGGACCGACACCGGGGATCTGCTGTAAATCGCAGAATGATGCATAATTTACATTTATTTTCAGTCGTTTTTGAGGCATTGCTATTGTATAATAGACCAACACCCAATTCTACTGAAAAATAAACGTTCTGTTCAATATAAAGAGACCTATAAACTCACAAAGTGGGCCATTTGTAATAAGTAATATATTAATATAAATTGGCGGAAAAAGTGGCAAAATTCATGGAAAAGTAGACACTAATAGGATGCATATTGTTCAAAATTTAAATAACCGTGGGCAAATAACAATTGAAAGTTCAAAAATACAAGTTATAGAAAAGCACAAAATTGGACAAAATGTGGAGTTATAAGGCAACAATTAAGCAAGAAGCAATTATAAATACTAATTTATACAGAAAGTAATTAATCAAAAATTGCAAGACAATTGAAATGGAAAATATATATCAATAAATACTCAAAAAATAATAATTACTGTCAATGTTATATAATATAGAAATATAGCGAAAAGTTGTTCAAAAACGGGACAATTAATTTGCAAAATTACAGGAAAATTTATTGAAAATACGGGCAAAAATTTCAAGTACAAAATACAGTAAAGTCTATCAAAAATTGACCATAAATATCCTAACCTAGCGGTGGGATTCCAATGTGGAACCTATTGGGAAATAATTGGCGACGAAATAGCCGTAGGCTATTGATTGACAGAATTGGATGAGTGCGAATGCACTAAATCCAACATGTCAGCGGCCATGCTTTCCGAAATCGCAACAGGTACGACCCAAAACCACGCCATTGTTGGATTTTCGTGGTGTGTCATTTAATGGCAATCAATAAATATGAAACATAAATAAATAACTAACCTTGCATATAATCAAGAGTATCCAACGTTGTATAAATATACGGCAATAGAGAATATTATGAATATAGAAATGGTCTGTTTATCGTGGCTGTCGAGGAGTGAATGGACGAATCATAACGTATCATTCCGCTGGTCTGTTCTCGAATTGCGCCGATCTTTCATTGGCTGGTCCGGCGGAGCGGCATTTGTTTGTGTGTGTTTCGGCTCTCTGATAGAGAGCATTTGGCACTATATTTTCTGATACCGTCATTTAATTCATATCCAAAAATACTACAGAACGACGTGTTAATTAATTAGATTAAAGCGTGGGGTAAGCTAATCCGCGACAAACACAATATCATGTTTGGGGCTACCTTAACTGATATCCCGATAACCACTCATCATAACTGGATTGTCAAAGCGGCTCAGTGCATACCAACTCAATGCGACAATTTTGATTTGTGAAAATGCAGCGAGGACGAGCAGTACCAGGCCAAGCAAATTAAATTTTTGTTGTAACTGGAATGTGTCCATGCACATATGCACTGGTGTCAATTAAACTTCCACCCATGTATTATCTGAGATATAACATAATGTGAGTCATAAATATTGTGTTCATTTGTTTATACATGCACAGCTAAGTAGGACATATCGCAGGATTGGCATATTTCATGGGGTGGGGAAGGGGTGGCGATTGACACATATTTTTAATGACGATTTTAATTCCAAATTTCCAGATCACTATTTAAAGTGGCAACTGAATTTGCGTACAAATCTTTAATTGTCTGACAGACTCGGAAATTGTTTAATGGTCATGTTCACATTTTTTTTTTAAATTTGTATAGACTTTTAGTTAAATATATTATACATTTTAATGTCATTGACAAATTTCAAAGTAATACTATAGGTAAAATTAAATTTCGTCTTGTTATTCTTTAAATACTGAGGATTAAGCCAGATATTCCCCTCGCTGTCGGCCATTCGTCCAAATAAATACCTCGGCTTCGCCTCGGTGAATTATTTCTCCGAATGCCCGACAGCTCGGGGAATATCCTATACGTAAACACATAGTTTTCCCACTTGTAACCAGCATAGTGTCATATAACATGTCTATGTGCATGAATAAAACATGATTACCGATTCAGAAATAAGTTATGTGTATGTGTCCGCACGTCAACTATCACTACCGTATTGTGTTAACCCTTTACCCAACATAACGGCCCTGTGCCAATGCATTCTTTTATATATGCGAGTCGACCATAGGTCGCCTCGCATATATAAGAGAATGCATTGGCTTAACACATATTAAAAATGATAAAATTGTCAAAGAATGTAGAAAAATATTATAAAATTTTTAGGCCAATGCATTCTCTTATATATGCGAGGCGACCTATGGTCGACTCGCATATATAAGAGAATGCATTGGCACAGGGCATAACTGTAACCATCACAATGTGGTCGATGAACCGGTTCCAATGATATCCATATTTGTATGGCGTTATTGAGACAGACCGAAGATATTTTAGGCTGTTGAAGCTTTATTTGGGCGTTTTTTGCCGCTTTGTTGGGTATTGTGTTGATAGTGATACTGTTCGTCGTCTTAATCGGAAATTAATTTGCGATCGCCACTGATCGTACATAGACCCATGATCGTGTGTGACATCTCGTAACGGCGTCCGCGCCGCATGTCTGTACTATATCTGGAAGTTAGTCAAATTTTTGCCAGGCCGCCAAATATTTTAGCTGGTGAAAAATGTCAGATTTAAAAAATCGAAATCTGATAACTCTGAGCTTTGAAGGGTCGGTTCTTCGACTCAATTCAAATATTAGTCTACCCCCGCCACCCTCCCCCACCCCCGAAATACAATGCAATATTAATGTAGGGGGTGTTAAATCTGATTACATATCTAACACAATATAAGATGGTATACCTTTTCAGCACAGCCGCGCGTTATTCCTTTTCCGATTCCAAAATTTGATGAATAAAAATAACGCAGGAATTGCTCGAGGTCCGATTAATGTTGTTCGAACTTCTACTGTTTGGGGCTTCAAGACGTCTTTCTGTGGCATCATGTTATTATTTATCGACCTATTTCGGTACTGAGAAAATTCAAGAGCGAAATTTATTATGTTGGAATGAAAACAGTCATAATAATGGCTAACTTTAAAGGTACTCAATCCGATCTCAGGGTCCCCATATCATCAAGATACAACAAAAAGCAACATTTCTTCACTACACGCTTTATATAGTTATCAGAATGGATTAATTGCAACAAAATAATGATAACCACTGTCAACTATGATATCAAATTTCCCAAAACGTGTTATTTATCAGCATTTTGTTCAACAAAATATGGCCGTATTATCACTAAAGTATCAAGAAATTTGACCGTATTACCACTTGATTTTAGAGTTATCCATCTTCATCCGCAATTTTGTCCGAGACCCTCCGGTTGACCACGTGTTTCTGGGCCACATATTATTACACATCTCGAGAAATAACAAACTTAAAAAATCGCTATCTGAGCTTTGATGTGTGGGTTCCTCGACTCGAATCAAATATGTTTTACTCCAGAAGCCAAAGAAATAGTATTCTATGAGCGTTAAATCGGATTGAGTACCTTTAATAATCGTAATCTCCGGTAACTACATTCTCTCCTCACACTTTGGCATCCACTTCTCAGATCTATGATCTATATATTTCGATTTTGGTTTGGCAATCATGAAATTACCCGTTATTTCGTCAAAGTATATACCATCATACGTTGCAAGAATTATAATGCAAATTTATTTTTCCGAAAATAAACTTTTATCAGTATTGATTTAACTGAATAACGTACATCAATGTAATCCAACTGGCTCACGAAATGTGGATGGGCTCGGTTTGGTGGGGGGGGGGCATAAACATAAACGTCAGCCAAGGGGGCTAATTTCCCGCTGAAGTCATACATGTACATGGCCAGCCCAACGTTTGACACAAGAGGGTTAGAGTCATATATTGGCTAATGATTCCTAAAGAATATCTTTAATTAACACGAGACACAAAGTCGACGCACCTTGGGGTTTCACGGGGTCTCAGCTGCCCCGTGAGAACTTGTTCGCATTCGGTTGTGGACACGACGCGCATTCGCCAATGTCACGGTTCGTTTCAGATCGAGAAAATAGGTCATCACAGATAAGTGGCATTTTGCACAGACGAAGGTGAGAATAATCTACATTTGATGCTACGGTTATTTTTCAAATGACTCAATGCTATCGTTCCAATAGTGTATTTGATGTTTTAGCTGAAAAATGTGTACTTGTTGTCATATGTTCAAGACAGCGATCACTTAATGCATTTACAATGGAAACTTGTCCGACTAATTACATTTAATACACACCAACCGCGTGTGTTTTTTTTCGATTGTACGGCCAGTTTCCGATAACTCCTCACTCTCAAACCACCCATCGTGGTCATATTTCACGTCTAAGTCACAAGAGACGACTACTGAAATGAGTCGAAAATGCTACGGTGCCCCTCTGATCGTATGTTATCATTTTTGTTCGCATCCGATCAAATGCCCCAGTTCCGATCCGATGCCTTGACATTTAACTGCAGATTTTGCAGCATTAAACACATTCTTCGCAGGCATTTCGAGTTTTCGACATATTTCCAATTAATAGTTGTGGTACAGTACCAGTAACACCACATATCACTGATTACTCGTGATAAATTTCATTTCAATTTATAAGTTTATGATGAACTTCGGGACACTTTTTTTTTCTTGCGTCACGAAGTCCTGATTCACGCGCCACCCAAATGCTGGAGTCATGTCACTTGGTGTAGTTCTAAATCGAATCATACTATATTTGACCTTTCCGTATTTGGCAGGGCTATCCTTCTTTATTAATAAAACAATTTCCTCGGTTTGGTGAACACAAAATGCGTGATCCAAAGCCCCATCTTGTGTTGACAATGTGAGCTCCTGAAATTGCTCAGAGAAATAAAACAATACAGGGAATTGGTATATGAGAGGTATGTGTCATGTTAACAAGTTAAACAAATATTTTAACATTACCCACAGGAACGTGCATATAGCTAAAATGTAAAACTACATACCTCGAAATATGCTTAATACACAACTCAAGAAAACCCTAGTTGTTTACCCCTTGATGGTCTTCGCATCCATGCTGGTCCATGCATGAAAACTTCTACAGGTATTCATGTGAAACGTCTTTAACATACACAGGTTTCACTGTGATCATGCACATCCCTGTCTATATAACACCGATCAGGGAATCTTTGGGACAACGTTCTAACCCCACGCGCCATAATTATGGTTATATTCTGGACACAACGAGGCTTGAGATTACACTGCCAATGAATGTGCCAAAAATATACATAAACTCGGCATACAATAGCTATAGTATATATATACGAACAATAAAGGCATCAAGTTTCATAAAGTATCCGCTTAGGAATAAATGTGTCCACAATTGATCGGAATATATATATATTACTCAGGTATGGCTCATTTTGAAACATTCCGCATGATTCCAAGGGGTGTTAACCCATTTCGACTGCTAGAGCTGTTCAAAATGCGCACTGGAGCCTATCAAAGTTTGCAGAATGCGAACCTTAGCATCCGAAAATGCGCACTGGGGCATGCTTGACTTGCAACTAAAAGACGCATATGGTGGGAATATACCTTTGATATATTCGACATTTCATATCGCGTTAGGACAAGCAGAAATCGTCTCGATGAAATATTAGCAAAAATCAGCTGGTAAACAGTGTGGTAAAGTGTTCTTTTGTAGCGAAAATAGCATTTAAAAACAGACACTGGGAATATAACTACCAAATCTTACTGATCGGTTCGATATTTCGAAGTTTGGCCGACGAACATTGATCCAATGAATGGATAGTATTGTTATATATAGCAACAACTATCGATGAATATATTTTATCCTTGATAACGATAGAGATGCTTAACATTTTCTGCAATGTCTTGTCTATTTGTTGTGAAATTGCAAGCGCGCACCGTGACATTGACGAATGCGCATCGTGTCCAAAACTGAATGCGAACCAGTTTTCACGGGGCAGCTGAGACCCCGTGTAGTGTTAAGTACTAGAGTGGGTTTAAATGTCGCAGGCTACGCCCGAGGGTCCCTGGAGATTGAGTGATATTACTGCATGGACACTATTACAAAGTAGGTGACCATTGTTTATCATTGTTTATAATATTTCCATCAAATGTCACAAAACAAAACATAAAATGAGAATTCTGCTTTGCGTTGTCACTAGATATATTCTCAAACATGCCAACAAGTCATGAAGTATTATTCTACGGTTTGTAAATATTGAGTAATCTTGTCTTGAAAATTAACACTGAATTCCCCATTGGAATGTTGCCACTTTTCCTCCTTCTTAAATTTCTTCCATAGCAATTAATTAACCGATGATGGAGGTAGCATATAACTATCATGTAAGTTGTCTGGCATCATTTTCCAAGTTTGCAGTGTACGTAGCATTAGAGATTGCAACTGCTCTGAGTCTCGGTATCTTTGGCGAAAACTCCTGTTGTATTATCAACTTGTATCATTAAGACTGATCACTATAATGGACGCTCAGTTTCGCATGTCGAGAGGATATAACGGAATCGAACTTATCGGCTATGGTTTGCATAAAACTATCGAAAGAACTAGAAATCGCAACCATAGCAGCTGACCATATAGCTTTTATCATTGCCGCTGGACTGAGCCGAATTCAGCTATTGATTATAAATACTCACCTGTCATTATTTAAAGTTTAAAGATACGGGCGGTGTTGGCGGTGGCTATGCTGTTAAATATTCACCTCCGTCAAAAACCGCCATAAACAGAAATAATAGTAAAATATAGACAGACTTCTTATACCAATCAGAAATATGGCATAAACAGTATGTTATTGTCAATTTTTTTCCTTTGTTGTGTAAATAAAAGCAAAAAACGTTACAGAACCTGGCTTTTGTTTAGATCCGGATATGGTAAACATAAAGAGCGTTAATTGTTACTGTTTTCCTGATATGGAAATAATAAAGAGCGTTCACATCATTTGTGTGTGATAAACCAATAGAATTGCGCTGTGTTATGTAAACAGAAGCAAAACTTCTGTAACAAGAGCAGGCTCTTGTTTACGTACACCACCGTACGTCTTGACGACAATATACTATTTACGCGCTGATTATGTTTGGCATATGAACAAAACTATATATTTTTTAATATTCCTTCTGTTGATGGCGATTTGAACAAATATGAATATTTCTGCAACGAACGCCACCGTGACTTTAAGTCAAGCCGCCGAAGTTGCCGATTTTTTGAAGAGTTCATACATGTATTGCATGTAACACCAAAGCTGTTTTTCCGATTCTTTAGCGTGTTAAAGCATATATGCCAAACATATATGCGATGATCTTATACTTATACCACATCTAATGATAGATATTATCATGAGAGAGAACCGAGAGATAACATTATTATTGGTATAGACCTGTGTTACAGAATATGACATGTTCTTATTCATTCAAGCAATTAACTTTATTTCTGAATAAAGATTTAGTTCAGTAAATATGTTATTGGACCCAACGCATAAATAACACCACACTCCTTAAACGTATGGTCATTTGTGAACATTTATATCAAAACATAGTGTGCCGCTTCTAAGCGCATCTTGGTGGCCATCTTAGGAAACCGTTATCAAAACTGAGCTATCAGACATCAAATTTAATCCTGAAAACTTAACAACTGTGCCAAGTGTGTGTTTTATACCATCTCCCATTCATTAGTGATCAACGGCCGTTCCTTGTGACAATATCGGCCATTTTGATCACCATCTTTATTTGCCTTGAATTCTCAAATCCATCAAGACAGCCGACTGATTCATCACAAGGGTGCCCTATAACCCACCAGGTTCCACTGAGGGGGGGGGGTGTATAAGTTCAAAGAAGCATTAATCAACAATCGGGATTTGGCTCCCGGATTAACTGCCTAGTGTATCATGCACCTTAAAGGAATACGGTCCTGAAAAAACAATATTATTTTCTTTCAATATACCGATAATATATATATCAAATGTCCATTGGGCGCATATAATCTAATATTCGGCCGCCAATCGTTATTTTTATAACGATTAAAAAAAAATCCGAAGTTAGCCGAAGATTTTGTTGTAGACGAAGTCACGTGATCATCAGCCCGATCACGTGATTGTCACATGTAAACAGAAGTGATCGATCACGTGGTAACTCATTGACAACGCATAGATACGCGACGGCGGTATTTTAAGTTTGCATGTAGTCGATCGAGGCCTTTGAAGATTGCCGCGTTATCACACTGCGAATGCAAAACTTCGCCGAAAACATCGCCTTTCTCGTAATTAAATGTCTTTATCGTGTTATTATTACTATTATTATATGTATCGCGATGTGTTGTTACTATAAATCCATGCCCGCATATTATTCAGTTTTGCGCGCATTTATCTATATAAACGCGTGCTCGTGTTTATATATATTTTTTCGTTACCGGAATAGTCCAAGTTATATTATATATGCATATCAAGATTGCATATATACGCGAAGACTTGCACAGTTATTATGCAATTATCATCTCGTAAACATTCCAATTTCCAGATGCCATTAGTCGTGTGTCAATAAAGAGCGTTTCGTTTTAATTTATCGTAACGCGGTAAAACAACACAAAATTTGTTTATTGCTGTCGGATTTAATTAATTATAATTAAGTCATTCATTACCAATATGATATGATAAGTTCATTTTTCCTTGGTTATGAATCATGTATATATTTGGGCAATATGGTGTTTATATATATTTCGGAATATTGCTTCCCCCACCCCAAAACAATCTAGCCGACTGTCACTGATGGAAATTCACTGCATCTATGCATGGTTATTGGCCTATAAAATTAGCACTCTAGCGATGCGGTCTATTGAATATCCAGGTCATAAATCGACCTCTATGTGTCAATTACGCATAACAATAGGGTTATAAAATATATAAATGTTCGCCGTGGTTCGTTTAAACATCCAATCATATATAACACTTTTTGAAGGAGGGATAATAATCCGGTTTAATATGTAATCACATATTCAAGTGCTCTTTATTCGCAATATATCGTAATAGTTAACGCTCTTTATTGCGTCAAGTTAAAGGGACTCGACTTAGAACAGTTGTTCTAGTGATTGTTTACTGATTACAACAATACAGGTCAATACATGTACATGAACTTCCGATATGCATGCTTTATATATTCTTCCATCATTGTCATAGCAATTTCCGCTTTATTAAACTCTTTTTATTCGTACCATATTAGGAAAACGCTTAACATGGAACGCTCTTTATTGAGCCATGGTGAAGGAAATGGGGACTCGACTTAGAATAGTTGTCATCGTGAATTATTCATCAACATACTCCCCACTTTAATTGCAATTGTATGTATTCGTAACCATGACTGACTCGTCAAATTAAACGCTCTTTATTTGGTATATGTAATCGGTTTCTGATTTTGCGCAACGGGTTTCCCACAGAAATCCTGCCAAATGTCACGTAAACGAACATCGTTTGGAAATGAATACAGCATATGCCTAACTGAGAGTCACTAGAATGAATGAATGATTGTAAATACGGGACACTCGGGGCATATATACGGAAAATTAAAACAACATCGCGAACACGCACCCGAATAAAGTTCACATGCCGGCTCGTGTTTTTATAAGCTTTATATGAAGGTGTTATCTACCCCGCTCAATCGTCCCTCTATGTGTTTTTGTCAAAACAAAACGGATTTTCCATCGCCATATAGGTAGACATAATTAACTCCGACTCCGATTCCCTGTTTTTAATTAGTTTACCTCGCTTGACGTCATGCGAGGTTTTGCGACGGAGATAGCCGACAAGCGGTGGTGGTATTATTTATTTATTTCTCGGCTTATTTATTACGCGATTTTTATGGGACTTGGATCATTGTGATCACAATAGGGGTGGCTTTCCGATAGAGTTTTGTTGTTTCATGAGGATAGTAATCCTGAAAACTGTCCAAGCTGCATGCAAGGAAGACTATATTCACTCCCTTGCTATGCTGGCCTGACCACTGCCATAACGTAAACAGAATGTGAGAAAATCTGTCATATTTGTATTTAAAAGCCCACTTAATTTTCGAATCACCAGATCACATTATATACAACATATTCCATAGAATATTCCATATGAAAAAGGAAGTTCCAAAACATTGTATTATCATCTGATCCGGTCAAATGAACTGGGAACATGTTGTTTATTTTTTGAGGTACCGAGGTGTGTACTGTGCTTAATTTTGATCCAGACTCTACCCCAATTTTATACTGTAGTTAACAGTGGTTAGCGTTATTTTTTGGCAATTAATCGAGTCTGATAACTGAAGCAATATTTCATGAAATGTTGTTGTTGTTGTTGTTTTAGTTGAATTATGTTGCATTCTGGGAGCCATAACTTTCAGTTTTCTATTTCTCTATGGGGATCTTCTGAGACACAGACGTTTCAAGTGGTGATGAATTATAGTATTTTAATCATATTTTATGGCATAGATTGTTATTAAAACCGCACCCGGTATAACAATAGTTTGTGACTCGAAATTTAAATGGGCCTTTAACTAAACTTGTCAAATAATAGTCTGGTCGATAAACTCAAACTGAAGGGTCAACCTAGAAAAAGTTTGGACTAAATTGATTTTATACCACTTTGAAGAGGAAGATATCCTCTATAACATATCCAAAATCCGCTAAAATCATCTTTGATTATTTTATTTAAACCTTTTTATGCCAAAATTGGAACTCCCCGTCCCAGATGGCCGCCAAACTGGCGACCGGGAGTAGAAATGTTACGTTTGTTACTGATATCTTTAAGATCGGTTTATTCTGTTTGAACTGGTTGAGAATTGTAGCTTTATTTTGTATTTAGCATGTTAACTGACCATTGTAGCAATGAAATATGCCATTCGTGGGGTCCCATCCCTTCCGATCACTCAAACATTCTATTTTACAGAACAAGGTATAAAATTTCACAAAACTGTCACCATTGGATTCTAGTCATCAAGAAATGGGGAGAGCTGTGCTATGTAAGTGATGCATTCCAACTCAATGGTACCAAAATTGTCACTTTGGCTCAAAATGGCGACTAAAATATGAAAAATGGAAAATATTGCACCAGCGTGCCATGCAACCGCTTATAAGTTGTGGTTGAACAAAATTGTCTTATATACATTGAATACTAACATTTTGGATGCACCTTGATTAATTTTTACTATTTTAACCACTGAAATTACCAGAATTATGGAATCATTCTACCACAAACTTGGCATCTAAATCGGCAAAAATAACTTTTCAGGTTTAGATTATTTTTTCAAGTAAAATAGAACTATTTTTGGTATCAAAGGTGCTTATTATTTGTTGTCTGTCTTAAATGTGTCACGCTGTGCTTTTTTAGACAAAATTACTCAAGATGGCTTGCAAAATGGCAACCAAATCTGGTAAATAGTTGATTTGTCACATATATTCCGAACATTATTCTCTGTTGTTTTTGCATAACATAACATATACAATATGACACTAAAGCCACAACAGATATACATATACATCCCACCATGACCAAAAGGGCACTCTCTATATACACAAGCCCGCCAATTACTACGAAAATGTACCACATGTATGCATATACACTTCTTTAACAATAACCGTACAGTCATTTCATGTACACCTATACACATTACCCATAGCCATACAACCACTCCGTATTTATCAATATACCCCATCCATAACCATACAGCCAACACATGTTTACATATACTCCCACACAAGACAATCCAACCACCCACTGTACACATATACATCCCACCCATGAACACACAGTCACTTCATATATACATAAACAACACATGGACAATGTACCTACTCTCGTTATACCCATACACTTCAGTGACATGGTAGTCACTCTCTGTATACATATTCACCTCACAGATGTCCATACATCTACTCCTTGTATACCTATACATCTCACCGTGGACATCCATCCATGACCATATATAGCCACACATTGCATAACTATGCGCATCATTCATGAATACAATAACTCTCCGTATACCTACTCACATCACATATGACCAGTCAACATACATACACACTGTATTAAGTTGATCAATGTTGATGCTAATGGGCCAGAGTAGCCACATAATATGATCCCTCTCAGTTCCGTTTCAACCTTGTGCCCATTTCCGTTCAAAAACATGGACAGAATCCCAAAAGAAGTTTTCGGCAAAATCCATACTGCATCCCTTAAAATTAACTTGTCATGTCTCATAAGGTACTGTGACAACCAGAATATAACATTTAGTTGATTAAAAACCAAGTGAGTCCCAATTTGCTACCTTTTCGGAACAGTAAATAATGTTCGGAATATATGTGACAAATCAACGTTTTACCAAATTTGGTTGCCATTTTGCAAGCCATCTTGAGCAATACTGTCTAAAACACCGGAGTGTGACACATTTAAAACAGATCAAAATAATTTAGCACTTTTACCAAAGATAGTTCCATTTTACTTGGAAAAATGGTCCAAACCTGATTTTGGTGCCAAGATTGTGATAGAAAACGCCATAATTCTTGTAATTTCAGTGGTTAAAATAGTAAAAATTAATCAAGAATGTTAGTATTCAATGTATATAAGACAGAATAGTCAATTTTACCATTGAGTTGGAATATCCATGAGAAACACAATGCATTACTTGTATTGCACAGTTCTTCCCATTTCTTGATGAAATATGACTAGAATCCCAATGGTGATTTTTTGTGATTTGTTTTACCGCGTCCTGCAAACTCGGATTTTTGAGTGAAGAGGGTGGGAACCCCATGAATGGCATGTTGCATTGCTCCGATGGTCAGTTAACATGCTAGATATAAAATAAAGTCACAATTCTTAACCAGTTTCTCTTAACCAAACAACAGAGACAGATCTTAAAGATATCAGTAAAAAACGTAACATTTCTACTTCCGGCCGCCATTTTGGCGACCATCTTGGACGGTGAGTTCCAATTTTGGCACAAAAAGATGACGTTATGTCTTAGCTTCAGAAAAATGTTTACATGTGTATACATATGACAAGATTTTCTCACTATCTTTGTGTGTACGGGAGTATGTATATGTGTGGGTGTTGGTGTGTACTGATGGTATTTGTGCATGTGTGTGTATATACGTATGTATGTCTATGTGTATACATGAATTCGGATGCGAGCTGTTGAGTATGTGCGCATGTATGCGTTTATGTGTGTTTATCTTTGATACGAGTGTGGTGGGCATCACTGTTGCGTGTTGTTTTTGTCAGCCAGAATATAACTAAGTGCGTACGTGGCTATGTGAATGTATCCATGCAAATGAGAGAATGTTTAATGTTGACATTGTATGCCTGTGCGAGATTACTTGTTTGGATGAGTGCATGTGTTCATGGTGGTGGGAATTATTACTTACTTTACTTTCTATGCTATGTTGTTATGTTATAATTTGATTATAGCATGTATTTTGGGGTGCCTCGAAACAGTGCGCGGAACTGCGCAGACAGAACAGTTATTATGCACGGGGAGTTGATTTAAAACATGTATATTAATGAAATATAGTAGTAGAAGGTCTTCAGTTACGAATTTGCAAGGTCATTTTACCGTTTTATTAGATATAGTGAGTGGTAGAATCTACCGCGCACTGTTTCGAGAAAAGCTTACTGCGCTATATCTTCCGCGCATTGTTTCGAGAAAAGCTTATATATAGGGGCCTACTGCGCAGTTGATTCCAGAAAACTTACTGCGCGGTATCGGATTAATATAGCCATAGTTACGTGATAAATTAGATATTATAAAACAATTTTGTTTAAACTCCCATCAGCTTTTATTCGGGCATTGAACCGGCAGACTAAAAAAGTCAGGTAGTTGTCTTTCCTATAGCGAACATATTATTTTTAGCAGCATCTGGGACTAATATAATATGTCTATATTAGTCCCAGGCAGCATATTGGCCAAAATGAAATTACCGGAGCCATATATGGCAAATCTTATCTCTCTCTGTTCGTTGATCAGTTATTATGTCAAGAAGTCTGTCCGTCAAGTCAGGTAATTTCAATATTTTCCAATCAGTCTCTATTTTGATCACATTGTTTAAACTTTGACAGTTATTATTAGTCCAATCTGAGACTAATATATTATATATTATGTATATATTGGTCCCTGGTCCAATGGCGAGGAATAATGTTTGGAAATTTAAGTGCTGGCAATTAAGAATACTTTTTCCTTTAATTTTGGAATAAGAGTTGATCTGAAATAGTTATTACTGCCATAAATGTTCAACAGATCAGTTTCGATTTCCTCATATGTTGCACAAATCTATAGTATTCCATGGTCATATAGTGTGAATGTGGTCTCATCGAGGGCTTGCTTCCCTCATATGGTGTGGCTGTACATACATACACATTCAAAGTACATGGGACTGCATGTAGTTTCAAATAATAGTTAATATGTTTCCAGCGAAGTTAGAAATTCAACCGAACACGTTTGTGTCACATATAATTCAAACTTTAGTGTGTATCAACGATTCGCAATATTTAGGAACATAAAGGCCCAAAATGTGTTTTCTCCGTTACCACGCCCACTGTAATGTATGTGTGTCGCATATCCCAAACGCCACATCAATATTTCCCACATGTTTGTTTTCTAAAACGTATATATCCCCACATAAGAAATTGGCCAATTTCGTCTGTCTATACACCATATAGAGTGATAGAGAGTGTTCGATTCGGAATGAATTTTTAATTGCACGGTAATCCTAAGATATACGGGTAGCCATTGACCCTAAACATCTGGCTAGTGACAGCTCGAATCATGAGTATTTTATAAAATTGCATGCATGTGACTATAGCCACCGTTGTGTATTGATTGTGACAATATAAAACTGTTGCCACACGTTTAAATTGACTGTACGTACCCACATGCTACCTTTTCGGGTTGGTAACGGAGAAAACATGCATACAAGTGCCTACCGTTTTCATGACAGCTGAAAAGTATAGGAACATGACCCTCCGGTGCTCATTTTAACATGACACATTCCACACATACTATATTTTCATATTATGATGATGATAACCGGCATATTGAAAATTTATTTTGTCGATTTTATTGCAAACTACATGTCGATTTAAGGAATTTTAGGCCTTTGCCTCTTTTGAGATTTTGTCTCACCTCCTGGTTTAGCTGGTTAGTGCCACACGGGTACAACACTGATGAAGACATTGTTGAAGACATTGATTGTATCAGATCGAAGATCGAATGAAATTGTCAGCGTTGACTTCATACTTACACATACACCCTGCAGACACTCAATAATCACTGATGGTTGTGTTGTTTCAACATTTTAACTTCTCATATTTTCTACAATGACATGCAGTAATTAAGCTGTCACCTCTAATCAGTCTACCGCTATACTATTACTAATTAAAACGTGTAAGTGTGGTTCCTAATCCGATACCACGAGTAAGCTTCAAACAATGCGCGGAAGATATCGCGCAGTAAGCTTTTCACGAAACAGTGCGCGGTAGATTCTACCACTCACTATCTCTCTCCAATACGACTTAAAACATTAAAATAACCTTACAAATTCGCAACCGAAGACTGTCTACTACTATAGTTCATGTTTTAATTCAACCCCACCTGCCCCTGTGCATAATAACTGTTTTATTTGTACCGCGCACTTCCGCGTAGTTCTGCGCAGTTCCGCGCACTGTTTCGAGGTGCCGTGTATTTTGTAAACCATTCTCTCCTATATTATATAGCTGGAGGAAATAAAGATGATATATCTATTATAGAGGATACTAGAAGGTGACCCGACTTCGTCCGGGCTATTCAAAAACCAAATTTCAAGTCGATAGCTCCACCCGTTTCCGAGATATATAGCCCAATGTCATTTGCGGATACCTCGGCCGGTGATGAGTTAACGCGACATCGGCCGGTTATGAGTTAAACGCGATCACGTCACGATCCATGTTGACGGCGTAATATATTTACGCAATGTTTTTCGATGAGCGAAGCATGGTCCTGCGTTCTTCCCGATAATTAAGGTAGAAACTTTAAACGTACACAGGCGTGTGATACATCATTGGAACGATGAAGCGCCACATATTCTAACAGTGTAAATTATATGACTGGCAATTTATTATTCGCGCTATATCGAATCGATTTGTGAGCACCGAACTGAAATATATTAGCGCAAAACGGCGTAAAAACAGATTTGACCTCGGCACGTGAAAAGTTGACCTCGGATCTGAAAATTAATATGCCTATGCCACTTCCCGACCAATAGTACCCTCACATACGAAGTTTCATCGAAATCGGGTCGGCCGTTTTCGAGTTCATCGCGAACACACACACAGACCACAGATACACAGAACACAAATACACAGACAGATCTTCCAAAATATATAATAGACTAGCCGATGAGCCCGACGTTGTCCGGGCTATTCAAAAACCAAATTTCAAGTCGATAGCTCCACCCGTTTCCGAGATCTCGTCTGCGCATGCGCGAAGCTGGCGTCGCACGGGATCGGCGACCCGATAAAATTCGTATCCGGGGCAAGATACATTCACATACCAAATTTCAAGTCGATAGCTCCACCCGTTTCCTAGATCTGGTCTGCGCATGCGCGAAGCTTGCGTCGCACGGGCTCGGCGACCGGATAAAATTCATATCCGGGACAAGATACATTCACACACCAAATTTCAAGTCGATAGCTCCACCCGTTTCCGAGATCTGGTCTGCGCATGCGCGAAGCTTGCGTCGCACGGGCTCAACGACCCGATAAAATTCGTATCCGGGGCAAGATACATTCACATAGCAAATTTCAAGTCGATAGCTCCACCCGTTTCCGAGATCTCGTCTGCGCATGCGCTGCACGGGCGTCGCACGGGCTCGCCAATACGACAACGTCCACCACCTGGTCAAACTACACGCACGTACCAAGTTTTGTCCCGATCGGTCGAGAATCGTAGATTTGTATCAATGACAGACAGACAAACATACAGACATACAAACAGAGGTCTTCAAAATATATATGAGACTAGCCGATGAGCCCGACGTTGTCCGGGCTATTCAAAAACCAAATTTCAAGTCGATAGCTCCACCCGTTTCCGAGATCTGGTCTGCGCATGCGCGAAGCTGGCGTCGCACGGGCTCGGCGACCCGATAAAATTCGTATCCGCGGCAAGGTACATTCACATAACAAATTTCAAGTCGATAGCTCCACCCGTTTCCGAGATCTCGTCTGCGCATGCGCGAAGCTGGCGTCGCACGGGCTCGGCGACCCGATAAAATTCGTATCCGGGGCAAGATACATTCACATACCAAATTTCAAGTCGATAGCTCCACCCGTTTCCGAGATCTCGTCTGCGCATGCGCGAAGCGGGCGCCGCACGGGCTCGCCAATACGACAACGTCCACCGCCTGGTCAAACTACACACACGTACCAAGTTTCGTCCCGATCGGTCGAGAATCGTAGATTTGTATAAATGACAGACAAACAAACAAACATACATACAGACAGAGGTCTTCAAAATATATATGAGACTAGAAGGTGACCCGACTTCGTCCGGGGTTTAACCTTGAATTGTCTATTTTGAAGGCCAAGGTCAAGTGGGGTCACGATTTGACCCGTCCAAAACACTGCCCGAACAAAAATACCCGACAAAAGTACCCGTCGAAATCCATCCGGTTTTACCCGATTTGACCTTTTAACCCGATTTGATTTCCACTAAAGTATATAAACGCGCCTCATATACACACGCTCATTAATTATCAAGTTTCAACGTAAAGATAAATTACCATCGGTGCCCGAGATATCGCCAAGACGTCTGAAACAGTCAAATGCATCGGCCGGTTAAGCGTCAACGTGATCTAACGTTATGAACTCTAACGACGTCATAGAAGTTACGCATTGTTTTTATCCTGATGGAAGATAGTACCACTTCTTCTTGATAATTGAGGCAGATAACTAAAACGGATACATACGCATTATATATCGTTGGAAAGAGGAAACACGAAAGATTCTCACAGTGTCATTATTATGACTGGCATTTAATTATTCGCGCTGTTTCGAATCGATTTGTAAGCACCGAACTCAAATGAAAGTCCCGTAACACAGCGTAAAAACAGATTTGACCTCGGCACGTGAAAAGTTGACCTCGGATCTGAAAATTAATATGCCTATGCCACTTCCCGACCGATAGTACCCTCACATACGAAGTTTCATCGAAATCGGGTCGGCCGTTTTCGAGTTCATCGCGAACACACACACAGACCACGGATACACAGACCACAGATACACAGACAGATCTTCCAAATTATATAATAGACTAACCGATGAGCCCGACGTTGTCCGGGCTATTCAAAAACCAAATTTCAAGTCGATAGCTCCACCCGTTTCCGAGATCTGGTCTGCGCATGCGCGAAGCTGGCGTCGCACGGGCTCGGCGACCCGATAAAATTCGTATCCGCGGCAAGATACATTCACATACCAAATTTCAAGTCGATAGCTCCACCCATTTCCGAGATCTCGTCTGCGAATGCGCGAAGCTGGCGTCGCACGGCTCGGCGACCCGATAAAATTCGTATCCGGGGCAAGATACATTCACATACCAAATTTCAAGTCGATAGCTCCACCCGTTTCCGAGATCTGGTCTGCGCATGCGCGAAGCTGGCGTCGCACGGGCTCGGCGACCCGATAAAATTCGTATCCGGGGCAAGATACATTCACATACCAAATTTCAAGTCGATAGCTCCACCCGTTTCCGAGATCTCGTCTGCGCATGCGCGAAGCGGGCGCCGCACGGGCTCGCCAATACGACAACGTCCACCGCCTGGTCAAACTACACACGTACCAAGTTTCGTCCCGATCGGTCGAGAATCGTAGATTTGTATAAATGACAGACAAACAAACAAACATACATACAGACAGAGGTCTTCAAAATATATATGAGATAATCCTCTTCAAAAGACCAACTTAGTCCAAATTTTTCTAGATCAAATCTGTTATCGACCAAACTATAAGGTCCAATAACCATACCAATGTATAGGTTGCCTGCAGTATATATGCGACAAACATGTGTAATTTGTGTATGCACAGTACTTAGCGTATTACGTCACGTTGTGACTGGGCCCGCGGCTGGATGACTAAATGTTCGTCCAGCCTGTGTATTAATACTATAGTTCTCCATCTGCAGTACATTAACCAATAGCAAGTAATCGAAGAACACACTGATATATTACATGTATTCTTTGCAAATGGCAGAAACACAGTACAGGGGATTGTAACGCGCTCGCCGCTCTGCCTCACCCCAATCGCATTATACCCTTAAACGCCGTACCTCTGTATACAGTATTTTAAAAATCGTAGCAAATTATTTCCGAATGATATGCCATTTATTTGCTCGAAAATACACTGTACATTATGCCTGAGTTGGCAGTAGAGTTGCAAGAAAAATAAGATGGCGTCTATCGACCCCGTATATGAATCCATATCCTCCCGGTGCTTTCAATGTGGGGTCGATGTCAATCAAGGTGAACCTGATTATCCCACACATCCTGATAGTAGATTTCAAATGTCATTGGTCAATCTAGTAGGCCACCATGATTAATTTGCCTACCTCGCACCCCCGGGTATACTACTAGGGTATATAGTAGTATATAATCACTGTCCACCCATGCATGTGATATAGCCCGCCCTGTCCTCGTTAACTAATGCGGCAATATCGGTATTGTCGCATATCCTTTCACGCGGATACGCGAGAATACGCGGCGATATTGCCACATGAGTTAAAGTTTAATTGTCACTATATATACATCAGATTTATATTGTAGGTGCATACCCCAGATGGCAACATATCTATATGGCAGGCCGTTTTAACATGAATGCGCTTAAGTACATAATTAAGCGCAATTCATTTAACATTATGTGGGCAGCAATTGTGCTTAAAAGTGCAATTAAAAACTCTGTAATTTCAATTGGGCTTCTAAAAGTGCAATTGAATTGCACTTAAGCGCAGTTATTGACCACAATATAGAAAAAACCCTTAATTCTTATATAATAGTCTGCAGGAGGAATATTCGGCCCTAACCTGATTATGAACCTCATTTTATCTTCGATGTGTGAAAACTTGTTATGGCTATTGCGTAATTCAATTGCACTTATGGTAGAGATGTAAGTAATTGCTCTTAATGAAATTGAATTAAGGGTTAAGTCAAATTACTAATAAATGTGAAAACGGCCTCCCATATATATATAGGCCTACATATCAAGTTTATGGAACTTAATATTAGTCATTTTCAAATCATTTTAGTATCAGTATCCGAATGACTTCCATTGGCTCCAAAATTCATTTTAACACAGGGAAACGCGTCGTTTTGAATGTAGCCTAATAATTATGTTGGCCCTAACAAAAATTCGCGGGGGGGGGCGACTCACCGGCCCGGTCCACTCGCCACTTCGCGGCTCCGATGATATTTCGCATAATATATCAATGTCCTCCCTTTTTTTTTTTCTTCTGGATCCTCCCCTGTATTTCTCTTAAGATAAGAAAATATAAATCAGCGCAATTCATTCCGTAACACGACGGCCATGTTGGAGGCCATCTGCGGTACCGGTACGAATTATTCCGAGTACAGAAATGTTAACTTTGACATGATCCGAACTTGTTTATGATTTTTTTTAGCAAAGCAGTTTTCTCGAAATAGAGGAGATGTCAACGTGTTTAGCATAAAGAAAAGTTGTAACCGACAGAGAAACTTTAGCTTTATTGCAAATTAATTAGAAGACTTTTCCAAGTGTAAGTTTTCGGGTCAAAAAGTCTCTTGAAGTTACCATATTTCGTGCACATCATCTCAGGTGACACTCAGTGCACTCCACAGTGACAGTGGGGTGATTCTATTCATTAGACATTACCCTGGCCAAAATGAATGGAATGATTTTTGGTGATCTGAGTAATCAGAAATCAGCACTATTTACAACTGAAACAAAATATAATTTTTTATTGAGGAAATTTGACAAAACTCACATTTGGCGTGTCGAACAGACGAAGACTTAACTTAAGTAAATCTAAATGATCAAAAATATCTGATATTCACGATGAAACTAACGAGAATTTTGACTTTTATCAAACTTTGTTATTCTAAGCTGTGTATTTTGTAAATGTTATTTTCGGATATTATGGCATGTATACGCAGTCCATATCATTTTCTCTATTTCTGATGTCTGACTTCATAACTGCTCATTATGTTCGGTTGTTAGTTGAAAAAAAAAAAAAAGAAGCAAAATCGCCTGCCCGCCCCAATATTTTTTGGACCCGTTACCAGAAACACGCATTCATATTATTTTGGCCTTATGCCATGGGAAGCAAGACGATTGGTACCTTGGACGATTGGTACCTGGATGTACCCACGGGACGATTGGTAGGCCTACCAGTCTGGTTTGGATGATTGGAATATATTTAATGTTTTACGAATATTATGGTTTTATATCAGTATTTGACGTACTCTGGACAATTGGATCTTGTAAGGACTTACTAGTACTGGTACATCAATACGGTCTATTTTGCAAGAGTTTTAAGTGAAGCATAGGCTTAGATAATCATGATTATAATTAATGTAAATTGGCCTGGCTAACACATGTGCATACTCTCAAGTGCCTAATAATCGTGATGGCCTGATAATAGTGATGGGTGGGAATTTAGGCTGAAATTAATAATAGTGATGGCAATTTCACTCTATGTCTCATTGCCAAATAATAGTGATCGTTGGGAATTTTCTCCAAAATTAATAATCGTGCTGACACTATTATTAGGCACCTGAGAGTACGTTTTATTTATCAAATTATCACTTTGGAGGGTCTTTAATGTCAATATTTGTAATATTATACGAGCCAGCAATGTGTATTTAGTGGGGCTGCCACGATTCATCACAATTCCTATGAATCGCTTTTTAAAATTCATTGTCTTGGGAGGGTGCAATGCAATGCAAAAACAATTCATATTATAAGTGCAGAGTTATCAATAGTCAGAGATCCACACTTTTCCACTCAAAACTTCCATTATGGCAGGTCTGGGGACTGTATTATAACTGCGGTATTATAGTCTACTTCTAATACCTGGCCATGCATTTTGGTCACATTGTGTGTTTGTATAAGCTAGCTGTATATAGATGTCTGATTCTTAATCACTAACTGAGCAAGTTGTAGTCACTGAGTTGTAATGACCAGGCTTTGTGACGAGAATAACCGGTCGTTGATCAAAAGTAAAATGTTTTTAGAATGATAGCTCACAATAAAAACAACCATGGGTGCGATTCCCTGTAGAAATCATTTCTGGTATGAAACGTCCAGGTACCAATCATCCAAGGTACCAATCGTCTAGAAGCCATCTTATACCAGAAAATAGAACAAGTCTTCTCGGTCCACAACAGCTTGGGATATTGGTTAAGTTGATGGTGTTTTGGACCGAGTCCCATCCCCATTGCCCTTCTACAGTAATGCCCTAATTAATCGATTAATTAGGGCATTACTGTATAACAAACTTTCATTCAAAAGATATCCTACATATACATGGAGCCCGGTCATTCACATAGACCCATAATGTGATTACATTGTAATCATCTGACATGTCCGTGATTAATCTGTCTTCAAAATGATATATCATTTAGCATGATAGATAAAAGTTATACATAGTGATGATATAATATGATCGTTTAATGTACAGGGTATTGTATACATGCTTTTTCTGAAAGCGCTACAAATCAAAATTCTCTGGAAAACAAGGTTTCTTTACTTGTTAATCTTGTTGCTTTGACATTTAAGTGACCTCTGATATATGCATGTTTGATACCATCATCAGGCCTGCATATTTCACAATTATGCGTAACCTATTTTTCGTTTGCCTGGTTTGTGCTTAGGTAAACCATAGGTTACACAAACTGTTATAATCAGGACAACTGGCATTATTAACTAGAGATGGGCAGCTCATTGAACTAATGTCATGATTTCGAATGTCTCATTTCTTTTTTAGTTTAGTTTCTCTTATGTCTGCAAATTGGCAGACGACTCACTGCATAATCGAGGTTCCCAATGGGTGTACATCACAATATTCACCATTTGGGAACTTCAAATCTGAGTCTTTGTCTCCTATAGCATATGAGACCATGCAGAATGAGGTCCCCAGAGGGTGAAGTTGGTGATGCTAGCCCACTATACAGGATAGCGTCACAAAATTCACCCTCTGGTGACCTCATACTGCAAATAACAGGCACACAAAACTCAGATTAGCACCTTAACCTTACATTGATTTATTTTCAGATGAGTAGCAGAAATCGAGTGTTGAGTGTTAACCTCATTCATAATGAGTTGGCAACACATTTCCTCAGTTTGGGAGTTGTGGTTGTAGAGGAACCAAAGATGCCATTCATGAATGCAAGAGAAATAAGAATGTTGTTGAAGAATCAGCTTCCAGCATTGCCAGCTATGTTTGCCGTCTGCTCCAAAGATAGGTAAGAAGTTGAGTAATGCCCTAATTAATCGACTCTTTAACCCTTTACCCAACAGAATGGCCCTGTGGCAGTGCCAATGCATTCTCTTATATATGCATTGGCTTAACATATTAAAAATGATAAAAATGTAAGAAAAAATTATAAAATTGTTGTAAGAAAAAATGGTAAAAAGTGTTTAAAAACATTTTTTTTAGGCCAATGCATTCTCTTATATTTGCGAGGCGACCTATGGTCGACTCGCATATATAAGAGAATGCATTGGTACAGGGCATAACTGTAACCATCACAATGTGGTCAATGAACCGGTTCCAATGATATCCATATTTGTATGGTGTTATTGAGACAGACCGAAGATATTTTAGGCTGTTGAAGCTTTATTTGGGCGTTTTTGGCCATTTTGTTGGGTAAAGGGTTAACCACAGCAGAATTATGGGTAACTTTTCAGGATTTAGTTGGAAATATGGCTTTACGTCTCTGGAGAGTGGTGAAGCACGTGCATGATTTCATTGGGTTATGCCATAATGGATCATTTCCCACGCATTCTCAAACTCAACTATTGTTGGAAAACTGAATACAGGCAAAATATCCATAAGTCATTTTACTCATCTCAATATAGGACACATCATCTTCAATATAGGACACATCATCTTCATCGCAATATAGGACACATCATCTTCATCGCAATATAGGACACATCATCTCAATATAGGACACATCATCGCAATATAGGACACATCATCGCAATATAGGACTCATCATCGCAATATAGGACACATCATCGCAATATAGGACACATCATTTCAATATAGGACACATCATCTTCGAGTTTTTATTAGTCAATGATATTCGTGACTGATTATTCTTTCGCATCTTGTTATATTTGTAACTATTTCTGAATACTACGATTCTCAGAGACATTTAAAACGCCAGGAATGCACTCCATATTTGGAAATAGTTTATTATGTCATGTTGGGAATGCCATGTTGTTGTAGAAATGAAATTTAGTGGACACTTCAGGAGACGTACATCCGTTAGTATTATCCTCATCTTTTTAACCCTGACAGTGCCAAGTCCGATTTTTGTATCAACCCATATTTCCTTGATCATTTTTTCAAATTTATTGATTATAATAATGTGATACATTAATGGAAAGAGCTCTAAGAGCTGAAAGGGTTAAAGAGACTGGGTGATGGGCAGCAAGATAGTAAATTAGCAATTGCCAATCGTGATAGTTATCCTTTATCGCCCGATAGTGCGACACTATGGACATACCTATGTGATAGATGATTGCATGTTTGTCAAATGACTTGACATAGCTGGAATTGGCTTCATTTAAAATACACTTTGATGTTTTCGGAAACACATAATTAATGGAAATGTACAGGTGGAGAAATGTCTGGGAGGGAAATGTCCAGTTGTGGAAATTTTGGGGTGTGGAAATGTCCAGGGAGGGCAATGTCTTGGTGAGGAAATGTCTTGGTGGGGAAATGTCCAGGTGGGGTATCCAAGGAGGGTAATGGCCTCATTGTCCTGGTGGAGAAATGTCCAGTGGGGAAATGTCCGGGTGCGTATCCATGGAGGGAATGTCCTGGTGGAGAAATGTCAAGTGGGGAAATGTCCGGGTGGGGAAATGTCTGGGTGGGGAAATGTCCTGGTGGAAATGTCTGTGTGGGGTAATACCGGGGAGGGAAATGTATGTTGGGAAATGTTCGGTGGGGAAATGTCTTGGTGGTGGAAATGTCCTGGGTGGGAAATGTCTGGGGTGGATAATGGCCAGGGCTGGAAATGTCCGGGTGGGGAAATGCCTGGGTGGGAAATGTCTGATACCCTGATGCATATATGTCATGTTCTTCATGTGAGACTGTCATTTTTCGTTTTGTGATCCGGCTACGCCTTTCTCTTTATCTTTTTTTTAAGGAGAGCACTAACAGAACAACAAGAAGTTGCTGTTGATATGCGGACAGTTATAACGGCCAATGATGAAATATTCATACTCAGGCAGTTTGGTATGTAAGATTTTATATAAATTCCATTTTGAGTGATGTGTTGTGTAGAGGTAGAGGGGTAATGTCGCAGGAGCTATACTCGACCTTCACCCCATAATTGGCAGTCACGTTATATTCAACTAATTAACGGATCTCTTTCGGGTGGTTTTTAAAACACCACAGTGAGTAGAACATCTTGATATATAGGTCAAATTGCACATGCGGGGTGGGTGGAGTTTATTTGAGATTATAGATGCATGCCCTACGAGTATACCGTTAAATATTTATGCAAATAAATGCTTACGAAACACATATTTGAAAAAGCTATGGAAGGCGTTCATTGTCGGGACAGCTATGTCTTCCATAGCAGATGAGGCCATGCAGAATGAGGGTCCCATAGGGTGAATTTAGTGAAGCTAGCCTACTGCAAATGAAAGGTACACTAATCTCAGGCTTGTTAGAATTCAAGCCTTGAAATAGTGTGTCTGTCATTTGCAGAATGAGGTCCCCAGAGGGCGAATTTAGTGATGCTATACCACATAGCGGGCTAGCATCACCAAATTCACCTTCTGGGAACCTCATTCTGCTGAGGTGTAAGCAGAATGAGGTCCTCAGAGGGTGAATTTGGTGATGCTAGCCCGCTATGCAGGGTAGCATCACTAAATACATCCTCTGGGGACCTCATTCTGCAAATGACAGACACTATTTCAAGGCTTGTTACCATTAACACCAAGAAGAACATAAATAATAGAAAGAATCTTTCTTATATCTCATTATCAATAACTCTCCAGTGACAAGATTACGCATGTTGAAATCATATACACAGGCAGTCAGTAATGTTTACGTTATATGCAAAGAACAATAACTCTAAAATACAGATATTGTTGATTATGATCAGTTGCGGTGTGCTGTGTATTTCCTCATTAAATTATTTGCAGCAGCAACGACAGCACTCAAGTCACCTTATATTATTTCTTGGTATAAACAAAAAGTAAACATCACTTGTAGCACTTTACATAAATGTTGTGGCATGTAGCTTAACCCTTTGAGTGCCAGGGGCCGATATCATCGGCCCTAAACCTACAAAATAAGTATGTTAAAGAATATAAGAATAAATTATTAAAATTGTAAAAAATTGTAAAAAAAAATAAAAAAATTGTTAGACCAATGCATTCTCTTATATATGCGAGGCAACCTATGGTCGACTCGCATATATAAGAGAATGTATTGGCACAGGGTATATGGGTTGATACAAAAATCAACCTGGCACTCAAAGGGTTAATTAGTCAATTTTGGACAAACCGAGAAGCAGATATGTTTCTAGGTAAAACATGTATATACTGATATGGTATTCGCACAAGTAATTATCTGTTACTTGATCGGTGAAATTTCAATAACCTACTATTCACATTGCAAATGCCTTGAGGGTCTATAAATTCTGACTTGTATGGGTAAGTCATTGTCAGATCTAATTATACCCCAAATATTTTTTTTTTAAAGGGGGATATACTGTTTTGCACCTGTCTGTTTATGGGGTTTGGACTTTGGTTTAAATATATATGTGACCCGCCATATCAAAACCAGTTGTAAGTCGGGATTTTTTTTACCCTGTGCCAATGCATTCTCTTATATATGCGAGTCGACCATAGGTCGCCTCGCATATATAAGAGAATGCATTGGCTTAACAATTTTTTATCATTTTTTTTAAATAAATGTTTCTTACAATTTTTAGGACATAAAATAAAAAACATCCATTACCCTGCAGGGAGCCCCACACATATATAGAAGCATATAGAAGAGTGTCGTCTGCTCATGTTTGTCTGGGGCTCTGTATGGGTGAAATTATAAAATTGTTAAAGAATACAAGAAAAAATTATTAAAATTATAAAAAATTGTTAGGCCAATGCATTCTCTTATATATGCGAGGCGACCTATGGTCAACTCGCATATATAAGAGAATGCATTGGCACAGGGTAAAAAAATCCCGACTTACGACTGGTTTTGATATGGCAGGTCACATATGTGGTTTAAGGGCTTTTTGGATTTAAGAGCTTAAGCACTTGAACCTTTCTGTTTTTGCCATATTATCATTTAACAGTTGCTTGGGGTCTATAAATAATTCTAGCACAACTTTCTAAAAACCACAAAAGTTTGGACAAAATTTATGTCCACCCTGTCCTTGCATTTAAGGACAAGGATTGAGGGCTTAAGCTCATTAACCCTAGATGTTCATAATAATATATCTGCTAATATTTTTTATTTTTCTCTAGTACTGAAGAGTTTACATAACACATAGAGTTATAGACATAAAATTACTAATTCTAACAGAGTTTACAGAGATAATAAATGTTGTATATGTGGTATGCTAATATCAATATTGAAAGTAGCCCTTAAACCTCTTTCGTTGGTGCACTTTTTGATGCCTCGTTTATGCTCGTTAATATGGATTGACCTCAGTACGTAAACCACTATCCTTTCGTTTGTCTACTCTTTCGTATGTGTGCGTGCATACGTCCGATGTCTATTCAAGTCATAACTTGAAGAGTTTTGCTCGGATCTCAATGTAATTTGGTATGGATGTTCACTACTATGAGGACATTCAATGGAGTGTCATTTCTTTTGTTCGGGTTTTCTGTTCCAGAGTATTCATCTTTGTTTATCTGGAAATGTTGGCTTTTTTTGTCCTTCTGATATCTGTTTAGGTCATAACTTGAACAGTAGTGCTCGGATCTCAATGAAATTTTTTTAATGGCTGCTGAAATTATTATAAACCCTAATACCATTTTCATTACAGAGAAACTAAGATGTGGTATTGGCATCAGGAACGGCGAGAAAACATCAAACTCTGGCTTTATCTTCATCGACTATAACTGTGTGCTAGCAAGTTTACGAGTCCAAATAAAACAGAAGGTATCAGGCCCTCTTTACATGTGATATGCCGTCGTTCGGTTAGCTACAGTAATGCCCTAAGTAATCGACTCCTTTAGCACAGCAGAATTATGGGTAACTTTTCATGATTTAGTCGGAAATATGGCTCTCCCCGAGAGCTTTCCGATGAATGGCAACAAGCCATGTTTCCGACTAAATCCTGAAAAGTTACCCATAATTCTGTGGTTAAGGAGTCGATTACTTAGGGCATTACTGTACCCGGATAACCGTTTATTATCCGGATTAAGTCTGTTTTGACTCTTCACATGGCAAACATACTGGAGATCCAGTGGATACCAAAAAAAACTTGACCAAGCCATCTTTGATGTGCAACCCTTGTTTATACCATTATCCTACCAATAATATAAGAATAATATTAGAAAGTTACAACTTAAAATGGTTAATATTGTGATGTACACAGAAAGCTGATGTCGGGGAGTGACCTCTCCGAATTTGAATCCTCCAGGCTGGTCTCACTCCAGTCGTGACTTCAGCAGATGGATAATAGTTTGAAGACAACTTTAAACATGGAATAAATGTGTCAGCACTTCAACCCTCAATGGACCCTGCGGTAACTCAGTACATTGGTACTGTTACCCAGCGAAGGGATATGAAACCTGAGGGAATTGTGAAATTGTATACAAAAGCTATTGAAATTTATGATAACAAATTTTTAGTCACATAATATCACAAAGTGTCACATAATATCACAGATGTATGAAAGTATAACTAACATTTTGTTTATTAACATGTCAACTTGGAACTATATTTTGCCATTGAATGATCAGTACTGATGTTACTGTAATGCGACACGTTGTAGTCCCTACTGCTGGTATATCACTTTCCCGTTCAAAATTCATGGAAACTTTTATACCCTCATTGAGCCTTTATGCCCACAGTGGTGACTAGCAACTTTCTTTTTACAATGATCTTTAACCCTTTCAGTGCCAAGTCCGATTTTTGTATCAACCCATATTTCCTTGATCATTTTTCAAATTTATTGATTAGAATAATGTGATACATTGTTGGAAAGAGTTCTCAGAGCTCTTTCCATCAATGTATCACATTATTATAATCAGTAAATTTGAAAAATGATCAAGGAAATATGGGTTGATACAAAAATCGGACTTGGCATTGAAAGGGTTAATTCTATAGTAGAGTACGTGGTCATGGTATAAAATAAAATACAACAGTTCTATTGTTTTGACACACTTTCATGTTCATTTCCACTTGAGTAGACCTTTATTTGATTAACATATTGTTATATCAGCAACTTTCGTATACAGTAATGCTCTAAGTAATTGACTTCTTAACCAAATCAGAATTATGGGTAACTTTTCAGGATTTAGTCGGAAATATGGCTTGTTGCCATTCATCGGAAAGCTCTCCCCGAGAGCTTTCCGATGAATGGCAACAAGCGCATGCACACAAGTGCATTTTGTTTCTTCGCGCATGCACACAAGTGCATTTTGAGAAATGCCTTTTGTCGTATGCAAAGGATAAGAATTTTGTTATAAATATATAGCGCGACCAAAGGAAGCCGCAATATAATCTATATGTATATTGAATGTGGAATGGACTGTCTCATTGAAATATCTTGTGACATGTTTCACTGCAAACCAGTTCAGTCAGCATAGTTGATTGCCGTATAGTTGAGCTTGTATAAATGTATATACATACCAGTTAAGAGCATTTTGAGTTACATCGCCAGAACACTATATATTACGTCAGGCGCCTCGGGTTGGGGTCATTGAACGTTCAGGACGTCAGGTTCAAAGGGTTAAGCGTTGTTTCCTTCATCTTAGGTCTGTTTTATACCTCATGTCCAACCCAGGTCCCGCTATCTTCTGCTTGATTGCTCATTCATGATTGGCTGTTTATTATTATTTGATTTTGAGTAATATTGTTTTTACAGTTTTGTTGGCCATTTGACTTTGAGTTTCTCGACAGTAATGGATGGACAGTAACCCAGGATGACGAGGACGACCTGACAGCAATAGATTGTCTCAGTGATCACATGATCACAGTACATTCCAAAGATCAGAGACGGAGGTCCATAGGCTCTGTAGATCTCAACTGCTCCATGAGTTCCGGGCCAAAGTCTAAAAAGCCAAGGTATGTCCTTACCCTTTCTATACTAAATTGATTCTCCAACTCAGTTATAAAAGTATGAGCGTCAGATGGGCTTGATCTTAGATATTAGACATTGCTCCACCCCCGTTGTGCGCTTTGCCCAATTGATCATTTAATTTAAACAATAAACATTTTGATTTAAAAAAAAATTCATTTTATAAATTTTTAAAAATTAAATTAAAATTATTTTGATATTTTTAAATAATTTTTTTTCTTTTTAAATCAAAACTTTGAAAAAACTAATGGCGTTATAACATCTGCAGGGTTACAGGCAAACAGATAGACAGACAGATCCTTCTCTTTTATATGTATATATAGATAATAATAGTACCCATGTTGTTGTTGTAATTGCGGCCCAGATACAATAAACTGTCTTTAAATGGTTAATTTTAAATAGAGTTGACTCCATAGCCTGATGATAAGTGTTTGTTCAAGGTAAGTGACCTATGGTCAAGTTGAGTTAAAAGTGGGCATATACAGTACAGTAATGTCCTAAATAATCGACTCCTTAACCACAGCAGAATTATGGGTAACTTTTCAGGATTTAGTCGGCCATATTTCCGACTAAATCCTGAAAAGTTACCCATAATTCTGATGTGGTTAAGGAGTCAATTATTTACGGCAGCATTACTTTAAGTGACCTATGGCTACCTGATTGAGTTTGTTTAGGACAAAATATCATTGGTGGGCTTCTAAAACATCGTACATCAGGAAAATCAAAATGTTCATTAAGAGACACAAAAAACTTTATCTCTGGAACTAGAATTGGTATCTGCCAATAACTTTGCACAATAATTCTTTATTTCACATTTGTTGTAACATATACACTTTCATATTCAATTATCTCCTAATTGATGAGAAAACGTGAATTTATGCTGTTATACAACACTTTAGAAGTAAAAAGTAGAAATCTTTGAGGTAAGACATTTTAGTTTTGATGATTTCTGCAGCTTCGTTAGATTCTGCCACTCAGGATAAGGAAGATACGTCCTATGGCCAATCCTCTTCAAAACAAGCCAATTAAAATTATCCTAATAGGAACATTTTCAGAAATGGCGGGAAACTCAGATACAGCATTTTAGACCACGAATTTCCCTGAAAAATAGCATTTGTACTTGAAATATTGACAAGTTATCTGATGTACAAGTTTATGTAATCTGAAAATGCAATAATAAGTTCTGTGCCAAAATGACATGTACGACATTTTAGAAGCCCACGTCCGAGGATATGTGATTTCCGGCTGAATACAGTAAATATTAAAACACATATAAATGTGCCAACTGATAGACTGGTACATCTAGTCCTTTTATTCATTTCGGATTGAAAAGTATCTGAGGACATAGAGAACGTATCCTATATAAATGGATCAGTGATGTTGCAAATCGTTATCTATGTCCCAATGCTCAGCAAAACAGGATTTAGAAGAAAAAAAGCAAGAGTTGGGATCAAGCCTTGAAATAGCGTGTCTGTCATTTGCAGAATGAGGTCCCCAGAGGGTGAATTTAGTGATGCTACCCCGCATAGCGGGCTAGCATCACCAAATTCACCCTCTGGGGACCTCATTCTGCTGAGGTGTAAGCAGAATGAGGTCCCCAGAGGGTGAATTTGGTGATGCTAGCCCGCTATGCGGGGTAGCATCACTAAATTCACCCTTTGGGGACCTCATTCTGCAAATGACAGACACAAATAGTAATGGAGTCTGTGGATATTAAGCCTGAGTTTAGTGTGTCTGACATTTGCGGAATGAGGTCCCCAGAGGGTGAATTTAGTGATGCTATCCCACAGTGGGCTAGCATCACCAAATTCACCCTCTGGGGACCTCATTCTGCTTAGGCCTCAACTGCTATGGGAGACCTAGGATCAGATTGAAGTCCCCCAGTTGAAGTTGGTGATGTTCACCCATTAGTAACCTCAATTATGAAATTTATCTTCTGCAAATTAGGGGATATAGAAACTTCCCAGAAGGGAAAAAGTAATTAAAAAAACATTGTTAATTTAAGACTATAGATACTTCCCAGAAGATGAGGCCTAAGCAAAATTGGATCCCCAGACGGTGAATTTGGTGATGCTAGCCCGCTATGCGGAATAGTATCAATAAATTCACCCTCTGGGGACCTCATTCTGTAAATGACAGGCACACTAAACTCAGGCTTGGTTGATATTCATTTAAGTTATTACACTAACGTTTTTAAAACTGATAAATTGTTATTTTTTTAATTCATCTTTCACACCTGGTTTATTTTTGTCTTACAGGTTGGAAGAGTTACCTTCCCTGACACGAGATGACTCGTCATTCTCACATGGTCTACCCGATGACTGTCATCTGAATGAGTCATCATACTTTCAAATGTCCAAACAGATCTTAGTCAGTTACTGCAGGGCGGAGTCGGCCCAGCACGCCCTCAACTTAACGGGAGCTCTCTCCAAATTGGGATACAGTGTATATCTGGTATGTTTTTTTCATTAAATTAAACACATGCAAACAGTGAGCCCTCCATATGTACTCCATAGATCGCTGCAAAAGAATTCGCACTATTTCAAGTAGGCAGAGTTTAGGTATTTATGACTTGGGAATTCTCGTAAAAAATATGGAAATATATTAATCTGCATGATATTTTTTATCATTCATGTTCCAAATTCTCAAAAATGTCGAGGCACATTGTGGTCATAACTTCCCCTTTTAGAAAAGGCGGCATGCATTGGGGGGATGGGCAAGGGCGTAATTCTGGGTACGGCTGGACGGTTTTGGCCGTACCAATATTTTGCTGGCAAAGGTGAATAATATACTTCTAACAGGACCAATGTTAATAATCCTGTCATTCCCATCAGTATGCCCAATTAACTTATTATGAGTATTGGAACAACTAATTGATCATAATGTTTTATCAGTACACGTTGTTATGATAAGTTGCATCATGTTCCTGTAGGCATGTGCGTGGTATAGATCTGGCGTTATATATAAACATCACGACCAATGGCCCTTTCAGTCATAACACAAACTCCTTTCCATATTATATAGGGCTGTATGGGCCTATTCCTAAGTTATACTCCATGGCTAAGCACTGCCAGGAAAGTGCATGGGCCAAATGTGTACGTGGTATTGACGTATGGATTTTGGTAAATTTAGTTGTTACGATACATGTATTGCCAACCGTAGGCATGTTACTATCATGTGCCAAATTCAGTCAATCAGGTATAGGCTATAGAATTTTGTTCAACCAGCTAGCACTCCACACTCCCCTCACCACACTCCCCTCACCAACTTCCTGCAGTGACATGGCTGCATCGGCGAATGTAATTATGTGATTGTCACTCACTCATGTATATAATCTACTAGAAATACCACCGATGTCAGGATTTAGTTGATCTAACTCATTATTACAGTAAATATTACTTATTTCCATTTTTGTAACCACTTCTATATGCATGTATATATATCAGGAAACCAAGTAAAACGTGTCATTTTGAATGCAATATTAAAAGATTTCCTCAGGGCAGGCCCCCGAACCCCCTCCTCTTGTGTTCTCTCCCACTCTTGTGTTCTCCCCCACTTACTGCTTTGCAGCTCGGATAATGCTTCACAGCATATGTAAATTGTGCCCATATTATTCGGCCGTACGCATAAATGTATGACCGCTACGCTCTGGGGATGGGGTAGATAAACTATGTTTTTTTTTCAAAAAGAATTTTCCAAACTGTAATTTATTGCATTTGCCTCAGAAAAACATGCTTCATTGTCACCATTGATAGTTTTTCTGATTCACATAGTCATATTGAATGATAAAATAAGAGTAACTTGCCACTACATTTTAAGGTAAAAATATTTGGGAGAAAATGATCAGGGTGGGAGATTATCTACAAAAATTATAGTATTATCAGTATAGACATTTAATATCAACTGGTTATACGCAATAAGATAACTTCCGTCCACTTGGTCTGGGACTAAAGTATGTGGCAGGATAACCAAGGATTAGATCCTTTGAACTTGGCTGGCCGGTTTTCGGCCAGAAAGTTATTGTATATATATTCGACAGGCCGATTTTTTGCCCATAACGTAATCTCGTTCTATCGTCATTTAAGGACTCTAATTAAGGCTCCCAAATTACGATTTCTTTGGCTTCGGAGGTAAAAAAATATTTGAATCGAGTCGAGGATCTCACCCATCAAAGCTCAGAGTGACCAGATATCGATTTTTGAAATTTCTCGAGATATGTACTTATTTGTGGCCTGTCAGACAAAATCGCGGATGAAGATGGATAACTCTAAAATCAAGTGGTAATACGGCCAAATTTTGTGATACTCAAGTGACAATTTGGCCATTATTCGTTGAACAACATGTTGATAAATAACACGCTTTGTGGAAATGTTATACCATAGTTGACAGTGGTTAGAAGAATTATTTTGTTGTAATTAATCGATTCTGATAATTAAAGCGAATTTTGAAGAAATGTTGTTGTTGTAACTTGATGATATAGGGACTGTCTGATTGGATTGAGTACCTTTAATTAATGTATCATCTGCCAAGTTGATTACAACAACAGAAGGCGGTGCTTTAGATTCATGTTATTGTCAACCTGTATACAGGCATGTACATGATGAGCCAAAACAAACTGTCTGTTGATCAAACATTGCAATTATTATTGGATGATGGCAAGGATTGCAACTGGGACGAATAGGCTACAGGGAGTGAATTTGAAAAGGAAAGCAAATCAGAAGGAGACAGATGGGCAAAATATACCATTTGCAGGCCAAGCGTGTGGGGGCTACTGGTAAAGGTCCTGTACAGGAGCAGGTGGGGACGTGTCTTCACCCATGACGTCACAATTAAACTCCTGTTCCTCTGTGACATTTGATTACATGATAAAAGGATACAAAATGTTGCAAATTTCAGAGATTTTTCCTTTCAATTCTGGGTAGCTGCTTAGCAACCATTACTAAGTAGTAGTCGGGTGGCAAAGTATCCTGAACTTATAATGCTCAGTGGTGCATGGTGAACATACAGTAATGCCCTAAATAATCGACTCCTTAACCACCGCAGAATTATGGTTAACTTTTCAGGATTTAGTCGGAAATATGGCTTGTTGCCATTCATCGGAAAGCTCTTACTGAGAGCTTTCCGATGAATGGCAACAAGCCATATTTCCGATTAAATCCTGAAAAGTTACCCATAATTCTGATGTGATTAAGGAGTCGATTATTTAGGGCATTAGTGTAGCTTAAAGTTTCAGACGTGTCTCACAATTTTAACATAACCAGCTGGAGTCATAAATTCATATTCATTATAATTACCATGTTGTTTGCATTGTTCATAGAGCACATGAGTGCACATGGCTCAAATTCATTCATTTGTTGCATATAATTTGTTGAGTATAAAAGGAGATGGTCCCATAACTGGTCGGATTTAGTGTCAGTACCCCTTTAAAGATGTTATGTACAATAACAATTTTAATATTTTACATTCACATTTTCAGGATGTTCATGAGATAAAATCTGGGTTTGATTGGCAGGATTCGCTAAACTATGCCGTGAGCAACTGTGAAGTGTTCATTCCATTGGTTACTCCGAGATACGGGGAGACTCAGTGGACCAATCGAGAGGTAGGTTCCATCATTAACCATTCTTTTACTGAATGGATTCTCCCACTCAGATATAAAAGTAAATACTGGAATTATTAAATGGTCTTTTGTTTGTTTAAAGGGGTTTTCAGGAAAAATAAGCTGATGACAGATGATGCAGAAGGAGTGTTATTTATTGGTGTCAGATAAAATGTATTTCAACCTTTTCTAAACTGCAGTAATGCCCTAAATGATCGACTCCTTAACCACAGCAGAATTATGGGTAACTTTTCATAATTTAGTCGGAAATATGGCTTGTTGCCATTCATCAGAAAGCTCTCAGTGAGAGCTTTCTGATGAATGGCAACAAACCATATTTCCGACTAAATCCGGAAAAGTTATCCATAATTCTGATGTGGTTAAGGTGTCGATTATTTAGGGCATTACTGTAAATTGATTCTCTCAGTCACATGACAAGTGTACATCGGAATGGTCTAATGTTGATTTGGAAGGATGTTCAGGTTATAAAAGTAGACGGCAGAAAGAGCCCTATTTATTGAGGGAAATGGTTAGATAATAAGTTCAACAAACAACCTATCATTTGTTATACCCCCACTCTCGAAGAGAATGGGGGAATACTGGATTGACCTCATACGTCCATCCGTCCGGGCAGATATCTCAAAAACCACTTGTCTGATCTGAATGAAATTTGGTATGGATTTTCACTACTATGAGGGCATTCAACAGAGTGTTCAACCGTTTTTTTCCGGATTTTCCGATTTGGAGTTTTTGATCTTTGTTTATCTGGAAATGTTTTTCTTTTTGTCTGTCCAACCAGATATCTCCACCACCAGTTGACGAATATCAATTAAATATGGTATGGATTTTCACTACTATGAGGGCATTCAACGGATTGTTCAATCGTTTTTTCCGGATTTTCCATTCTAGAGTTATTCATCTTTGTTTATCTGAAAATGTGGTTTTTCTGTCCTTCAGATATCTCCACCACCGGTGACGAATCTTAATGAAATTTGGTATGGATGTTCACTACTATGAGGCCATTGTCCATTTTTTTTTGTACGAATTTTCCATTCTACAGTTAATCATCTTTGTAGATAAGGAAGTGTTGTTCTTTTGTCCATATCTCCACCACCAGTTGACGGATATCAATTATATTTGGTACGGATGATCATTACAATCATGGCAATCAATTGCTTGGTTTATATTTTCCATTCCGGTGTTATTTATCTTTGTTTATGTTAATGTTCACTATTATGAAGGCAATCAATTGAGTGTTCAATTGTTTTGTTCATGTTTTCCATTCTACAGAGTTACCTTTGCTTATGTGAAATTGTTGGAGGGTTATTTTCCCGTCCAAGCAGATATCTCACCTATACTTTATCAATTTGCCACCATGGGGTATGTCATCACCGCCAGTGCAATCTCTAGTTGAATTTATTATTTGAACATTTCCTGTGGGATAACTGCTCATCAATGATGCTTTGGTATAGAAAGGGTTAAACTTATTACCAGAACATTTCCTATGGAATAACCCCCCCCCCCTCACCACCACCAAAAAAAAAGTAACATTGATGTGATAAGTGACTACTAAACACAATGTTTGTATTGAGAAATTCGTGAAAATTAAATTATTGTTGGTTTCATTATTTGTTGAATAAATACCTTGAAATTATCATCATTATACTATATAGTGGTGTATAGGATAGAAAGTTATATACACACTGGATGCATACATGTGGTTGTTCAGTATAATAAATAATATGACCATACGTAAACGTAATAAAGCCCACGTAGATTAAATCTGGCAGTTTGCGATACGAAATACATTTATAATAATTACCGCTTTTGAATTACACCGGTATCGAAATTAGTCGACGAAATTGATGTGACAAAGATAAAGGGAAATAATGACATTTCTTCCTGTGCTCAAATAGAACTTTCGAAGAGGTGTTCTTTTGTGCGACACTGTTCACATTTTCACAACATTTTTACTCGATGCGTTTACTGGTAACACCGACGATCTGGTCTGCTTGACAGCGTGGAAATATAATAAAATTACATTACAAAATGCTCCAAGTTGTGTGTTGAAATTCTGCACTACATGTGGCGTGATTACAGGGTGTGCTGTATAGCTCATGGTGTGTTGCTACACAGCTACATGTAAGTCATGTGGTCCGAAAATAGCCAACGTCTATTCAAATCTGAGATAGAAATGCTTATTTGCATAAGTTGGAGGGAATTGTGTGAGCACACGGTGGCGTCATACAGTATAGTACAGTTCACAATCCGAAGAAACAAGTCCTGTTACAGTCATGTCGCAAGCATATGGGTGCTCGTCCCATATCCCAACTGAAGAACACAGGTGTGACATTAAGAACTAACCGGCACGATTGAACATAGTGACATTAACGGATTGACAGACCCATGTCACAGTATATGTCGCAAGCATATGAACGCATGCACTTGACACTATATCAATATGTGGGATACATACACAAAACCGCATGCGTGTGTTACTGGTATCAGTATATATCGAACGATTGCAACCCTATAAGTGTCATACTTACGCGATGCAGGCATGCATATCATTCCCAAAGTTCAGTCATACCAGAGTCCAGAATATTGTACCCAAATACAGGTTATGTCACACCGTTATATAATCGTTATTTGTTTGTGTGTAAAGCGTTCCTACATCAATAATGTGTACACTGCTACTACGTCAATAAAGCAATTTTCAGTCAATATATACCAGGATATGTTGATCAACTGCGGAACGCAATGTGAAATTAAGAAGTATCCACGATTAAATACAATGTCCCACTACCGGTTGGACAGACTATTGCCATAACTAGTGTATGTCGCAAGCATGTGGATGCACTTATGACACGATATCAATGTCGCACGCTTGGTATGGAATATATACACAAAACTACGCGTGTGTGTTACTGTTGTCAGTATATCGGACGAGTTCAATGGCGTAGGATAGCACAATCTGCCAAAAAACATTATTGTTCTCATTAAAAGACGAATGCGTGCATGATTATCATACACTATCGGCCAGTAACAAACATGCAACTGGGTCTGTTTACCACACGCTCGATCGATATATTCTAACTGACTCTTCCCCACCGATGTCCCTATATTCCTTCAAGATAGATGTTGCCTAACACTGTTTCTTGAGTGAAAGTGCTCAATTTCAGGTAGAACAAAACGCATAGATTTAACCATAAAACCTGCATTTTAGTAACTTCATTTGTATTTTCTTGCGATAATTGTCATATCTGCTTCAAAATAATACGGACACCAAACCCCATCAGCACCAACATTCAGTCATACACGTAGTCGAGAATACTGTACCCAATTACTGGTTGTGTAAACATTTTAAGGCTTTATTTTTTGTACACTTCGCTACTACGTCAATAAAGCAATGTTCACTCCATATTCCAGGATCCATTAATCGATGTCGCAACCATGTGAGCGCCCCTTCGGAATATCGACGTATCCCAACTCTAGAACGCATGCAATGTGAAATTAAGAATTAACCACAATTGAACATAGTATACCACTAACGGATTGTCAAACTATTGTCATATACTGTATGTCGCACGCATATGGACGCACTTGACACGACATAAATATCGCACGCTTGGTGCGGAATATATACACAAAATCGCACGCGCGAGTTACTGTTGTCGCATATCGGACGAGTGCAGTGGCGTAATGATCGCACGATCAGTCAAATATAAACTGTTATCCTTACGCGACGTATGCAAGTATGTCATATACCAGGGGGAACTAACACACATATGCGGCTGTTAATCACACATTGGAACGGCATATTCTAACTGACCCTTCCCCACAAGTGTCTCTACATCCCTGCAGTATGGATGTTAATTGCTCAACGCGGTTTCTTCCATGAAAGTGCCAAATACATATAACGATTTAAACTCATAGATTTAATCAGACAACCTGGAAATTTTAAGTATTTTAGTGACTGTTTGTATTTTTCCTGCAATATTTGTTTATCCTTTTAATGCTGGGAACTGCATTGTTGTGATATTAAAGACCATGTTCCAGTGCATTCTCTTATATGGGAAGCCTCGTGCATGTAAGAGAATGCGTTGGCACAGGGTTTTTCGTAATATTTCCGGAAACTCAAGTCATGAAATTGTTAAATTTAATAGACACCATGCACTATCAGCATCAAAACTCTAATAGCAGATAGCGTTGAGAACACTGTACACAATTGCTGGTTATGTCACAAGTCTAAGGCCGTATTATATATTTTAATGTGCTCTCACATCACACATTTTCACACTGCGCTGGTACACCAATAAAGGATTTTCAGTCTATATTCTAGTATGAGTTGATCAATGTCGCAACCATATGGGCGTCCCTTCTGGAATATCGACATACCCAACTATGGAAAGCGTTGTGAAATTAAGTTATAGCCACCATTGAAATTCCTGCCACTAATGGGTAGACTGACTATTTCCATATTGTATGTCGCAAGCATATGAAAGCACTTGCCACCATATCAATATCACTCGCTTGGTATGAAATATGTTATACAAAACCGCATGTGTGTGCTCGTGTCGTCAGTTTATCTGAAAAGTGCAATGACGTAATGATAGCTTTTAATGCAATTGCTTGTAGCTACCGGTGCCTGCTTAAATATAACTGACACCACAAACCGTCAATATCAAATCACAATCATACCAAGTAGAGCTGAGAACACTGCTACCAATTACTGCTATACCACGATGCCAGTCTTATTAAAACTAGACCTAACTTTCATTACTTTCAACTTACGTTGAGAGTTGACTTGAGAGGAAACCTTGGTCTAGTTATTACTAGACTGCCACGATCCTAAAGTTGTAGTTTTATTTTGGTTCTACTGAGTAAATACGTCAATCATTTTCCACAGCACTACTGCATCAATAAAGGATCGTTCAGTCCATATGCCAGGACGTGTTCATCAACGTCACAACCGTATGGACACACCTCCCAAAATATTGAAACATCACGAGTCTGGAACACATTGTTAAGAATAGAAATGACCAAATTAGCAGACTCTTGCCATCGTGTATATCGCAAGCATATGTACGCATGTGCCACTACCGGTATATCAATATGAAACGTTGGTATGCAATATATACACACAACTGATTATGTGTGTTCATGTCGTCAGTTTACCATATGAGTGCAAATGCGCAAAGATAGCACAATTTTCTGCACGAACAGTGAAATACCTCATGCGTTATTGTTATGGAATCGCAGTAGTTTCATAAACTTGGGGCCATAGCACCGATGTATGTTCTTTCTTTGAATGTCTAATTGAACATAATAATTGCTGTTTGCAGTCATGTTTCACGAACTTATATAGCTATAGTAGTACATGTACCCCGATGTATGTAAGGCAAAATTATAGTAAATATTTGTATGTAGAGGATCGCACATGAGTTTATATTGTGTACGGAATCTATCAATCGAGATAACTAAATTCGATTTGAGCCGAGGTTCGCCGAGACTCAAATAGAATTTAGTGGATGTCAGAGGTTGATAAATTACGTATAAAGTAGCAGCCCTGGGAATTAGCCTAGGCAATAGGCAATGCCTAGGTAAAAGCAGAGGCAAAATCAGTTTGCCTAGGAAATTATATTGCCTAGGTAAAACAAGTTCATTGGGTTACTAAAATTTATCTGTGTCTATCAGAAATAGAACCCCTTTAGCCAAAATGACTTCCTTAAATCGCTCTTTACATATATTGTACTAAAATGGTTCCATGGCACTGGGCCATTAACTAGCTACCCATAAGGGCACTAGTTTTGGAGATGATTTGTGGAATGTATATATATGATGAGTAGTGGCCTGGAAATGTTCTCCAAAATAACTAAGCATTTCAGGTTATTATTGAATCATATTGATTTGAGATGGCAATATTGTTGCAAAATTGCCTAGGTAAAATCTGTTTTTGCCGATTTCTTTCACCTAGGCAAAAATATTGCCTAGGCAAATTTTCCTTAATTCCCAGGGCTGAAGTAGAATGAGTTTGATATACCTTTTATCACATGATCAAATAAACGCGAAGTATTCATCGAAGAAAACTATCATAAACGTCAGCAATTGCAAGTCATTCAAATAATGGCGTGACGTCATCGTACGTGCTAATATTACACGTGTGTCTTACCAATAATTATTAACCTGGGTTTGTGAGTTAATTATGTGATAAATTGTGATATTAAACGTTCGTTTAATAACAGGAAATAGTGCCAGGTGACTCTTGACTTCCGGTATGTCTTCTATTTACACTCCATATATTATGCCTTCCAATATTTTTCCAACCAGCTATAATCATTAAGAGTTTGAAAAGTTATGTCATTATATATACACCATTAAATACATCAAAGTGTCCTTATTTATCTGGGACTATTGTTTACACGCGCAAACAATGCACAGTTACATGAAAAGTCATCCGATGTCGTATAGAAGCCGATGTTAGTTTAGTGTCCCATTTGTTGATTTAAGTAGGTTTTGTCGAGGCTTTGGATCATGTAATAAATATAATCTATAACTCGTCAAGTATAGGCTATAGCAGAATCTACAAAACCCGTCCACTACATTAGGTCAGGACCTCAACAAAGGCTGGTCCAGTTATAATTTTCTGGACTCGTTTTGTAAATTCCGCTATAAACTGGGGACTCGTTGTAGATCCTCTCTTTATTGCACACCCTGATCCCTGGAACATGACAAATGTGGCAAGAATGAATAAATACCAACAGGTATGATGGCAGTATCTCATTCTAATAACAATATATTCCTTATTGGTGAATTTGGATTTAGTTCAAAATAATATGATCATACTGTTGGCGCAATATTTTATTAATCAGAAGGCAATCACATCACCCAGGAGTCTTCATGTCTGTTCATTACACTTTCTGTTAGACATATATGCACAGCCACCTTCAAGTGCAAATTATGACACTTTCCAAATGTAATAGAACAAGATTTACATTCTCCAGAATTGAAGCAGTGTATATTTTCCTTAGAACAAGTGGATCAATACCCTGTACTTTCATAAGATGTTTTGCACTGAATAAATAAATACACATCAGCTTCCTGGAGTGAATTCCTTGTTACCTCAGGTCAAGAATCACTATACCGTGTGCACATATTACACACGCATGCCTCCACCCCAAAAGTATCCATTGCACACATGACTACCTCCAATATAATTGTTACCAATGTTATCAAGCGGATTAGGCCTGAAACACCTTACTGAACTAAGTATATATGTACATGGATCGATCAAATGCACAAAAATGTGACTGAATAAGTCAAATTTTAATAAACAGGATATACAATTCCCATTAATAACTCATGACATCACCGGAGCTTTAGTGTTTATAGAAAAATGCAGTAGATATCATGATTTATTAATTTCTTTTCCATATCATTTAGTATGGGACTTTTATAAGAAAGTTTAGGCTGGCAAAAATCACTGCTGCCTGCTGACCAGGGTAGGGATCTGCGAATCGGGGATTTTGCATCGAATCGAATATCGACATCGAATCAAATCTCGAATCGAATCAGCTATTGATTGAAATTGTTTACCAGTGTTCATTTCGGTGTCTCATGACAAAAAAACTGCAAAATTCACTAGATACTATATAAGGCCAAAAAAAAAAGTTTTGGTTCTCAGGCCCTGCCGCATCGCATTGAATAAAAAGGGCCGCATTAGGCCTTTTTATTGCAATGCCTGATGTTATGACAAACAAAAAAACTTACAAAAAATATATTTAAATTTATTTTATTTTTTTATTATTTTAAAAACATGTCCGTAGCAGATATGTGTTGAATAATAGTGTGCATTGAGCTCTAACATGTAATGTGTTAAAAGTGACTTGCAGGTTTACAACATGAAGTAGATGACTACAATTAAGATAAAAGGTCGCAGACCACATGTCCCCCGACTCGAGTGGTAAACTTCATGATTGGAATTGTTAGAAGGATACTATTTGCAACAATGTTATACAGTATATAGATGTTGCAAACCACCGCAAAATTTCTTGGACAAAACAACCCGATGAACAAACGCATGCAAACGCGAAAAAATGATATTTTTGTATTAGCTATATAGATGTTGCATATCACCAACATGTTAGGAACAATATCCCAAAGTTTCAAATCTCTACATTTAAAACTGTAGGTGGAGTTGATTACACCATGAAGGTACCCAATCTCATCCAAAAGGCAAAAATGTTCCAAATTTTCTAAGTCGAAAACCCCCCAAAAATATGGAAAAAATGATATTTTTGATTAGCTATATAGATGTTGCAAATCACCAACATGTTAGGAACAATATCCCAGAGTTTCAAATCTCTACATTTAAAACTGTAGGAGGAGTTGATTACACCATGAAGGTACCCAATCTCATCCAAAAGGCAAAAAATTTCCAAATTTTCTAAGTCGAAAACCCCCCCCAAAAATATGGAAAAAATGATATTTTTGATTAGCTATATAGATGTTGCAAATCACCAACATGTTAGGAACAATATCCCAGAGTTTCAAATCTCTACATTTAAAACTGTAGGAGGAGTTGATTACACCATGAAGGTACCCAATCTCATCCAAAAGGCAAAAATGTTCCAAATTTTCTAAGTCGAAAACCCCCCCAAAAATATGGAAAAATTTATATTTTTGATTAGCTATATAGATGTTGCAAATCACCAACATGTTAGGAACAATATCCCAGAGTTTCAAATCTCTACGTTTAAAACTGTAGGAGGAGTTGATTACACCATGAAGGTACCCAATCTCGGACGCACGGACACACGGACGCACGGACGCACGGACGGACGAGGGTCATTTCTATAGTCCTCCGACGGAAACGTCGGGGGACAAAAATGATAAGCTGACCCTCATGATCTTCTTACAATTAGTCATTACACTAATTGTAACTTTATACAATTGAAAGGCACAGAACTAAATTCAGGATCACATATTAGAATGGGGAGGTATCAGTTTTTAGACAACAATAACAGTAGTTAATGTCAGGGGCATTATATAATGTTAGGTAATCCCAGTCATACACTGGTAGTACAATGTCATTTTTATAAAAGATTAAATGAGTTTATATGCATAACAGTTCCCTCTACATTTCTGGTTATTACTAGACAGACGAAGGTATATTTGTCCATGCTTACTATGCGCAGAAAAAAATAAAAAATAAAAAAAAACCCTCCCTCCCTCATTGATTTGAAGAAAAAAATTGCCCGAAAACCAAAACTCTTTTTTTTTTGGCCTAACAATGTTAATCTTCTTAAACATCCGTTGGAACTTGTGTTTTTTTTTAGGGAAATCATGAAATAGGCAAGTCACTCTCAGTCTCATGTAGGGTTTGGGATATGTTGCATGGAATTTCTATCTAGCTGCATCATGGCAAACATGACACAAGAGGTGACACAAAATTTGAACTTGATTGGGACTTTCTCATATGAAGTCCACATACTAAGTTTCATAAAATTCTGTCAAATAAAATAGCTGAGTAAGCCACTTAAAAGACAGTTCAATCAATGTATCACAAACAAACCCAATGAAATGGAAGTCAGTTGTCTACATTATTTAATTAAGATTTGACACACTTGGACATGGGTACAGCATTCAGCTATATAATTGTTGCAGTCCGATACCAATGGTAGTTAGCTGTTAAACTGTTCACCCCACAATAGATCTAACAACTACATCACATATTCACAGTAGTTGTCTTGACGGAGGGAGTCCCAGAAAACAGACATAAATTACAAGTGTTAAATGTTATCAAAATGATTCAACGTATCGAAACTTGGTGCAATGCGCTCGATTTCCCGGGAAACAGAAAGAAGGAAATTTCGAGGAATTCTGCCGGCAGTGTCGCAGATAACTGGTCGCACATATTGACATCCATTTAAGAATGTAATAGACCGATTGTTCCAAGGTTTCTATTAATTCCAATCTATGTTTTGTCGTGCGGCTGACATTATACAGTTGTCGCCCATTGTCGAGGGAGACATTGAGATTTGTCACCCGCTCGAGAACGGAATGTCTCCCGAGGAGCGAAGCTCCGAGGGAGACATTCCGTTCTCTAGCGGTTGGCGGAGCGCGATGCGGAGGGCTAGGTTTTGGACTTTCTGTAGTTTTTCAATGTATGTCTTTGGGGCTGCTGTGAGGACGGCAGCACCGTACTCCATGACTGGTCGGACGTAGATTTGGTAGAGGTTGATGAGGGTTTGGCTGTTGGTTCCCCAGTCTGTTCCCAGGAGGCATCGTAGTAGATTTGTTCTTTTTCGAGCTTTATCGGCTATCTTGTTGATGTGAGGGATGAAGGTCATTTGCTGGTCTAGTGTTATTCCTAGTAGGATCGCTTGGTTGGATGGTTGGATTGTCTCGTTGTCTATCTTGATGTTGATGGATTGTGTTGTTTTTCTTCTGTGGAATATGATGAGTTGGGTCTTTTTGGCGTTGAGTTTAATTCTCCATTTTGAGCACCATGTTGATAGGTCGTCGAGTGTCTTTTGTAGTCTTTTCTGTAGGATTCGGGGGTTTGTATGAGTCGTCCAGAGTCCTAGGTCGTCGGCGAACTGTGATATTTCAACGTTGTTTCTCTTGTCTATGGGTAGGTCGTTGGCGTAGATTAAGAAGAGGAGTGGGCTTAGTACAGATCCTTGTGGTGTTCCGGTGCGTAGGTGGACTGGGTTTGATGTTTCGTTGTTGATGCGGACGCTGAGTTGACGGTCTTGAAGGAATGAAGAGATGAGGCGTGTGTATTTTCTTGCAAGGTTGAGGTGGCTGATCTTGTATCGGAGGCCGTCGTGCCATACTGAGTCGAAGGCTTTTTCTACGTCTAGGAAGACTGCGGCTGTTGTCCAGTTTTTTCCTAGTGATAGTCTGACGTCTTCTGCTATTCTAATGATGTGTTCTATGCCCTCTTTTCCTTGTCGGTAACCGCGCTGCCATGGATTGAAAAAGTTGGAGGAATCTAGGTGGTCTCGGAGTCTGCTGCTGATTATTCTCTCGAAGAGTTTTCCCGTACATTGGAGGAGGCTGATGGGTCGGTAGTTGCTGGGGATGGATCGGTCTTTGTCTGGCTTTGGGATCATTACTCCTACTGCTGTTTTCCATGCTGTTGGGAAGTATCCAATGGTTAGGCATGCGTTGAAGAGTAACAGTAGTCTGGCGAAGAAGGCTGGTGGAGCTTGTCGAAGTATTGTGTATGTGATGCTGTCGTTGCCTGGAGCTGAATTGTTTTTTCCCTTCTTTAGATTGGATATTATCTCTTCGTGTGTGATGGGTGATGCAATGGGAAAGACTTCATCCGGGTCGCTGTCGGTGTTGTTTAGTGGTTGGAAGAGGTCTGGATTGTCTTTGATATGGTTTTCAACGGTCGTTTTGAAGTTGTCGTCGTATGCTGTGCCTTGGTGGGTGTTGTGGATCATTTTTAGATTTTCAGCGAAGGTCTCTGCTTTTTCGTTGTCTCCTGAGGTAAGGTTTCCGTCTGATTTTTTTAGGGGTTTTTCTGTTTTGTTGTTGGTTATTCCGGTGCCGGTTAGGGTTTTGAATGTTTTCCAGAAGTTTTTGTTCATTTTCATGTTGCCGAGTTCTGTTGTTGCTCGCTGCCAGGATTCAGATTTTTCTTTTTTCACTGCTGCTTTGACTTGTTTGTTCATTGAGTTGTAGAGATGTTTGTAGTGGGGGTCTCCTGGATTTTTCTGCTGGAGTCTTCGTAGTTTTCGTTTTAGTCGGATCATGTTGAGGGTTTCCGGGGAGACTCGCCATGCTGTGGTGTTGACTTGTTGTTTCGGGCATGCTAAGTCTAGGGCGGAGTCTATGGTTTTTGTGAGCTGTTGGCATGTAGTGTCGATGTTGGTTGTTGTCGTGATGGATGGGGTGTCTATGTTGTCGGTGATGTGTTGTCGGAAGAGGTCCCAGTTGGCTTTTTTGAGGTTGCGGCGCATAGTTTTCTGGTGGCGATCTACGCTGGCGTTGCTGATCTTGATGTGGAGGGGTAGATGGTCGCTGGAGATGTCGTCTCCTACTTGGCACTGGAATCCTTTTGTGGTGATGGATGGGGTGGCGATGGCTAGGTCGAGGATGTCCCATGTGTTGGTTGGAGCGTGGCAATGTGTTGGTTCATCTTCGTGGTTCAATATGATTAGATCTAAGTCTTCGATGATGTCAAACATTCGGTAGCCGTTAGTGTTCGTCAGGTTGCAGCCGTAGATGGTGTGTTTCGCGTTGTAATCTCCGATGAAAATGCATTGTCGATGTGTAGATGTGAAGCAGTTGAAGGAGGATCTGTTGAGTTCTGTGGATGGTGGGTTGTATGTAGCTACAATGGCAGTCTTGATGCCACGTATGGTTATCTCAACTGCCAGGGTCTCTTCGTCTATGTCTTCTGTGTTCAGCATGGCGTGTTTCAGGTCTTTGTGTATGAGTAATGCAACACCTCCCCCCTGGGAGTTCCGGTCTCGGCGCGCGATTTTGTAATTAGTGAAGGTGATCCGGCTATTGTCGTCGAGCTTGGTCTCATTAATGGCGATTATATCTGGTTGATGGTCGGTGATGTATTCTTGTAAGATTTGGCGCTTGTGTGTTAATCCGTTGATGTTTATGTGGAGCAGGTGCAACAGGCAATCAGGCGATTTCCTGTTGTTCTTTGAGTGAGTCGTGTCAGCCATTGTAGGTGTGACAGTTGAGTCTTGTTTTGGCGTTAGTGTTGTTTTAGCGTCTGAATGTGAATTGCTGTATGGCTTCCGCGCTGAGTTGGGTTCTGTAAAAGGTGTTAACGGCTTCGCTGACGTGTTGGCTGACACTTCTGTTTGTATCTTGTTTGTTTTTGTCTGGTTCTGTCAGGACTTTGACTATTGATGCTGTTAATACCGCGGCGAGCTTGAGTGTGTCTGTGATTTCTGCGGGCTTGCTTGTGGCTGCTGCGTATGTCAGTTTCTTAGTTTCTTTTGTTGTGACTTCTTGTTTGTATATTCTGCATCCTTTGTAGGCTGAGTGATGGTCGTTGTCGCAATTGGCACATCTTCTTATGTTAGCGGTGCAGTCTTGATGTTTATGGTTTCCCGCGCAGTTCTTGCATACGATGCTGTTGTTTTTACAAAATTCTGCCGTGTGGTTGAATTTCTGACATTTGTAACACTGGGTCACGTGGGGATGCTCTCGGAATTCTGTGACTTTGTATCTGTTGATGTTGGATCCTAGACGGACTCCCTTCATCAGTTGTTGCTTTGATTCGTTGTCAGGGCATGTTACTTTTACTTTCCAGGTAGGTTGGTCGGTGTGTGCGCTTTTGAATCGATGGATCTGGAATTTGCTCCCGATGTCCCGCTGTATCTCATCCTCTGTTATTGTGGGGGGAACCCCACTGATAACAGCCCGGTGAGTTACTTGGTGCGATCGGTTGCTCCCGTGAGTGAGCCGGAATGTTGTGTTGGTCTGTTTGAAGATCGGTAATTCTTTGGCTTTGGTTAGGAGGTAGTGTTTAGTTTCTTCGTTTTGTGGGTATATCAGGATGGTTCCGGCTTTGGTTGTTGATATTCTTATTGGGTATTTCGTTGTGATGGCGCCTTGGAGGAAATACGGGCTTTGCTTCATTTCTTCCGTCATGTTTTCAGCTATGAGGGTGTCTCGTCTTTTCTGGTTGTTGTGGTTGGCTGGCTTGGTCGTTTGGGTGGTATGATGACTGTTGTGACTGGCTGGATTGTTCGGTTGCTTGGAGGGCAGGTTGTCGATCTCTGCTGCATCTTCTTTTCGTTTTTTATGTGGTGTATTTAGTGGGCTGATCATTTCAGGCATGTCGTGTGCTTGTCGTTGGCGTTTCTTATTTCTGGTGTAGAACATGGCGAAGTCAGAGTCAGAAATGTCTTGGTCGGTTGAGGTTTGAATGTCAGTTTCGTTAGTCATGTGTATGTCTTTAATTTCGGCCGGTTTAGTGGTAGCAGTAGTGGTATTCTGAGATGAAGTGGAGGTTGATTCGCCGGTCGTGGGATTTTTTGTTGTCTTGGGTGTTTCGGCATGTTTCGGCGTCTGTGGCATATCGGAGGTCGTGGCTTTTTCAGTTGTCTTTTGTTTATCAGAGGTCGTGTGCTTGTCTGTTGTCTTTGGTTTGTCAGATGGCTTTTGCTTGTCGGATGTCTTTGGCTTGTCGGAGGTTTTTGGCTTGTCGTTCGTCTTTGGCTTTTCGGTCGTCGATGGTTTTGGAGTTGTGTCTTTTTTCTTTTCTTTTTTGTTCGTCATCGTTATGTTAAGGTTTCTGATGTTTTCAGATAGGTTGTTGATCGTGTGACGATTTTCTACAATTTCTCCATTCAAGTTGTCGATCCGCTTTTTCAGGTCTGCGTTCTCTGATTTTAGGAAGGCTACCACGTCAAAGCCGGCGCCCTGAGAAGGGCACTGCGACTCTGACAAAGCATTTTTGGTAAGTTGTTCCATAGTTTGGCAATTTATAAAGTTTACTCTTTAAAGTAATCAGGTTACTTGTGAAGTTAGCAATATTTATAAGATTTTCCTGATAGTGCTGCTGACTCGATGAGATGTTCCTGATCACACAGCGCCAGTATCATTAATCTTATATACCCCAACATGTTCACAAAAAGCATAAGTTGTGGTGTTGGCTAATTAACACTAATATTTTAACTTTTAATATAAGTTGATACTTTTATCGGGAAAGTGTTATTCTATCCTATTTCCATCGAAATAGGTAATTAAATATATTCTTGTCGAAATTATGATGCCATATTGGCTATGACTTGAGGCAGGTTTGATATACATTGTGTATATTCTTACTGGTGTACAACATAATAGATATGGTTATCATGCATGAATTCAACTGTACACTTATCCCTTATATCATATTTCTTCAGCTTGTTTGCATTGTTATTATTGCAACATAGATGTATTTCGTGCGGGATGTTCTTGCGAGTTTTGATACATACATTAATGCTCTAAGTAATCGACTTCTTAACCACAGCAGAATTATGAGTAACTTTTCAGGATTTAGTCGGAAATATGTCTTGTTGCCATTCATCGGAAAGCTCTCGAGGAGAGCTTTCCGATGAATGGCAACAAACCATATTTCCGACCGAATCCTGAAAAGTTACCCATAATTCTGCTGTGGTAAAGAAGTCGATTACTTAGAGCATTACTGTATGTATGCACATTATGAAATTGACAACTGCTTAATAGCTTTTGTGTACAAGACAACATACCATCAATGAATATGCCAAATTGTAGAAGAACATACTTCTATGGCTTATTGGTTTACATTGCATGGACCAATTTTGATGATATAATCACCAAAATGATGGCAAATAAATGGCAATAATCAAAATACTAACGTCTTGTCTAACTTATATTAATAGACATCATATATGACGATACAAAATTAGTGAAACTATAATCTTGAGAAAAGCTCTCACGAGATGCAATGACTCAGTGCAATGTTGTGCATATGAATGACAAGGAATTTGTCTTTAGTTTAGTAATCGGATAACAAAACAGTTGTTCCTGTCGGCAGACATTGAGATTTGTCACCCGCTCGAAAATGGAATGTCATCCTCTGACCTGCACTCCTCGGGAGACATTCCATTCTCGAGCGGGTGACAAACCTCACTTCTCCCTCAACAGTTGGCAACAACTGTATATTGTCCCTGGGAACCATTGTCACAATGTGTTCCTCTGGGAGAACATACACAATGTCCACCTCGTGCCAGGTCATCATTTTTATACGCCCTTTTTAAAACAACTGGACATATTATGTTACTTATCCATCCGTCTGTCTTGTCACTTTTTTTCATTTCCGGATGATTACTTTTGTAAGTCTGAACTGAATGGAATGAAATATGGTATAATGAATTAGTGGTTTATTAGCCCAAAATACAGGTCAAGTTCAAATTTGGTTTCTGCTCGCCAATTTTCACTGGCAAGCCTTGAAATAGTGTGTCTGTCATTTTCAGAATGAGGTCCCCAGAGGGTGAATTTAGTGACGCTACCCCACTTAGCGGGCTAGCATCACTAAATTCACCCTCTGGGAACCTCATTCTGCTGAGGCCTAAGCATAATGAGGTCCCCAGAGGGTGAATTTAGTGATGCTAGCCCACTGTGCGGGGTAGCGCCACTAAATTCACCCTCTGGGGACCTCATTCTGAAAATGACAGACACACTATTTCAAGGCTTGTTCACTAGACTTATAGCCCTTTGTAGGAATTACCATGGTCCTATTTTGCCTCACCCTAGCGATGCTCTTTTTATAATATGTCTGCAGGTAAAGTTAGCTGATGTTCTGGGGAAGTCCATCCTTCCGATTTCATTCCTCGATGAATGGCCGCCAAAGTGTCTAGCGATTCAGTTTGCTACAACACAGTATATCTGCTGGAAAACCAAGGCACAAATTGCTACAGGTAACCAGTCTAACCCTTTCTTTACTAAATGGATCCTCCTTCCCAGTTATTTAAGTCTATATTGGAAATGTTTATTATTATCCCCCGCAAACAAAACTTGGTGGGGGATATATAAATGGGCTCTGTCTGTCCATGAGTCTGTCAGTAACAACTTTGAAGCTCCATATCTTGGTCATCGTCAATCTACATTTCCATATCTCTTGGCAATTGTAACTTTTTTGTGGAAACTATATTGAATGGGACAGACTCAATCGTGATTATAATATATACATGAGCCATTATAATATGCAATCCTCTGACGATTCAAGGTCCCTCAGTTTGAATGAATATATATATGTATATCTTAAATAGATTGATATAAATATACTTTTAATGCTTTCTTCTATGTATCTGTGTTGCTAGATCATTATAGGAATGCACTGATTTCCATCCCCAATTAACTATGACAGTTGAGAAGATATAACTGTTCAAGTGACTTAATTCGTCACCATTTGTCGAGATTGTGAAATTGGAATGCCAAAAACTCCTTAGTACGACATGGAGATGGCCTGGTAGATGACTATGTATAACTTTGTTGGATATTGGCGAATTGAACAATCTTATAAATGCTAGTGAATCTCCCCTCGCCATCCATGACCCAAACAACCCCAAATGTGATTTAATTCATCATATCATTACAGAAAAACATGCATAAATTTGGTAGAATCAGTGATAAATATATTTGTATCAACTTGGTGCAACTCCCCTCATGCATGACTTGAACCGCGCCACTTTTGTCATATTTAAACCACGTCTATTAGACTCATGCCTGCATTATATAATGGAGATGATTATATATAAATTTGGTGGTAATCGGCAACTAAACAAATTCTTATCATAGTTATTACCCCCCCCCCCCATCTCTCACCCAAACGGCACAAATTTTGCGTCTTTAAATCACACGTTTATATTCCTCGTATCACGGAGAAGAATAATATATCAATTTGGTCGAAATCTGTGATAAAAATAGCCCTTCCCCTGACATCAACAACGTCACTTTAGAACATTTTAACCCGCACCATTATCTTACTCGTAAAAAGTTACCCCTGTTAGACCGCCTTGGTGCCATCTCGATTGTACCCTTAAAGCTATATATAGAACATAGACAGATACATGTATTCGCAAATATTCGATTCATTGTATCAGTTGAGAAGAACGTGTATGAGTTTGATGATAATTGGCACTAAACATATTTTTATAAGTTTTTGGTGACCCTCCCTTCCATATTTCGGACTCTTGACATCATTAAACCACACACTTAGACTCATTATAGAGATGAATATATATACAATTTATAAAAATTGGCGAGTATACAAATTCGTATCAAATTTAGGACCACCATTGCATATCTCTCATACAAAAGGCACCAATATGGCGCATTTAAACCACACAATTAGATTATTCGTATCACGGAGAAGAATATGTATCACTCAGGTGGAAATCGGCGCTAAACATATTGTTTGTGTCCCTCTCACACTCTAGGCACCACTGACTCGAATGGCCCCACTTTTGACATCTTTAAGCCACATAATTAGACTCCTGATATCATGGAGATTATTATTTGTAAGTTTGGTGCTAATCCGCAACTAAACAATTTTTTATCAAATTTAGTGCCCACCCCACCCCCATCTCTCACAAAAGCAGCACCAATATGACTTCTTTAAAATCACACGATTAGATTCCTCATATCATGGATAAGAATGTGTATCAATTTGGTGAAAATTGGCGCTAAAAATATTGTGTATCAATTTTGGTGCCCCCTCCCTTTCAGTGCACCCCTGACTCGAATGATGCCACTTTTGACAGCTTTAAGCCACGCAATTAGACACCTCATACCATGGGGATGAATTTGTATAAGTTTCGTGGCAATCGGCGACTAAACCAATTCTTATCAGATTTAGAAGCCGCCCTTCGCCCCTCAAATCTCTCATCCCAACGACACCAATTTGGTGTCTTTAAATCACACAATAAGATTCCTTGTATCATGGAGAAGATCTCAGAAGAATGTGCATCAATCTGGTGGAATTCGGCGCTAAAATTATTTTGATCAATTTTGGTGCCCCTCTCCCCTTCCGGGCATCCCTGACGCAAACGGCGCGACTTTTGACATATTTAAACCACACCATTAGATTCCTCATATTATGGGGATGATTATATATAAGTTTGGTGGCAATCGGCGACAATTTTTTTTCTGCCCCTGACAACAACGGCGTCACTTTAGAAAATTCTAACCCTCGCCATTATCTTTCTCGTAAAAAGTTACCCCTATTAGACCCTTTTTGTGCCATCTAGGTGGTCCCCTGTGAATATCTATAGAAGACAGACAGACAGAAAGACAGATAGACATTCGCAAATATAGATATAGATAATAATGTGATACATTGATGGAAAGAGCTCTAAGAGCTCTTTCCATCAATGTATCACATTATTATAATCAATAAATTTGAAAAATGATCAAGGAAATATGGGTTGATACAAAAATCGGACTTGGCACTGAAAGGTTTAATAACACGTATGTTTCACAGTGTGTGATATAATTATACAGTTGGTAACTACATAACATTTTCAGTGTATATTTCATATATCATGAATTAACGAAAGTTACACAGCTATGGATTTTGTATGTGAAGTAATTTTATGAAATATGATTAATGCTTGTGTATTTATACACATGTAGCACATGATAATAAATGTGCTGAATTTCCAAATATTTGATCTGCGGCTTGTCTGTGTTTCGGAAAGCAGGTTTCCTCCTTTAAATGTTTTTTTTTTACCTGACTGCCGTCGCAAACCAGATAGATTATAGAATTGTATTATGTGTAATCATTGCATGTGCCCACTTGCCTTTTTTCATATTTTCAATAAATGCCAGTCGGGTTACTCGGCATGGCTCATTTGCAACGAGTGTGTTTTTATTATAAGAGAATTGGGAATGAATACTAATTGTATACATTATCAGGCTTGAAAATATGGTGCCGGACATTTGCAGAATGAGGTCCCCAGAGGGGTGAATTCTGTTTGGGCCTCATCTTCTCTGGAAAGTATCTTTATTATGAAATAAAATTTCTCTATATCCCTAAATTCGCAGAGAACACAAAACATAATTGAGGTCCCAATGGGTGCACATCACCATTTCCTGATCTGGGAACTTAAATCTGAGTTTTGATCTCCCATAGCAGATGAGGCCATGCAGACTGAGGTCCCCAGAGGATGAATTTGGTGATGATAGCCCACGGTGCATGCTTGCGTCACTAAATGCACCCACTGGGAACCTCATTCTGCAAATATCCGGCATAATATTTTCAGGCAGTACATATGTCATGCAGGATAAAATCACACATATATGTTCTTTACTATTTTTCAGAAGCAGCAGAAGGTTGTGGTGCTTCATCAAAGGACATATCTATTTGGGATGAAAAATACATTAATTATGTTGCCAATGCTATCGACGAACGTATGAAAGCTCTCTTGAGGAGACGTGATGAACCTAATGAATCAAACTTATCACTGCTAAAAGTCCCGACTCTCAATAAAAGGGTGTTTATCTTATTATACGCTTTTTGAAAAAAATGGGACATGTTATGTTATTAGTCCGTCTGTCGTACTGTCAAGTCGTCTGTCCAATCTTACATTTGGATACTTATGTGGCTATTAAGGCTGCAACGATTCATCTTTAAATCAATGTATCGCGATACACTTTCAAACGATACATGTATCGTATCGTTTAATGTATATCGCGATACAGGAAATCAAGTAATGTCTGAAGATGCGATAGTGCAACAAATCAAAACCTGCAATTATCTCTCAAGTTTACATGTATACTATGTATATTTGACTCATCTAGCCAACAATTAAACTCCTTTTTAGTTTAAAATGAATTCTACCTCCAGTTATAAACTTGTTGTTTCTGATAATTCAGGCGGTATTCATTTGGAAAACTAATTTAGTGTATCGTGATATGTATCATATCGTTGATCGTGTATTGTGATTCATATCATATCGTGACAAAGTGTATCGTTGCAGGCCTAGTGGCTATCTATAAGAAAAATGTATATTTATGTGTCTAATTTTGGTTGCATGGCTAGCCACGTAACATAATTCAGATGAACCCTCAAAAATTAGCTATTTGGCCTTATCAGCCTATTTAAATTTAAAGTCACTCAAAAGTTAAAAACAAAAACTCCATAGATTTGGATATCCATGATCTGTCAATAGGAGGTGTTTGGACAGTTATGTGGCTAGTCACCCAATCACGGATGGTCAGTTTCTCCTATCCCACTGTCCTAGTTGCTGTATGCAACCTTTTGAGTTTCAATCAGCTACTTCTGCTATAATTCCTTCATGTTCTGATTCCATAATCTGAAATTTTATTCCTATCAGCTAGTAGATAGCCACATAAAATTTCATCAACTACTTGATAGCCACATAAATTTTTAGACACATAATTATTTTAGCCACATAACTTATTAGCCATATATCTACCCATTTGTTGGTACGTCTGTTTGCTTTTTTCGTTTCCAGAAGATAACTTCAGTAAGTCTAAACTGAATGAAAAATTAAATTTTGGACCAAAGTTTAATCAAAACTTTATGGTAAACTTGAAAAATCATATTCAGATTAAATTTTGTTAACTTACTACAAGATTAGCAATGTTTGTCTAATTATTGGAGAACTATCAGTAATGAACATAAGAACAAAGCTTATTTATTTCTCCATGTTCTTCTTAGTGGAGATGTTTTTACAGACTTTTATATTTTTTACACATTTACCCACTGCTATTGTCTTGGATGCCTTTAAAGATATTTTCGGGATTCCAAACCCAACAACTCCAAGTTACAACAGCAAAAAATTAGCCAAATCCAATATATACCAGAATTTTTTTTTAGATATTCTCATATCTGTTACATTTTGATTATTTAGAACATATTTTTATTTTCTTTGCATAGAAAACTGTTGTAAGAAGTTACGCTTTAAAAATAGACGAGGACATCCTGGAGCAGAGCTGTGCCGTTCCCGAGGACAGAGAGGGGAAACCACTGATACTGGTGTGTCTCCATCCCGATCAACGAGAATTGGTAAGTCTGCATCCCGATCAACGAGAGTCTGCATCCCCAATCAAAGAGAACAAGCCTTGAAATAGTGTGTCTGTCATTTGCAGAATGAGGATCCCAGAGGGTGAATTTAGTGACGCTACCCCGCACAGCAGGCTAGCATCACAAAACTAACCCTCTGGGGAACTCATTCTGCTTAGGCCTCTTCTTCTGAGAAGTATCTATAGTCTCAAATTAACATTGTTTTTAGTTACTTTTTCCCTTCCGTTCAGTTTCTCTATCCCTTAGTTTGCAGAAGAGAAAATGCAAAATAAATGTGACAAACTGGTAAACATCACCTTCAACTGGGAAACTTCAATCTGACCCTAGGTCTCCTATAGCAGTTGAGGCCTCTGCAGAATGAGGTTCCCAGAGGGTGAATTTGTTGATATTGATGTAACCTATGTAAATGTAAATCCTGCTCGGTTATTGGTCAACTACCAATTGAGTCATGCATTTCAATAAATTGGTAATTTTACCAATAAATTGATAATTTACAGGTAGAATATTAGGCTAACTTACACATCTGCATGCTATAATACCCAACTGCAGAAAAAATTCAGATAAGTTTGTAGAAATTAATAATGGAAAAGCTATATAAATATAAGAATTGAATGTAGTTTGAGTATGTTTAATTGAGGATTACGTCGCTGTGGTCGTTGGAGCACATTTAGCACAATGTGCCTAATGACCTGCTCAGACTACATTAATTTCTTAACCCTTTCATGATGGGAGCTGTGCTGGCGCAACATTATTGACACTGTGCCAATGTATTCTCTTATATATGCGAGTCGATCATAGGCCTAACAATTTTTCTTACATTCTTTAACAATTTAAAAAAAATTTATCATGTTTTCTTATATTCCTTAACAATTTTTATCATTTTTATACGCCCTTTTGAAAAAAAGGCCGTATTATAGTATTGGTCTGTCCGTCCGGGCGTCCGTCCGGGCGGGCTGGCGGGCGTCCGTTAACCTGTTGTCCGGATGATAACTTTAGTTAGAGTGAACCAAATTTAATAAAATTTGGTATGTGTGTTTATTAGCCGAAAAGTAAGTTCAAGTTCGAATTTGGGTTCCGCCCGCCAATTTTCACCGGAGTTATGCCCCTTATTTGACGTTTTTTTACTTAGAAAATCCTTGAAATTTGTTGTCCGGATGATAACTTTAGTATAGTTTATCGGAATGAATCCAAATTTGGTATATTACTTTCTCCCACCAAAACACAGGTCAAGTTCGAACTTGGGTTCTGTCCGACCATTTTTGGCAGAGTTATGCCCCTTTTTCGACTCAGAAAATTCAGTTTTTCTTATGTTTTTTGGTTTCCGGATGATAACTCGATTTTGGAATGTTTATACGCAAAACCCGTTTTTTTGTGGATTACATATATCGAAATACAGCTCAAGTGTGAATTTTGTTTTAATCCGATAATTTTTGCGACAGTTATGGCCCCTTTTTTGACGTAATTTGACTTAGAAAATCCCTGAAATTTGTTGTCCGGATGATAACTTTAGTTAGAGTGAACCGATTTCAATCAAATTTGGTATGTGGGTTTATTAGGAGAAAAGACAGCTAAAGTTCGAATTTGGGTTCCGTCCGCCAATTTTCACCGGAGTTATGCCCCTTATTATGCCCCCGATCTCCGATGGAGATTTGGGGGTATATAGTGGAGCCCTCCGTCCGTCCGTCCTTCCGTCCGTCCTTCCGTCCATCCTTCCGTCCGTCCTTCCGTCCGTCCTTCCGTCCGTCCTTCCGTCCGTCCGTCCGTCCTTCCGTCCTTCCGAACGTTTCAACTCATAACTTTGGTTTCGCTAACTTAATTCAGTTGATCTTTGGTATGCTAATAGACCAGCCGGGGGGACAAGATTTCCCCATAACTGCGGTTTCGTCCGCCAATTTTTTCCAGAGTTACGCCCCTTTTTGGACTTAGAAAATTGTTGACCCGTACGAACGTTTCAATTTTCAGTTTTCTGTGGCATACGAACGTTTCAACTCATAACTTTGGTTTCGCTAATTCAATTCAGTTGATATTTGGTATGCCAATAGACCAGCCGGGAGGACAAGATTTCCCCACAGCCGTGGTTTTGTCCGCCCATTTTTTCCAGAGTTACGCCCCTTTTTGGACTTAGAAAATTCAGGTTTTCTGCTACTTTTTTTGGTTTCCAGATGATAACTTGATTTTGGATTGTTTACTCATGAATAACATAACTTTACAAAGTGCCATTTAATAAGCATTTGCACAAAAATAAGAAAAATCCTCTCTGATTGTACAGTCGGGGGCGTTACCTCCGCCCAGCGGTGCACTTGTTTGACGTAATTTGACTTAGAAAATCCCTGAAATTTGTTGTCCGGATGATAACTTTACTAGAGCTTATCGGATTCAATGATAATTTTCTCCCACCAAAACACAGGTCAAGTTCAAATTTGAGTTCCGTCCGCCAATTTTTACCAGAGTTATGCCCCTTTTTTACCAGTTTCCGCCGACCCAAGAGAGGCCGTATATTGCACGCCCAGCGTAGCTCTTGTTTCTTATATTCTCTAACAATTTTATCATATTTTATCATGTTTTCTTACATTCTTTAACTATTTTTATCATTTTTTTTAATTTTTTCTTACATTTTTAACAATTATAAAAAAATAATATAAAATTTGTTAAGCCAATACATTCTCTTATATATGCGAGGCGACCTATGGTTACTCGCATATATTAGAGAATACATTGGCATAGGGTTTTCGTAAAATTTCAGGAAGCTCCCGTCATGAAAGGGTTAAATGACGAAACATATCTATAGAAATATAAGTTACCCAATCAGAACTGTCCTTGTAACCTTAATCTTGTTAAGGTCTTATGAGGAGTTAAGTCAGGGTTATTGGAGGAGCTACTGGACTTTCGTAAACTAGGTGGTCGTGGGCATAGCCCGGGACCATTTAGTTTTAAAATGTCCAGTCACGACTCCATTAACTGGCTTAAAACACAGGTTTGAAATATATACTGATGAACTATGCTGATAAATCTCGATAAATGCGACATATAAGAATGTTTTATGTATACAAAATAGTCCTCAGCTGAGAACAAAACCATGCCCATTGACACAAATCGTGTGAGTGGTGATTGCACGTGGCTATATCCTGTGATAACAATTGTATAGGCATTATACAGCTGCCCATTACAGCATTGTTCGAAACTACACAAACATATAATACAAGATTTGTTTTCGCTGTTAATATAACGTAGTATATATGCGTAATATATACTGTCAATGCAATTGTCTGTATTTTGGACACGAATGCATTTTACGATAGATTTGATTCGCGAATCATCAAAGTAATATAGTTATGTACAGAAGAACAGTAACTCTATTATGATGACGTGTATGTTTGAATATGTTAGATACAACTGGTATGCAAATTAACATGCTGCCTTTTCTGACAAGGAATTGTATCAGGTGGGGGGTTATAAGCACTATGCAGATGTTTGTTATTGTGGGCGGGTGTTAGAAGCGAACTATATCTCGAATAGTGGTCCCCGTGGGCATTCATTGGGCATGTTGCGGGAGACATGACCATTCTAGATTACGAATGTCGACTTGTGGTATAAAGCATAATATAAAGTGCCCTTTCGGAGAAATATCAGATCGAGGGAGAATAAAGGAGCTAGGTTTTAACTTAAGATAATAGGTGATCTGCTTGTTGTTAGATTCTCTTCACCCTCTTCTATATTAAATCATGATATCATATCTGTCTGATGTATTGAGGGTAAGATAAATACTGTTTAAAGTGATGTGAAACACTCTGGCAGGATGATCAAATAGAAATTGAGAATAATCCTGCTCAAAGTTCTTATTTGTTATGAATATTAATCCAAATTGTCGATACACACCGTTATTCTGATATATTAATTAAATGCAATGACTCTCGATGGCGAAATTGTGTTAGATTATCGCCGATAGTTGCGTCCTGAATCGAGATGTAAATATTTACAGTTGGGCGTAGTTTAGATGATGTTTTCTATGGAGTGGTATGATCGATTTCTTTGAAATTTTCGGTGATGTTAGTAGAATCCTACATTCCCCATGTTGGCATAGCACCTGAGTATTAACTTATCAGTTTCACGCACACGAACAAGTCCATAATATGTTTAACCCTTTTTATACTAAAGCATCATTGATGAGTAGTTATCCCATAGGAAATGTTCAGTTAATAAATTAACCCTTTCTATACTAAAGCATCATTGATGAGTCATTATCCCATAGGAAATGTTCAGATAATAAGTTTAGCCCTTTCTATACTAAAGCATCATTGACGAGTGTTATCCCATAGGAAATGTTCAGATAATAAGTTTAACCCTTTCTATACTAAAGCATCATTGATGAGTAGTTATCCCATATAGACCGGCCCCCAGATGAGGGTAGTGTCACACGAAAGGGTAGAAATTTTGATGCTATCTCCAATTATCCTTGCCCCATGGGGGTTCCAATACACTGAGGTATCCAGGGAGGAGCAGGTGGAAAATATTTATTTTTTTGCCTTTTTGGTGTTTTTGACCTGCTAATTTCAGTATAATCAGGAAAACCAATAAAATAAGACAAATGTTGAATAAAATAAACTTGAATATCAAATATTTATTTCACACTTAGACGTGATTTATAAGGATTTCTTGGTGAGTTAAAAGTGATAATGTCACACCTGTGAATTACGTCACCGGTGAGAGCACGCGATTTTGAACAGTTCCGCTCTAAGCCGGAACTATTTTCACTTTATGCGGCCCAAACATGGTTGAGGTTGAACAGAAACCAACTGCTAACGATGATGCAGAAGCAGTTAATAAACTGGTAAAATGAAGAAGAATCTTACCTATTATTGACTCCGATGATTCGGACGATGTCATATATATTCCAGTCAAATGAACTATGAACAATTCCATGTGAACAATAAATTTATCCAGTTCCGAGCTGAATTTCCACGTGTTGCTCTTCGAGAGTTTGTTTACGTCAATGATTAATATATCGTCACTTCGAAACTTATCTTTCTACTTTTAGCACGATTTCCAAACATTTCCTGTATGAACCAACATTATTTACACACACCATCAGAATCTTCACAATATCCCGTTCCAAGTGCCATGCTTGTTCGGTCAGAATAAACACAATTTTTACAGAAAATTTCCGAAACTTTAAAAAATGAATCGCATCAAATTATGAGGTAAATCGGTATCGTTACGTCACAATTATTTAAATTATGTGTCCATCCGCGTAACTGCACGCGCAACTGTACGTTGGGGTTCAAAATGGGAGAATCAGCTGATCTGGGCTTATTTTGTCACATCTTCTCTTTAGAATTAGCAACTTTTAGTGGTTGAAAGTGTGTAATAAACAGAATAATCAATTGGTTTCGATGATTACGTGACATAATTCACTCGGGTAGCCGGTCCTATTGGTAAAACACTCGTTCGCTCCGCTCACTCGGGTTTTACCAGGCCCGGCTCCCCTCGTGAATTATGTCATGTAATCATCGAAACCAATTGATTACTCTCTATTTATTCTATCTGGATTGCTTACCATTTATGATGTGCAAAAAGGTATATTATCCAACAATTTTTGTGAAAAATTCACGAAAATGCCAAAAAAATGCATAAATTGTGGTGCTTTTTTAAAAAAGTTTTCCAGAAAATTTCCTATAAAATTTTCATTTTTTTGTTTAAAGCTCTCAGTGGTACATCAAAATTTTCAGCATTATATACCTGATTTATTAATATCAACATCACAAGGAATGATATCCAACAAGCCGAGATATTTCAAAGAACTTAACCCACCCCCTAAAACTGAGGAGCTTTATGTTATGGTAGAGTCTATTTTGTTTAAAGTTTAGATTTTTATTGGGGCAAATTAGCTAAAATTCTGATTATTTTTTGAAAAATTTCCATGACTTTGTCAGTTTTATGGATACAGCTGCACAACATGCTCCACAATAAGCATAAATTCATCCCAAATATCAGACATGATATGCTATAATCATGTACCAGACCAGAATTAAGAAATAAAGTAAAACTTAACCCTACCCCAAGATAGTGTTCTCAATGCTTTCAATTGTATGCTATACTAAATTCGAAAGGACGTTCATACTAGTTGATAGAATTCATATCATAAATTGCAATAGTTCTGCCCACGGATTATGCAATCTCATCTTCACTGTCACTGTCAATTTCATCAAATTTGATGGTATCAGTCAACAGAATTTCTGTGCAACATCTGGCGGGAAGAATGGTTCAAACAACTCAGGCTGCCTATCGGCCGTCCATCCATGAATTGCTACACCGGGAGTGGTTGATTTGGCAACGGTTGCAAGTCTCCACTGTTTTGCTATCATGTTGGCTCATTTTGAGTGTACAATTAAAGATTCATCACATGGTGGAAGTGCAGAAATATCAAGTACCTTCTGCTGATTCTCGAATTTATCTGCCTAGCTTGATTCACTATTCTCGAATGTTGAACATATATGACACATGCTAACTCCTCGAGTGTAGTAAACGTGTCACTGTCAAAAACCCAATTCGTTCCTAAATATGCCATGACTTCCATATATTTTGATCATCTTTCCAGCAACTTCCAGACAAGTTTTTTTCCTTTTTTGGAAGGTAATCATTACCCATGAAGGTATGGAACCAAATAAGTGCATTCTTCTGTATATTTGACATCTCGATGTCACTGACTTGAATCACCTGCCCATTAGCATCAAAATTGATTAACTATTATCTGGGGGAAATCATTTAACATTTACTCCATCGTGCATAAACGCCATCAAGATGGAGAACTCTCTGACATGACCTCTCTATCGATTACTATATCATTGAGTTATTGTGGAAAGCAATAGCAACCCAAGGTACACATGTACAACCAACCCAGTAACATACAGTCACTCCATATAGATACGCATAAACACCACACAAATGACAAGATAGTCACTCACTATATACACATACACCTGACCCATGACCATATATTCACTCCCTGTATACCTATTCACCACTTTCATGATCATAAGTCAATCCTTGTATACCTATTCATCTCTCCATTGGCCATACGGTCACTCCCTGTATGCCTATTTGCCATGGCCAAAATAGCCATTCAAGATATACATATACACCCCATCCATGACCATAGAGTCACTCCATGTATACATATGCATCTCACCTTTGGCCATATAGCCACTCGCTTTATATACGTACCCCTCACCCATGACCATATATATCCACACTCGTGTATACATGTACACCCCACACATGTCCATACAACCATGAGTCACCATGCAGGCACACTATGACCGTAAAGTCACCCCCTGTGTACCTATTCAACACATTCATGATTATCCAGTCAATCATTGTATACCTATCCACCTCACCATTGGTCATACGTCACTCGTTGTATACATGTTCACCAAACCCATGGCAAAATAGCCACAGCAAGATATACATATACCCCCAACCATGACCATAGAATCACTCCAGGTAAACATATGCACCTCACTAATGGCGATATAGCCACTCACTTTGTACACATAATTCTCCATAGCCATACAGCCACACTTGTGTATACCCGTACACCCTACACATGACCATACAGCCATGCAGCCACACCATGTATACTTCTACACCTGACCCATGACCATATAGTCACTCCCTGTATCCCTATTCACCACATTCATGACCATACAGTCACTCCTTGTATACCTGTTCACCTCACCATTGGCCATACAGTCACTCCCTGAAAACATATTCACCTCACTATTGGCCATAGTTTCATTCACTGTATACATATTTGCCATGTCAATAGTCATATAGCCACTCGATATATACATATGCATCCACACATGACCATCCACATGCTCATCAATGACCATTCAGCATACATCAGGTACATATACACATTATAACTACTGCCATTCCATGTACACCTATACACATAGCTGCACATCTATTTATCCATTCACCCCACCCATGATCATACAGACAACACATATATACATATACACCTACCTATGACAATACAGCCACACAAGGTACACATCTATATACCAACAATGACCATACAGTCACTCCATATGTACATACACACACATATGACCATGTAGGTACTCTCGTTATTTACATAAACCACAGAAATGCCCATTGAGTCACATTGTGTACACCTGTACTGGGTAGTCATAACCATACAACCATACAGTCACTCCCTGTATACATATTAACCTCACACATGGCCAATTGGCCATACACTCACTCATTGCATACCTATACATCTCACCATGGCCACCCCATTCATGACCAGATAGCTAATCATGTACACCTATTCACATCATTCATGATCATACAATAACTCCCTTGATACATATTCACCTCACCTATGACCACACAGTAACTCCCTGGTTGCCATCTTGACCTCCACCATGAATCATTTTGACCATTTTTTTTTATCCTATTAAATAGACCAGAATAGCCACAGATTATGATTTATTTCAGTTCCATTTCAAAGTTCTGCCCATTTATTAAAAAAATATAGCCAGTATCCAAAAAGAGATTCTCGGGGAAAAAACAAATAACAAATAAGGCAACTTTAAAATTAATTTGTTATGCCCCATAAGGAAATAGGATAACCACAATAGAAAATTTAGTTGTCAGTTGATTACCTAACATGTATAATAACCAAGTGAGTCACAATTTGCTACATTTTCTGAAACGCAGGGAATAATGTCTGGGATATATGTAAAAAATGGTTGCCATTTTGGAAGCCATTTTGAGTAATTTGGTTTATAAACACATTTAGTGTGACACATTTAAGGTAGATCAAAACAAAAATAAACTTCTTTCATACCAAACATATTTACATTTTACGTGAAAATTTTTGTGCCGTTATTTATGTCAAGTTTGTGAGAGAAAAATCTAATATTTCTGGTAATGTCAGTGGTGAAAACAGTAAAAATTAACTAAGGTGCATCAGACATGTTATTGTTCAATGTATAGAAGGCAGAATAGCCAATTTACATCAACCAAAACTTGTAAGCGATTGCGGGACACGCTGGGTCAATATCTACCATTTCCACATTTTGGCAGCCAAATATTACAGAAGAATGCACTTGTTGGGTTCCATTCCTTCACACTGTTCACAGGTAATAATTACCTTTCATTGTTGTTTCGAAAAAGAAAAAAACACCTGCTGGAAGTTGCTGGAAAGACCATCAAGATATATTGAAGTCATGGCTTATTTAGGAACAAATTGGGTTTTGAACAGTGACACGCTTAATACAATCAAGAAGTTAACATGTGTCATATACATGTATGGTCCACATTCGAGAAAAGTGAATTAAACTAGGTGGGTAATGTTCCAGCAGAAGTTCGAGAATCAGCAAAAGGTAGTTGATCTTTCTGCACTTCCACCATTAGAGAAATCTTTAATTCTACACTCAAAACGAGCAAACATGATAGCAAAACAGTGGAGACTTGCAACCATTGCCAAATCAACCACTCCCGGTGTAGCAATTCATGGATGGACGGCCGATAGGCAGCCTGAGTTGTTTGAACCATTCTTCCCGTAAGATGTTGCACAGAAATTCTACTGCCTGATCCATCACATTTGATGAAATTGACAGTGACAGTGCAGATGAGATTGCATAATCTGTGGGCAGAACTATTGCAATTTATTATATGAATTCTATCAACTAGTATGAACGACCTTTCGAATTTAGTATAGCATACAATTGAAAGCATTGAGAAACTATCTTGGGGTAGGGTTAAGTTTTACTTTATTTCTTAATTCTGGTCTGGTACATGATTATAGCATTTTATGGCTGATATTTGGGATGAATTTATGCTTATTGTGGTGCATGTTGTGCAGCTGTATCCATAAAACTGACAGTCATGGGAATTTTTCAAAAAATTTTCACTTAAAAATAATTAGAATTTTAGCTAATTTACCCCAATAAAAATCAAAACTTTAAACAAAATAGACTCTACCATAACATAAAGCTCCTCAGATACATGCTATTTCCATGATATATGATAAAACTCTGAATTGTTAACAAAATGGAACGAAAACGGGCTATTCTGACTTGACAGGTATTTTCAGATAGAAAATCAGTTTTAGGGGGGTGGGTTAAGTTTTTTTAAATATCTTGGCTTGTTGGATATTATTGCTTGTGATGTTGATATTATTAAATCAGGTATAAAATGCTGAAAATTTTAATGTACCAATGAGAGCTTTATACCAAAAAATGAAAATTTTATAGGAAATCTTCTGGTAAACTTTTTTGAAAAAGCACTGGAATTTATTCATTTTTTTTGGCATTTTCGTGAATTTTTCACAAAATTGTTGGAGAATTTCATTTTTTGTACATCATTAATGTTAAGGAACCCAGGTAGAATAAATATCTGATATTCAGGTATATTTTATTCTAAATTTGTCTTATTTTATTGGTTTTCCTGATTATACTGAAATTTGCAGGTCAAAAACACTAAAAAGGTCAAAAAAATATATTTTCCACCTGCTCCGCCCTGGATACCTCAGTTTTGGAACCCCCATGGGTCAAGGATAATTGGAGATAGCGCCAAAATTTCTACCCTTTCGTGTGACACTACCCTCATCTGGGGGCCGGTCTAATAGGAAATGTTCAGATAATGAGTTCAACAAACGACCATAAGTTGTTTTTTTTTTTATCTTATTATCTGAACATTTTCCTCCAATAAATATGACTCATTCTGCACTTTTATTTTCTGTCATCTCATTATATTACCTGTGCATTCCTGCAAATCAATAATAGACTATTCCGATGTACACTTTTTAGCTCACCTGAGACGAACTCTCTGGTGGAGCTATAGTCATCACTCCTCGTCCGTCGTCCATCCGTCCATCCTTCCTTGGGAGTGTGTTTGCTTCATTTGGAAGGGAGCAGACTATGGACTATGTGGGGTGGGGGATCAGGGCCATGTAGTTGAAAATTTCAAAGTGGACACCCCACTGCTTAACGGAGATCCTCTAGGCTACGTCCCTCTTTAGGACTACTTGTTTTTAAGTGATTTTGACAAGTACTAACTCTTATGGTTTTCGGAATCCTAGTCTTCTCAGTCTTTACAGTCTGGTGATCATCTCCACAGTCATTGACTGTCTTGTTAACTGACTGGGAGAATCCATTTAGTATAGAAAGGGTTAAACCAAGGTCATATTACAAATACAGTGTAACCCGAATTATTTTTAGGGTGGAAATTTGAGACAATGGTTACAGAAACACGACTATGAGGTATGGCTGACCAATGAGGTGAGCACGTGGGATAACGATTTGCTAACCACACCCATGTCACAGGAATGTGGTGAGTTGATTATTGTCCCAGACATACTGTCAAGGACTATAGTAATGACCCTCGTCCATCTGTCCGTAACTTTGTCCGAGGCTGTAGTTTTTAGCTCACCTGAGACAAAGTCTCCGGTGGAGCTATAGTCATCACTCCTCGTCCGTCGTCCGTCCGTCCGTCTGTCCGTCCGTGCGTCTGTCTGTCCGTCTGTCCGTCCGTCAACTTTTTTAAAAACATCTTCTCCTCTTAAACCATCATACCGAATTGGTTCATATTTGGTGTGTATGTTCCCTAGGTGACTCTCATTCAGATTTGTTCAAATGAGGTCACTGGGTCAAATAGTTGCGAAACAAGGGCCATAACTCTATTCCTCCATAGTAATTCTTACAACAACTTCTTGTCCATAACCATTGGGCCAATTTAGCTAATATTTGGTATGGAGAGTCCTTGGGTGACTGGTGTTCAGATTTGTTCAAATGAGGTCACCCGGTCAATTAGTTGAGAAACCAGGGCCATAACTCATAGTGATTCTTACAATGACTTCTTCTAAAAAAATATTTGGTCGATTTAGCTTATATTTGGTACAGAGATACCTTGGGTGACTGGGGTTCAGATTTGTTCAAATGGGGTCACTGGGTCAAATAGGGGCAGAGCCAGGGACATAACTTTAAAAACAAAAAATTTAATTTTTGCATTTTGACCTTTAATTTTTGTTTAGGACACATCACAGCCTCATATTTCTTACCTAGATTTTTCTTAGCATGTTCTTCATCTGTATGGATTTTGGTATTGTTTATTTAACCCCTTCCACTCTTGTATTGATATAGAATTCATCCAAGACAGGATTACTCAAACATTTTTCATCTGATCAACACCACATTTGGTATATGAATTTTTGACACTTATATACAGATCAAGTTAAAATATGGGTTTGATCCGATATATTTTAACAGAGTTATGGCCCTTTATAATTCACACCCCTTTGCTATGCACTATTAATTTTTAAGAGGACACTCTAGCCTGTATTATTGAAAAAGCCAATTTATCATAGTGTGGTCACCGGATCCTCTTGCTGAATACTGCTTGCTTCAGACCAGTTTATCATCTGTCATTACAAGACATGACATTAGCTAAACAACTACCAGAGTCTACAAGGAATAGTCCATTGTTCATTTCTCCAAGCCTGGACATAGTGTGTCTGACATTTGCAGAATGAAGTCCCCAGATGGTGAATTTAGTGTTGCTAACCCATACAACAGGCTAGCATCACCAAATACACCTCAATTACCTTATTCTGCTTATGCCTCATCTTCTGGGACAATGTTTTTTAAAACTTTTTTTAAAATTTGAAAAAAAGTGACACCATTATATATAACATCTGCAGAGTTATGAAACTTTACTCTTTAATGAAATTATGGAAACATTCCACCCTCCCCCACCCACCCCCTCCCATATGGCCCAGGCCCAACCCTGCCATCAACCAACATCCCTTCCAAGCCATATCACCTCTCAATTTAATACCTCTTCTCACCACAGAGGCATATATATCTGTAAAGGTACAGGTCATTAATTATATAAACTGGCCAGATGACATGTATTATTCTAATCTAAACATATCTGTAGCAATTTAATGACTGACATTCAATGATACTGTGAATGGCTTTGATTTCTTCAAGTCTGGAAATAGTGTGTCTGACATTTACATAGTGAGGTCCCCAGATGGTGAATTTAGTGTTGCTATTCCATACAGCATGCTAGCATCACCAAATACACCTGCCAGGGACCTAATTCTGCTTAGTCCTCATCTTCTTGGAAGTATCCTAAGTATCAAATTGACAGTTTGATTTAGTCACTTTTTCCACCTGTTCAGTTTCAATGTCCCCTTAATTTGCAGAAGATAAAATGCATAATTGAGGTGCTCAATGGGTGTGTATCACCAACTTCAACTGTAGGACTTCAATCTGTTCCTTGGTTTTATTGGCCATTGAGGCCTAATCAGATTGAGGATGAATTTGGTGATGCTAGCCTGCCTTACAGAATATTGTCATTAAATCCACATTTTTGGGACCTAATTCTGCAAATGTCAGACATACTAAATTCAGGTTTGGCCATTTCATATTATTGTTTTAATCACCACTTATCCGGATGAAATCATACGACTAATATTCAAAGAAAAATGGGGGGGGGGGGGGGGGGGGGGTATATATTGGATTAAATTTGTCTTCTATCTGGCATTTGCAGAATGAGGTCCCCAGAGGGTGAATTTAGTTATGCTACCCTGCACAGCAGTCTAGCATCACCAAATACACTAGCCAGGGTCCTCATTCTGCTTAGGCCTCATCTTCTGGGAAGTATATAGGCACTTAAATTGACATTTTTACTTACTTTAGCCCTTCTGTTTAGTTTCTATATCCCCTAATTTGTGAATATAAAATGCATAATTGAGGTGCCCAATGGGTGCACATCACCAACTTTAACTGGAGAACTTCAATCTAATGCTATGTCTCCCATAGCAGTTGAGGCATACACAGAATGAGGTCCCCAGAGGGTGAATTTGGTGATGCTAGCCCGCATTGCAGGATTGTGTCATTAAATTCACCCTTTGGGGACCTCATTCTGCAAATGTCAGACACTATGTTCACGCTTGTCTGTTCGAATATTATGTTCTTAACCACCAGTATCCAGTTGAACTCATTATACCCTGATTTTGCAAAGAAAACTTGGGGGGTATATTGGATTGAATTTGTCAGTCTCTATGTCAGACTGTTCTCCCATCCATCCATCTGTCATTATGTCTCTATCCGTCCATCAATTGTTTTCTTCTCCAGATACATATTAAAGACCAAATGGGTTTATATATTTAGGTGTGGATGTTCCCCAGGTGACTCACATTCAGATTTGTTCAAATGAGTTCATCAGGTCAAATATGTGAGAAGTCAGGGCCATAACTCTTTCCTTCCATAGTAATTCTTAAAACAATTTCTTCTCAAGAACCATCTGGACTATTTAGATTATGTTTGGTATGGATGGTCCTTCGGTGACTGGGTTTAGATTTTTTCAGATTTGGGGTCATTTTAGGAAAATCAGTTCAGTTCAACTCTTAAAATCTAATGTCTGAAATTACCAAATGAATGGATCTCATAGATGGGGATTCACGTTTGTTCAAATAGGGGCGGAGATAAGAGATTTAATTATCAAACAGCCACCCTACCTGTGCTCCTCGTCCGTCTATCGTCTGTCCGTCCATCCGTCCGACAACAATTATTTGAACATCTTCTCCTCTGGAACCATAAGACCAAATGGGTTCATATTTGGTGTGGATGTTCCCTAGGTGATTCTCATTCAGATTTGTTCAAATGCGGTCACTGGGTCAAATAGTTGCGAAGCCAGGGCCATAACTCTTTCCCACCATAGTAATTCTTTTAAACATCTTCAGAACAATAAGACCGAATGGTTTCATATTTGGTGTGAATGTTCCCTAGGTGACTCACATTCAGATTTGTTCAAATGAGTTTACTTGAAATAGTTGCGAAGCCAGGGCCATAACTCTTTCCCTCCATAGTATTCTTAAAGTGACTTCTTCTCAAATACCATCAGGCTATATGGGTTCATATTTGGTATGAAGGATCCTTGGGTGACTGGGGTTCAGATTTGTTCAAATCAGGTCACTGGGTCAAATGTGGGCGGGGCCAGGGACATAACTCCAAATTTTTTGTTTTAGATTTAACTCTTTAGATATCTACTTCTTTTAAAGTGATTATGAAAAGTTCTGACTGTTGTGGTCTCCAGAGTCCCAGTCTTATCAGTCTTTGCAGTCTGGTGAGCGACCCCACAGTCATTGACTGTCTTGTTCATTTTCTGGTCAATTTTGTTAAACTTGGCACATATATCAAACTGATTAATTTCCATTTAGTCCAAAGTTTAATCGAAACTTCACATTAAAGTGATGTGAAACACTCCGATTGGGTATTCAAATAGAAATGGAGAATAATCTTGCTCAAAGTAGTTATTTTTATGAATATTAATCCAAATTTACAGCACAGATAGTCATTCTTATATATTAATTCAATGCATTGACTCTTGAATGCGAAATCATTTGCGTTAGTTTATTGCCAATTGTTGCATCCCGAATCGAGATGTAAATATTTACAATGAAGCGTAGTTCAGATGGTGATATCTATGTAGTGGTATGGTCCATTTCTTTGAGATTTTCAGTGATGTTTAGTAGAATGCTACATTCCCACAGTCGGCATAGCACATGAGTACTATTTTATTAGTTTCACGCACCCGAGCAAGTACATAATATGTCTTTAAATATTTGTCCAGTCATGTTTTATAGAATTGTGGCACTATTAATAAGTGGCTCGAGTATGGCTTGAAGTTGACGATACAAGGGTATAGTGCCCAGTGGGGTGGGAATAGTTCATGACGACGAAGTGGAGCGAACTATAGCCACCCCACTGGGCACTAGACCCACGTAGTCAATGACAAGACATGCTCTATTTATTATATTTCACCGAAAATTCAAACTTGTAGCTTGCATACTACATAACCGTATCCTATCAACATGACCCAATTGCTGGACTGTTCAAATTGAGTTCATAAGACATTAAAAGAAAGTATGTGCAACTTGTTTTACTGAGAACAAATACACCCTAGGATTATCAACTTACCGATAAACAGTTTAAGAGAAACACAATCGTAACAAAAATGTGTTGAAATCAAGTTCAATAAACCAAAACGCGCAGTATTTGGGTTTTGTTTTGAATGCACGAAAACCCGAAACTGTATTACAATGTGAATTCAGCCAAATATTGCCACTTAGCGGATTGACGTCGTTCGTATGAATTTTTTTTCAAAGTAATGTTTTAATTTCATTTGGACACGGCTTAGTAAATTGGAGGACACATATACGCAAGCCTGCAAATAGCGTGTCTGTCATTTGCAGAATGAGGTCCCCAGCGGGTGAATTTAGTGACGCTTCCCCGCATAGCAGGCTAGCATCACTAAATTCACCCTCTGGGGACCTCATTCTGCTTAGGCCCTCAACTGCTATGGTAGACCTAGGATCAGATTGAAGTTCCCCAGTTGAAGTTGGTGATGTTCACCCATTGGGCGCCTCGATTACGGATTTTATCTTCTGCAAATTAGGGGATATAGAAACTTTCCAGAAGGGAAAACGTAACTAAAAACAATGTTAATTTGATACCATAGATACTTCCCAGAAGATGAGGCCTAAGCAGAATGAGGTCCCCAGAGGGTGAATTTAGTGATGCTAGCCCACTATGCGGTATAGCGTCACTAAATTCACCCTCTGGGGACCTCATTCTGCAAATGACAGACACAAGTTGACGTCGTTCCTGTGAAAAAATATGATCACAGTAATGTTTTAATTTCATTTGGGACATGCCTTAGTAAATTGGTGGACACATATATGTATATATGTTTTCGAGATTGTTGCTTCTGTTCATATCTTTTTACATGCTAGTTTGGTATAGCAGTGTGCTAAATGTAGCATGATATTATACAAGTATAGTGGTTTGCTAAATTTAGCACAATATAGAACACAGCTTTCGACTAATTATAGAATGTTAAGTGCATTCACCTCTATGTGTATGTAAATATTAACTTCTAATCGCTGTATCCTTAGGCCTGACTAAGACATCTATTGAATTAAGATACCTCAGCGACCTGCCACCTTTGTGGGTAATGCAGTGTTTTTTAGACCTAAGAAAGTTGAATATCTGGAAAGCCAAGTAATAGCGTGTCTGTCATTTGCAGAATGAGGTTCCCGGAAGGTGAATTTAGTGATGCTATCCTGCACAGCAGGCTAGCATGGCCAAATTCACCCTCTGGTGACCTCATTCTGATTAGGCCTCATCTTCTGGGAAGTATGTAAAGTATCAAAATAACATTGTTTTTAGTTACTTCTGTTCGGTTTTCATATCCTCTAATTGCAGAATATAAAATGCATAATCGAGGTGACTAATGGGTGAATTTCACCAACTTCAACTGGGGAACTTCAATCTGATCCTTGGGACATATTATATTATATATTATTTGTCTGTCAAGCCATCCGTTTGTCTAGTCGTTTGCTTTTTTCGTTTCCGGATGATAACTTTAGTAAGTCTGTACTGAATGGAATGAAATTTGGCATGTGAGTTTACTAGCCAAAAATACAGGTCAAGTTTTAATTTGGGTTCCGCACGCCAATTGTCACAAGAGTTATGACCCTTTGTTGAAATTACCAAGGGCCTATTTTGCCATTCCCTAGCGATGCTCTTGTTTATAAAACAAATCTTGAAAATCATGATGAAAACTTTAGGGTAAGTTTAATATTAGGTCGGTAAGGAAACCCGAACCAAATTGTTTTCTTTGGTCTTATGTGAACTATTTCTTTATTTTAGTGTTTAGTCAGTTTGAAATGAACGGTGACGATGACAGTCGAGATGTCAAAGAGAAACAATTGTTCCAGGAGAAGGCTGATGAAGCAAGCGTCATTTTAGCTGTCATCTCTACGTCATTCTCAAAATCAACAACATGCAAACAACAGGTTTGTACTATATCATTTTAACCCTTCCATGAGGTTCATGACAGAAGATGTGCTGGTGCAGCATTAAAGATCCTGTGCAGTCTCTTATATATGCGGGTTTCCCATAGGGATCCTCGCATATATAAGAGAATGCACTGGCTTACAAGGTCAATGTATTCCGTATATATAAGAGTATGCATTGGCACAGGGTTTTCGCAATATCTCTGGAAGCTCCTGTCATGAGTTATGACCCTTATTCCATTTATAGCAATTTAATGGCCGTTAGCGTGATAACTTGAATGTCAACTGATTACATTCATATTTGATATACATATATGGATCTTTCACAACAATGTCATGATCATTTTTTTAAACCAGATTTGTCCAATTTTGATCACCTGAGTTATGGCCCCTGGTTTGTCTACATTCCCCTCAAAGGTACGTTACACACTGAACTGCATGGTATATCCCTTTCTATTCATAATTCTATTCATCTATGAGACACCCTAATTCATATCTATTATTTTATATGCTGGCATTGATATTTACATGTTATCGCCACAGTGAACTGATCTGGGCAAAGTGTCACGTCGAGTTGAATAGGTCAGATCGCTGGATCAAACAAGCCACCATAGGCTTCGAGTTTGATCCATGATCAGTGACCTCTTCAACGAGACGTGATGTGAAGCCCAGATCAATTAATTGCAGCGATAACAGGTTTATTATACGACATGCTTTTTATTTAAAAAGCACAATTAATTATGAAATGAAACCACATGTAGGCCACTGGTAATAAGTAAAGCTCTCAGTGATAGCTTTTCGATGAATGGCAACAAGCCATATTTCCGACTAAATCCTGAAAAATTACCCATAATTCTGCTGTGGTTAAGGAGTCGATTATTTAGGGCATTACTATAAATGTTGTATGATAAGAGAGATAGTCTTCAATAATCTTATTTTCTCTTCACAGTTATTTTATTGTGAAAACAGAAAGCGGGTGCTCTTTCTGAAGTACGACGACTTTAAGATTCCTGGCTGGATGAAAATGCTGGTTGGAAGCAGTTCTATAGAGGTAAATATACCCATTCACACTTTGTGGACTCACCCATTCAGGTTTAACGATGTACACTGCAGTCTCTTTGAAAAACCGACGATTATCCTATATCAGAATTAAATTACGTCTCTAGAACTCTCCATACCGACGATTATCCTGTATCAGAATTAAATTACATCTCTAGAACTCTCCATACCGACGATTATCCTATATCAGAATTAAATTACGTCTCTAGAACTCTCCATACCGACGATTATCCTGTATCAGAATTAAATTACATCTCTAGAACTCTCCATACCGACGATTATCCTGTATCAGAATTAAATTACGTCTCTAGAACTCTCCATACCGACGATTATCCTATATCAGAATTAAATTACGTCTCTAGAACTCTCCATACCGACGATTATCCTGTATCAGAATTAAATTACATCTCTAGAACTCTCCATACCGACGATTATCCTATATCAGAATTAAATTACGTCTCTAGAACTCTCCATACCGACGATTATCCTATATCAGAATTAAATTACATCTCTAGAACTCTCCATACCGACGATTATCCTGTATCAGAATTAAATTACGTCTCTAGAACTCTCCATACCGACGATTATCCTATATCAGAATTAAATTACATCTCTAGAACTCTCCATACCGACGATTATCCTGTATCAGAATTAAATTACGTCTCTAGAACTCTCCATACCGACGATTATCCTATATCAGAATTAAATTACGTCTCTAGAACTCTCCATACCGACGATTATCCTGTATCAGAATTAAATTACATCTCTAGAACTCTCCATACCGACGATTATCCTATATCAGAATTAAATTACGTCTCTAGAACTCTCCATACCGACGATTATCCTGTATCAGAATTAAATTACATCTCTAGAACTCTCCATACCGACGATTATCCTATATCAGAATTAAATTACGTCTCTAGAACTCTCCATACCGACGATTATCCTGTATCAGAATTAAATTACATCTCTAGAACTCTCCATACCGACGATTATCGTATATCAGAATTAAATTACGTCTCTAGAACTCTCCATACCGACGATTATCCTATATCAGAATTAAATTACATCTCTAGAACTCTCCATACCGACGATTATCCTATATCAGAATTAAATTACATCTCTAGAACTCTCCATACCGACGATTATCCTGTATCAGAATTAAATTACGTCTCTAGAACTCTCCATACCGACGATTATCCTGTATCAGAATTAAATTACGTCTCTAGAACTCTCCATACCGACGATTATCCTGTATCAGAATTAAATTACGTCTCTAGAACTCTCCATACCGACGATTATCCTGTATCAGAATTAAATTACGTCTCTAGAACTCTCCATACCGACGATTATCCTGTATCAGAATTAAATTACGTCTCTAGAACTCTCCATACCGACGATTATCCTGTATCAGAATTAAATTACGTCTCTAGAACTCTCCATACCGACGATTATCCTGTATCAGAATTAAATTACGTCTCTAGAACTCTCCATACCGACGATTATCCTGTATCAGAATTAAATTACGTCTCTAGAACTCTCCATACCGACGATTATCCTGTATCAGAATTAAATTACATCTCTAGAACTCTCCATACCGACGATTATCCTATATCAGAATTAAATTACGTCTCTAGAACTCTCCATACCGACGATTATCCTGTATCAGAATTAAATTACGTCTCTAGAACTCTCCATACCGACGATTATCCTGTATCAGAATTAAATTACGTCTCTAGAACTCTCCATACCGACGATTATCCTGTATCAGAATTAAATTACGTCTCTAGAACTCTCCATACCGACGATTATCCTATATCAGAATTAAATTACGTCTCTAGAACTCTCCATACCGACGATTATCCTATATCAGAATTAAATTACGTCTCTAGAACTCTCCATACCGACGATTATCCTATATCAGAATTAAATTACGTCTCTAGAACTCTCCATACCGACGATTATCCTATATCAGAATTAAATTACGTCTCTAGAACTCTCCATACCGACGATTATCCTATATCAGAATTAAATTACATCTCTAGAACTCTCCATACCGACGATTATCCTATATCAGAATTAAATTACGTCTCTAGAACTCTCCATACCGACGATTATCCTATATCAGAATTAAATTACGTCTCTAGAACTCTCCATACCGACGATTATCCTATATCAGAATTAAATTACATCTCTAGAACTCTCCATACCGACGATTATCCTATATCAGAATTAAATTACGTCTCTAGAACTCTCCATACCGACGATTATCCTATATCAGAATTAAATTACATCTCTAGAACTCTCCATACCGACGATTATCCTATATCAGAATTAAATTACGTCTCTAGAACTCTCCATACCGACGATTATCCTGTATCAGAATTAAATTACATCTCTAGAACTCTCCATACCGACGATTATCCTATATCAGAATTAAATTACGTCTCTAGAACTCTCCATACCGACGATTATCCTATATCAGAATTAAATTACATCTCTAGAACTCTCCATACCGACGATTATCCTATATCAGAATTAAATTACGTCTCTAGAACTCTCCATACCGACGATTATCCTATATCAGAATTAAATTACATCTCTAGAACTCTCCATACCGACGATTATCCTATATCAGAATTAAATTACGTCTCTAGAACTCTCCATACCGACGATTATCCTGTATCAGAATTAAATTACATCTCTAGAACTCTCCATACCGACGATTATCCTATATCAGAATTAAATTACGTCTCTAGAACTCTCCATACCGACGATTATCCTGTATCAGAATTAAATTACATCTCTAGAACTCTCCATACCGACGATTATCCTATATCAGAATTAAATTACATCTCTAGAACTCTCCATACCGACGATTATCCTATATCAGAATTAAATTACGTCTCTAGAACTCTCCATACCGACGATTATCCTGTATCAGAATTAAATTACATCTCTAGAACTCTCCATACCGACGATTATCCTATATCAGAATTAAATTACGTCTCTAGAACTCTCCATACCGACGATTATCCTGTATCAGAATTAAATTACATCTCTAGAACTCTCCATACCGACGATTATCCTATATCAGAATTAAATTACATCTCTAGAACTCTCCATACCGACGATTATCCTGTATCAGAATTAAATTACGTCTCTAGAACTCTCCATACCGACGATTATCCTGTATCAGAATTAAATTACGTCTCTAGAACTCTCCATACCGACGATTATCCTATATCAGAATTAAATTACGTCTCTAGAACTCTCCATACCGACGATTATCCTGTATCAGAATTAAATTACGTCTCTAGAACTCTCCATACCGACGATTATCCTATATCAGAATTAAATTACGTCTCTAGAACTCTCCATACCGACGATTATCCTATATCAGAATTAAATTACATCTCTAGAACTCTCCATACCGACGATTATCCTGTATCAGAATTAAATTACATCTCTAGAACTCTCCATACCGACGATTATCCTGTATCAGAATTAAATTACATCTCTAGAACTCTCCATACCGACGATTATCCTATATCAGAATTAAATTACGTCTCTAGAACTCTCCATACCGACGATTATCCTATATCAGAATTAAATTACATCTCTAGAACTCTCCATACCGACGATTATCCTGTATCAGAATTAAATTACGTCTCTAGAACTCTCCATACCGACGATTATCCTGTATCAGAATTAAATTACATCTCTAGAACTCTCCATACCGACGATTATCCTATATCAGAATTAAATTACGTCTCTAGAACTCTCCATACCGACGATTATCCTATATCAGAATTAAATTACATCTCTAGAACTCTCCATACCGACGATTATCCTGTATCAGAATTAAATTACATCTCTAGAACTCTCCATACCGACGATTATCCTATATCAGAATTAAATTACATCTCTAGAACTCTCCATACCGACGATTATCCTATATCAGAATTAAATTACGTCTCTAGAACTCTCCATACCGACGATTATCCTATATCAGAATTAAATTACATCTCTAGAACTCTCCATACCGACGATTATCCTATATCAGAATTAAATTACATCTCTAGAACTCTCCATACCGACGATTATCCTGTATCAGAATTAAATTACATCTCTAGAACTCTCCATACCGACGATTATCCTGTATCAGAATTAAATTACATCTCTAGAACTCTCCATACCGACGATTATCCTATATCAGAATTAAATTACGTCTCTAGAACTCTCCATACCGACGATTATCCTGTATCAGAATTAAATTACATCTCTAGAACTCTCCATACCGACGATTATCCTATATCAGAATTAAATTACGTCTCTAGAACTCTCCATACCGACGATTATCCTGTATCAGAATTAAATTACATCTCTAGAACTCTCCATACCGACGATTATCCTATATCAGAATTAAATTACGTCTCTAGAACTCTCCATACCGACGATTATCCTGTATCAGAATTAAATTACATCTCTAGAACTCTCCATACCGACGATTATCCTATATCAGAATTAAATTACGTCTCTAGAACTCTCCATACCGACGATTATCCTGTATCAGAATTAAATTACGTCTCTAGAACTCTCCATACCGACGATTATCCTGTATCAGAATTAAATTACGTCTCTAGAACTCTCCATACCGACGATTATCCTGTATCAGAATTAAATTACGTCTCTAGAACTCTCCATACCGACGATTATCCTGTATCAGAATTAAATTACGTCTCTAGAACTCTCCATACCGACGATTATCCTGTATCAGAATTAAATTACGTCTCTAGAACTCTCCATACCGACGATTATCCTGTATCAGAATTAAATTACATCTCTAGAACTCTCCATACCGACGATTATCCTATATCAGAATTAAATTACGTCTCTAGAACTCTCCATACCGACGATTATCCTGTATCAGAATTAAATTACATCTCTAGAACTCTCCATACCGACGATTATCCTATATCAGAATTAAATTACGTCTCTAGAACTCTCCATACCGACGATTATCCTATATCAGAATTAAATTACGTCTCTAGAACTCTCCATACCGACGATTATCCTGTATCAGAATTAAATTACGTCTCTAGAACTCTCCATACCGACGATTATCCTGTATCAGAATTAAATTACGTCTCTAGAACTCTCCATACCGACGATTATCCTGTATCAGAATTAAATTACGTCTCTAGAACTCTCCATACCGACGATTATCCTGTATCAGAATTAAATTACGTCTCTAGAACTCTCCATACCGACGATTATCCTGTATCAGAATTAAATTACGTCTCTAGAACTCTCCATACCGACGATTATCCTATATCAGAATTAAATTACGTCTCTAGAACTCTCCATACCGACGATTATCCTGTATCAGAATTAAATTACATCTCTAGAACTCTCCATACCGACGATTATCCTATATCAGAATTAAATTACGTCTCTAGAACTCTCCATACCGACGATTATCCTGTATCAGAATTAAATTACATCTCTAGAACTCTCCATACCGACGATTATCCTATATCAGAATTAAATTACGTCTCTAGAACTCTCCATACCGACGATTATCCTGTATCAGAATTAAATTACATCTCTAGAACTCTCCATACCGACGATTATCCTGTATCAGAATTAAATTACGTCTCTAGAACTCTCCATACCGACGATTATCCTATATCAGAATTAAATTACATCTCTAGAACTCTCCATACCGACGATTATCCTGTATCAGAATTAAATTACATCTCTAGAACTCTCCATACCGACGATTATCCTATATCAGAATTAAATTACATCTCTAGAACTCTCCATACCGACGATTATCCTATATCAGAATTAAATTACATCTCTAGAACTCTCCATACCGACGATTATCCTGTATCAGAATTAAATTACATCTCTAGAACTCTCCATACCGACGATTATCCTGTATCAGAATTAAATTACGTCTCTAGAACTCTCCATACCGACGATTATCCTGTATCAGAATTAAATTACATCTCTAGAACTCTCCATACCGACGATTATCCTATATCAGAATTAAATTACATCTCTAGAACTCTCCATACCGACGATTATCCTATATCAGAATTAAATTACATCTCTAGAACTCTCCATACCGACGATTATCCTGTATCAGAATTAAATTACATCTCTAGAACTCTCCATACCGACGATTATCCTGTATCAGAATTAAATTACGTCTCTAGAACTCTCCATACCGACGATTATCCTATATCAGAATTAAATTACATCTCTAGAACTCTCCATACCGACGATTATCCTATATCAGAATTAAATTACATCTCTAGAACTCTCCATACCGACGATTATCCTGTATCAGAATTAAATTACATCTCTAGAACTCTCCATACCGACGATTATCCTATATCAGAATTAAATTACATCTCTAGAACTCTCCATACCGACGATTATCCTGTATCAGAATTAAATTACATCTCTAGAACTCTCCATACCGACGATTATCCTATATCAGAATTAAATTACGTCTCTAGAACTCTCCATACCGACGATTATCCTATATCAGAATTAAATTACATCTCTAGAACTCTCCATACCGACGATTATCCTATATCAGAATTAAATTACGTCTCTAGAACTCTCCATACCGACGATTATCCTGTATCAGAATTAAATTACGTCTCTAGAACTCTCCATACCGACGATTATCCTGTATCAGAATTAAATTACGTCTCTAGAACTCTCCATACCGACGATTATCCTATATCAGAATTAAATTACGTCTCTAGAACTCTCCATACCGACGATTATCCTATATCAGAATTAAATTACGTCTCTAGAACTCTCCATACCGACGATTATCCTATATCAGAATTAAATTACGTCTCTAGAACTCTCCATACCGACGATTATCCTATATCAGAATTAAATTACGTCTCTAGAACTCTCCATACCGACGATTATCCTATATCAGAATTAAATTACATCTCTAGAACTCTCCATACCGACGATTATCCTATATCAGAATTAAATTACATCTCTAGAACTCTCCATACCGACGATTATCCTATATCAGAATTAAATTACGTCTCTAGAACTCTCCATACCGACGATTATCCTATATCAGAATTAAATTACATCTCTAGAACTCTCCATACCGACGATTATCCTATATCAGAATTAAATTACGTCTCTAGAACTCTCCATACCGACGATTATCCTATATCAGAATTAAATTACATCTCTAGAACTCTCCATACCGACGATTATCCTATATCAGAATTAAATTACGTCTCTAGAACTCTCCATACCGACGATTATCCTGTATCAGAATTAAATTACATCTCTAGAACTCTCCATACCGACGATTATCCTATATCAGAATTAAATTACGTCTCTAGAACTCTCCATACCGACGATTATCCTGTATCAGAATTAAATTACATCTCTAGAACTCTCCATACCGACGATTATCCTATATCAGAATTAAATTACGTCTCTAGAACTCTCCATACCGACGATTATCCTATATCAGAATTAAATTACATCTCTAGAACTCTCCATACCGACGATTATCCTATATCAGAATTAAATTACGTCTCTAGAACTCTCCATACCGACGATTATCCTGTATCAGAATTAAATTACATCTCTAGAACTCTCCATACCGACGATTATCCTGTATCAGAATTAAATTACATCTCTAGAACTCTCCATACCGACGATTATCCTATATCAGAATTAAATTACATCTCTAGAACTCTCCATACCGACGATTATCCTGTATCAGAATTAAATTACATCTCTAGAACTCTCCATACCGACGATTATCCTATATCAGAATTAAATTACGTCTCTAGAACTCTCCATACCGACGATTATCCTATATCAGAATTAAATTACGTCTCTAGAACTCTCCATACCGACGATTATCCTATATCAGAATTAAATTACATCTCTAGAACTCTCCATACCGACGATTATCCTGTATCAGAATTAAATTACATCTCTAGAACTCTCCATACCGACGATTATCCTGTATCAGAATTAAATTACATCTCTAGAACTCTCCATACCGACGATTATCCTATATCAGAATTAAATTACGTCTCTAGAACTCTCCATACCGACGATTATCCTATATCAGAATTAAATTACGTCTCTAGAACTCTCCATACCGACGATTATCCTGTATCAGAATTAAATTACATCTCTAGAACTCTCCATACCGACGATTATCCTGTATCAGAATTAAATTACGTCTCTAGAACTCTCCATACCGACGATTATCCTATATCAGAATTAAATTACATCTCTAGAACTCTCCATACCGACGATTATCCTATATCAGAATTAAATTACATCTCTAGAACTCTCCATACCGACGATTATCCTATATCAGAATTAAATTACGTCTCTAGAACTCTCCATACCGACGATTATCCTATATCAGAATTAAATTACGTCTCTAGAACTCTCCATACCGACGATTATCCTGTATCAGAATTAAATTACATCTCTAGAACTCTCCATACCGACGATTATCCTGTATCAGAATTAAATTACATCTCTAGAACTCTCCATACCGACGATTATCCTATATCAGAATTAAATTACGTCTCTAGAACTCTCCATACCGACGATTATCCTATATCAGAATTAAATTACATCTCTAGAACTCTCCATACCGACGATTATCCTGTATCAGAATTAAATTACGTCTCTAGAACTCTCCATACCGACGATTATCCTGTATCAGAATTAAATTACGTCTCTAGAACTCTCCATACCGACGATTATCCTGTATCAGAATTAAATTACATCTCTAGAACTCTCCATACCGACGATTATCCTGTATCAGAATTAAATTACATCTCTAGAACTCTCCATACCGACGATTATCCTGTATCAGAATTAAATTACGTCTCTAGAACTCTCCATACCGACGATTATCCTATATCAGAATTAAATTACGTCTCTAGAACTCTCCATACCGACGATTATCCTGTATCAGAATTAAATTACATCTCTAGAACTCTCCATACCGACGATTATCCTATATCAGAATTAAATTACGTCTCTAGAACTCTCCATACCGACGATTATCCTGTATCAGAATTAAATTACGTCTCTAGAACTCTCCATACCGACGATTATCCTGTATCAGAATTAAATTACATCTCTAGAACTCTCCATACCGACGATTATCCTATATCAGAATTAAATTACGTCTCTAGAACTCTCCATACCGACGATTATCCTGTATCAGAATTAAATTACATCTCTAGAACTCTCCATACCGACGATTATCCTATATCAGAATTAAATTACGTCTCTAGAACTCTCCATACCGACGATTATCCTGTATCAGAATTAAATTACATCTCTAGAACTCTCCATACCGACGATTATCCTATATCAGAATTAAATTACGTCTCTAGAACTCTCCATACCGACGATTATCCTGTATCAGAATTAAATTACATCTCTAGAACTCTCCATACCGACGATTATCCTATATCAGAATTAAATTACGTCTCTAGAACTCTCCATACCGACGATTATCCTGTATCAGAATTAAATTACATCTCTAGAACTCTCCATACCGACGATTATCCTATATCAGAATTAAATTACGTCTCTAGAACTCTCCATACCGACGATTATCCTGTATCAGAATTAAATTACGTCTCTAGAACTCTCCATACCGACGATTATCCTGTATCAGAATTAAATTACGTCTCTAGAACTCTCCATACCGACGATTATCCTGTATCAGAATTAAATTACATCTCTAGAACTCTCCATACCGACGATTATCCTATATCAGAATTAAATTACGTCTCTAGAACTCTCCATACCGACGATTATCCTGTATCAGAATTAAATTACATCTCTAGAACTCTCCATACCGACGATTATCCTATATCAGAATTAAATTACGTCTCTAGAACTCTCCATACCGACGATTATCCTGTATCAGAATTAAATTACGTCTCTAGAACTCTCCATACCGACGATTATCCTGTATCAGAATTAAATTACGTCTCTAGAACTCTCCATACCGACGATTATCCTGTATCAGAATTAAATTACATCTCTAGAACTCTCCATACCGACGATTATCCTATATCAGAATTAAATTACGTCTCTAGAACTCTCCATACCGACGATTATCCTGTATCAGAATTAAATTACATCTCTAGAACTCTCCATACCGACGATTATCCTATATCAGAATTAAATTACGTCTCTAGAACTCTCCATACCGACGATTATCCTATATCAGAATTAAATTACGTCTCTAGAACTCTCCATACCGACGATTATCCTATATCAGAATTAAATTACATCTCTAGAACTCTCCATACCGACGATTATCCTATATCAGAATTAAATTACGTCTCTAGAACTCTCTATTAAAATTAGGTTCTGTGCTGAAGGGATTCCCTCCATTTCATTGGAGATTGGCACAGACTGTGTACGATTTCATTGGTTAATGGCAGAGCAGATCACGTCAGATCAGAGGTCAATGACGTGTTGAATACATGCGATATATCCATGATTCATTTTACTCAGAGGAATATATGAGACATCATCTTCGAGTTTTTTTATCAGTCAACGATATTCATGACTGACTATTCTTTCGCATATAGTTGTATTTATAACTATTTCTAAATACTACGATTCTCACAAACATTTACTACGCCAGGAATGCGCTCCATATATAGGGACCTGCGAATAATCGAGATTCGATTCGATGTCGATATCGAACGCCCGATTCAAGATCAACACCAAATGACCTGAACTCACAAAAATTGAAGCACAAGGTTGCCAAGTTAGCCAACGTAGGTAATTTTGAATGGATGCCGTTCAGAAACGACGTGCATTATGCAAATTATGACTTCGATCGCAACCTGTGACGGTGATCAATCGCTGCATATTTGTAATGTATGGACACTATGTAAATTGTCTACAATCGTGATCGCTAGATGCAGAACTCAATTGATACCTTATGTTTTGAACTTCAGATATCCAATTCAGATTATATGAATAAAATTCAATGTCAGCCGTCGTTATGAGCGACAAAACATAGATTGGAATGAACAGAAACGGTGAGAAACATAAGAACAATCGGTCAATTATGTTCTTAAATGGATGTCATCGTGTGCGACCAGTTATCTGCGACACTGCCGGCAGAATTCCTATAAATTTACTACTTTCAGTTTCTGTTTCCCGGGAAATCGAGCGCGTTGCACCAAGTTTCGATCCGTTGAATCTTGTTGATAACATTTAACACTTGTAATTTGTGCCTGTTTTCTAGGACCCCCTCCGTAAAGACAAATACTGTGAATATGTGATGTAGATGTTTGATCTATTGTGCGGTGAACATTCTAACAGATAACTACCATTGGTATCAGACTACAATTATATAGCTGAACGCTGTAACCATGTCCACTTGTGTCAAATCTTTATTATCTTTATTAAATAAAGTAGACAAGTGACTTCGATTCCATGGGGTTTGCGATACGTTGATTGAACTGTCTTTAAGTGTCTTACTGTCACTTCTTGCGATGTTCGCCATGACACAGCTAGATAGAAATGCAATGCAACATATCCCAAACTCTCCATGAGACTGAGAGTGACTTTTCCATGTCACGATTTTCCAACAAAAAAACACAAGTTCCAACGGATGCTTAAGGAGATTAACATTGTTATATAGTATCTAGTGAATTTTGCAGTTTTTTGTCATGAGACACCGAAATACACACTGGTAAACAATTTCAATCACTACCTGATTCTATTCGAGATTCGATTCGATGTCGATATCAGGATGGAGATTCGTAATCGAGATTCGATTCGATGCAAAATCCCCGATTCGCAGATCCCTACATCTATAGTCTCAATTTAACATTGTTTTTAGTTACTTTTTCCCTTCTGTTCAGTTTCTATATCCCCTAATTTGCAGAAGATAAAATGCATAATTGAGGTGACTAATGGGTAAACATCACCAACTTCACCTGGGGACCTTCAATCTGATCCTAGGTCTCACATAGAAGTTGAGGTCTAAGCAAAATGAGGTTCCCAGAAGTTGAATTTGGTGATGCGAACCTGCTGTGTGGGATAGCATCATTAAATTCACCCTCTGGAGACCTAATTCTGCCTATATGTCAGACACATTATATCCAGGATTGTTTGTATATCTGTGTAACAAACTCGACCAATGATTTGATGAAAGACAGTAGGAGTCTGTCTCTCTATCCATTTGTCCAACAAACGTTATCAGATTCTTACCAAATTTGGCTAACAGCTTCTACCCACGAATGTGTTGCATGAGTTTGAAACTCCAATACCGGTAAGCATTATCAGATTCTTATCAAATTAGGTTATGTTGAATGAGTTTTAACCCTTTCAGTGCCAAGTCCGATTTTTGTATCAACCCATATTTCCTTGATCATTTTTCAAATTTATTGATTATAATAATGTGATACATTGATGGAAAGAGCTCTAATCATTAACCCTTTGAACCCGTAACACCGATATTTAGGTGCAAACGAACCGTGACTATATCCCGTAACACCGATATTTCGGTGCAGCGACGACATGATTCGGTAGCAAATTTATATATAGTATAACGAGCGTCTGACCCACTGATTTATATTTAAATTGCCCCCACATATGTCAGCGGCGCCCATGGTGCGTATGGAATGGTTGACCGCTAGTATCGGGTAGAAATATATGCGCATGCGCATAGCATATAATCTACAAAAACATACGATAATTTTAGCGAACTATGCCGCTATATTTACGGCATATAATTTCGTGTTCCCCGTGTGTGTACAGAACAGACGTAATTTAGACACACAATTTCAGTTTAAATTACCCTCGTGTATATTAACCAGTGTTCTGCTACATATGGGGAAGGGTCTATCGCATATGGAGTTGATTTATTCGCGCATGCGCAGACTAGCGAATGACAAATAAATGGTTTATAACGTACTTATACACGACATACCCACTAATATATATATTTAAATTGGCCTATTGAAGTCAGCGCTGGCAAAGGTGTCTATATGGATTGGCTGCCCGCTAGAAATGGCTAGGAAAATATGCGCATGGGCGCAGACTATAATTCATTTTTAAAAATGCGTTTAAGTTAAATGTGGCGCTATATATGACATTTTGTTGCATGTTTCACATGTTAGTATAGTAGACACAATCTAGACAGCTTTCTTGAACAATGGGGCCACGATATGTTACGGGAAATTACGTTGTTTCTGGTCTCTGTAATATCAGTCTCTGTTGTGCCACATGCAGCAAAAAGTCTATCGCATATCAAGTTGACTTACTCGCGCATGGTCAGGTATATCTTAATTTCACATTAGGATATTGGTTGCATCGAAACGCAATTCGCTGATGTATAATTACAACGTTATAAGCTAGAATTCGTTTATCCTGCAAATTTCGGGTAGTTTCCTAGTAACCGTTTCTAAGGCGAGATCGGGTGGCAAAGTCTCCCGATCTTACAATGATCAGTGGTCCGTGCATGCATATATCATGCCTGCTCAATTTCAGGTAGGTGTCCCCTTTCAACATAACCAACACCATGCGACTAGACACTGTCTAAATTAAGGCAAAACATACCACTGAATGGTTAGTGCAATTATGTCATTCGATCAGTTGTGGTATTTGCTTAGCAACCGTTGCTACCCTTAAATGGGATATTTGGTTCACTATTCTGGTCGTGTATATCTCAAATTTCACGTTAGGGTAGTACCTGCATCAAAAAACGCAATCACTGAGGTTGAATTACGACGCTTTAAGCTATATTTACATTTTCCAGTCAATTCCGGGTAGTTGCCTAGCAACCGTTACCAAGGAGTTGCCGCGAGGCAAAGTCTTGCGATCTTATAATGATCGCTGATCCATGGGGGACAAACCTGTAAAGTTTCAGACCGGTGTCGCAATTTGAACATAATCAACACCATGCTACTAGAAACTATCTAATTTAAGCGGACATACCACTGGGAGCCCCGGGTCAGGGTGTCGATCACTGTGGGGCGCCAGGGTTCAAAGGGTTAAGACAGAAATTTCATCTGTATAATTTGATCCAATCTCAGTCTCTAAATGATCACCAGCATCAAACTGTATTCAACAGGGTTGGTACTTATATACCATCAGACATGTTAAGTTTTGAAAATAGCAATCTGGGAGATTTTTGCAGGAGGGGCCTCCTCCAATTTGCGACTGCATTTCCTGTTCTCCGACAGGTTTATACTATATATCACCTGCAATGGGCAATCGCTTAATTTTCGGTTCAAAACACAAATTCCACCTGTGTTGATCGAGAGACCACTCAACCATTTATTGAAGAGAAAGAAACAGACACTTTGTATAAACTAAGTAAAACAACTCAGAATTCCACCGTATACAGCCGGATATGTGCGAAACCGAAAGTACAAAATTGGAATAAACTACAGAATGGACTCATCTTATGGTTTAACCCCCAAAAGAAATGGACAAATTCCACCATTTATTAACAAATTTTAAGAAGCAGAAACTTTGTTTAAAATAAGTAAAAATGAACCTGAGTTACACAGGTTACAACCAGACATGTTTGCGCGAAACCAAAAGTACAAAATCGGAATAAACTACAAAATGGACTTGTCTTACAGTTTTACCCGCAAACGAAATGGAGACATTCCATTCCAGTTCTGACTAAAACCATACTCAGACTCTAAAAGTACTTCTAGAGTCTGACAATGGTTTTAATCAGAACTGATTCCATTAATGGGGCCTTACAATACATCTGCACACTTGTGATTATACGTATTGTATACTATAACAACACCCTTTATACGTGTGGCTTCACCAGATTGTGAAAATAAATTAATTTCAGTCACATTTTACCACTGATCAGTCTTCAATCAGAGGGAACATCAAAATCTACCGACAGTACATTCTGTGAATGTTAATGTGTGGGTATTTAGGGTACTGGAAATAAGGAAATCCCTCACCGCATAAGCACGAATATTTGTAAAATAAAATAACATCGTATTTTTTCGATTTTGAATGCCAGGTTTTGCTGAATCGTGGAGAAATTGTGGGGTCCGTATTTACGGAATTGCCATGGCTATCCTGGAGTCTCATGTACAATCTGTGAAACTTAACAGCTCTGTATACCATACACATGAATTGGTATAAAACAAATGACTTGTTAGATTGTGATTTATTTTTAAAGATTGATTGATTGATTGATTGGGGTTTATTGTCACTTTAGCCACTAAGGCCATATCACGACATTGCCAGTTTTAGTGGTGGAGGAAATCCGCACATTGCGACTAATCTAACAGTGATTTCAATGGCTGATAAACTTGTCAACCATGTGCGGCAAACCACCGGCCATCGGCGAGTAACTGGCAACTCCACTAGATAACGATTTTGAGTTACAAAGTCCACGATGGAAACATGTGGATTTCAACCCTTATCGCCAGCGCTGGAGGGCGAAACGGCTTGGAGTGGTACCCCTAACCGATTGAGCCACCGAGGCCCCTAAAGAAATAAGACATTGGTGCAGCTTATGTCAGATGAATAGGGATGTGCAGTATTTGTGTATTTACTTATTTATTACAGATCATAAACAAGCCTTGAAATAGGGTGTCTGTCATTTGCAGAATGAGGTCCCCAGAGGGAGAATTTGGTGATGCTAGCCCGCTATGCGGGGTAGCATCACTAAATGACAGACACCCTATTTCAAGGCTTGATCATAAATATGCTTGAGGAGCAGGTTTTATATGTAACCCACAGGGAACCTCACATAGATGGAAGCATGCACTACAGAGTGTCGTCTGCTCCAGTCTATGTGGGGCTCTCTATGGGTTTAAATATGCTTGAGGAGCAGGTTTTATATGTAACCCACAGGGAACCTCACATAGATGGAAGCATGCACCACAGAGTGTCGTCTGCTCCAGTCTATGTGGGGCTCACTATGGGTTTAAATAATCTTGAAGAGCAGGTTTTATATGTAACCCACAGGGAACCTCACATAGATGGAAGCATGCACTACAGAGTCGTCTGCTCCAGTCTATGTGGGGCTCTCTATGGGTTTAAATATGCTTGAGGAGCAAGTTTTATATGTAACCCACAGGGAACCTCACATAGATGGAAGCATGCATACAGAGTGTCGTCTGCTCCAGTCTATGATGGGCTCACTATGGGTTTAAATATGCTTGAGGAGCAGGTTTTAGTTTGGAGATAAGGCTTTCCCTGAGAAACAAACTATTTTTGTTATCTGGTTTGATAATGTTCACATGAACTCTCATGAACTTTTTATATCAACTTAACTTTGGAAAGTTTGAGCTATTGCCGTGGGTTGGTGTCCATCATCCGTCCGTCGAGCCGTCCGTCCATCCATCAACAATTTCCTTTGGCTCACCCTAAAGGCCGCATCCCTCATCCGATCATCACCAAATTTCATATGGATCTTTGGGGTGACATCTAGATGGGAGCCATTTGATTTTTTTCGAAATTCGTTAAAAAACATGGCCGCCAGCAGCCATTTTGAGTTTCAAATTTGAATCCATGGGCTCACCCTGCAGTGCGAATTTATTGGAGAAATGTTTTGAAAATTTACAGGCATGTTTAGGATTACCTCTAGATGGGAGCTATCAAATTTTAGCGATTTTTTTTTATGAAAAACATGGCCGTCGGCAGCCATCTTGGATTTTACTCTTTGCATGACTAAATCTTTTGTCTCACCCTACATGCCACATCCCTCATCCGATCATCACCAAACTTCATATGGATCTTCGGGGTAACATCTAAATGGGAGCCATCGATTTTTTCCAAAATTTTTTTAAAACATTGCTGCCAGCAGCCATCTTGGGATTTCAAATTTGAATACATCGACGCAGCCCATATTTATTGGAGAATTGTTTTGAAACTTTGCAGACATGTATAGGATCACCTATACATGGCAAAACATGGCCATTGGCAGCCATCTTGGATTTTACTCTTTGCATAACTAAATCCTTTGGCACACCCTACAAACCACATCCCTCATCTGATCATCACCAAACTTTATATAGATCTTCATGGTGCCTTCTAGATGGGAGCCATCAATTTGTTTTTCAAAATGTGTAGAAAAACATGGCTGCCAGAGGCCATTTCGGATTTTGCTCTTTGCATGAATAAATCCTTCGGCACACCCTACAGGCCACATCCCTCATCCGATCATCACCAAACTTCATATGGAACTTCGGGGTGAACTCTAGATGGGAGCATTCGATTATTCCCGAATTTTTTTAAATAACATTGCTGTCCGCGGCCATCTTTGATATTACTCTTTGCATGACTAAATCCTTCGGCACACCCTAGAGGCCACATCCCTCATCCAATCGTCAACAAACTTCATATGGATCTTCAGGGTGTCCTCTAGATTGGAGCCATCGATTATTTCCTTACCTAGTTGAGCTACAGTGTCATTGACACTTTCATTGTACTATTTCAGGACACACAACGAAATGATTTCCATGCCATGCTGAAGAGACGTTTGAGTACTGTCCTTGACCCCGAAGTGCGAGAGTCACCACAGAATGAAATTGACCAAGCCAGAATTAACTGTACTGTGAGTTTCAACTGTCTTATATAGACATGTGTCAATAACATGAATCTTCCAGCTTGTATGTAGTATAAGGTATCTCCGTAAACATGTTCGTAAATGGAGATTTGTTACAGGGACCACAGGGGACCATCCTAGAAAACTCATATTGGGAGATATCTCTTGAGGGTTTTAGGGAGAAATGGACTGTTATCAGGGAGAAGTCATAATTCTCTTTTCTCTCTAATATCAGCTCTCTGTGATCCAATAATCAATTGGGTCCGAGAATTACGTTAAATAATTCACTCGAGGCGAGAGACGATTAGGTAGGAAACTTGTCTGCTAATGCACACTCATTTCTTACTAACGTCTCTCGCATATCATGAATTATTTAACGTAATTTTCGGATATAAATGTTGTAAATTCACTAATTACTCTTTATTACAGGTGACGAGTCTTAAGAAATCTCTGCCGTCAGATTTTAGCGTGTATGTATGTGGAGGTATTTCCAAAGATCAGCGAATCAAGGACATCTGTTTGTGAGTTTCTCTATTCTTTTAGCCTGTTAAATATTTTGCTAGTTAAGTGTCAATAGACTTCTGTGCCCATGATTAGTCCTTTCTTCACGTTCCTTGAACATTTAACAGCTTAATTGTGGGATTGTTTTCTGGCTCAATTTTAAGCCTTTTCACCTTATTTTCTGTTCAAAATATCGACTTGATGATTCGACGTAGGTCAGTTTTCAGGCATCTGGGCGGTAGGCCTAATTCTCTGTAATTTTCCATTTATTAATTTTAATAATTTTCGCATATGAGTTTATAACCATGTACAACAGCTAATCACAGAAGATAGGGCCGCCCCTATTTTATTACCAGAGCAATTTTATGGCTATTCGCTCGTTCCTTGTAACTCTTTTCTTGAGTTAGAATATTTTGCATAGAAATGCATCTGCTTGACCCTTTATATGTTTAATAGTTTAATGGCTTTTTAAAAATCATATTGTTTGATAAATTATTTATCTTTATTTGTAGGTCTGTAGGTACACAACTAGCTAGCCTCCCTGTTACCTTGGTTACGGGTGGTTCACATGGTGTCGAGGAGATGGTATCAAGTGCCTTCCATGAGAAGTCAGACTCCCTATCGAATAAAAACAAATTGTGGCACATCCGTGCTGTCCGAGAATCCAGGATGGTATGTTCACCCACTCATTCATCAATGGACTCTCCCATTCTGTTCTAAAAGTATATCATTGGAGTAGTGAATTCTTTATTTATAGGGATGTTCTGATAATATAAGCAGATGACAGCCTTTTGTATATCATTGGAATAGTGAATTCTTTATTTATAGGGATGTTCTGATAATATAAGCAGATGACAGCCTTTTGTTTAACATATAAGACACCCCTACAAATGAATAAATTGGATTTAAGTTACTACCCATCAGGGACTCTCCTTTTATCAAAGGGTTTGACAATAAAAAATACATTTTATACAAATGTTGGGCTGAAAGTTTGAAGATTTATTGAGGGTTTGAGGCTAAATTTTTCTGGTGTGTAAAATAACCAAGCCTGGAAATAGTGTGCCTGAGGGTGAAATTAGTGACGCTATCCCGCACAACCTTTCATCGCTGGAGGATGGTGTGGGTGTAATTTGTGTAGCCATATACTAAGTAGTTGGGGTGATGTCACCTGTAACCCAAGCGAAATCAGTTACACTATATTTTAGTACAAAAAGTATTTGTACACCAAATACCTATTTACCTAAGTTATCATACTTAAAGGTACTCAATCCGATTTAACGCTCCTAAATTACTATTTCTTTGATTCGAATCGAGGAACCAACCCATCAAAGCTCAGAGTAATCAGATATTGATTTTTGAAATTTATTATTTCAATTATTTGGGGCCCAGAAATATTCCGTAAAAAGGATGGTCTCTGTCAAAATTGCAGTTGGATAACTCTAAAAACAAGTGGTAATACAGCCAAATTTCGTGAATACTCAAGTGATCTACGTCGGTGAAATATCTCGCTACCAAATATGTTTACGTTTCTACGAATGCCCTGGTTTAAATCCACACATCTGGTTAACACTTTGGGATAAAATACGTCGCTCTTATACGACTATGTTTTTCTATTTGCATAATTGTTGTTTATTAAACAAGAGGACAATCTGGTGTTGGTCAATTGACTTTTTGCTAAAGTTATTTTCTTTACGTTATTTTTTTAGGAAAAAAATTCAGACTCATCCCAAGGGAGTATTGGAGGTTCCATACAGGGTCTATCATTTGGGAGAACGCTATTCTGTGGAGGCAGCACAAAAGAACGCGATCTGATCGTTTCCGAGGCATTTGACTGCTGTATCATTATTGATGGTAGGTTAAAGTGATGTGAAGCCAAGCCTTGAAATAGTGGTCTGTCATTTGCAGAATGAGGTCCCCAGAGGGTGAATTTAGTGATGCTACCCCGCATAGTGGGCTAGCATCACCAAATTCACCCTCTGGGAACCTCATTCTGCTGAGGAGTAAGCAGAATGAGGTCCCCAGAGAGTGAATTTGGTGATTCTAGCCTGCTATGCGGGGTAGCATCACTAAATTCACCCTCTGGGGACCTCATTCTGCAATTGACAGACACACTATTTCAAGGCTTGTGTGAAGCACTCCGGTAGGGTGAACAAATAGAAATTAAGAATAATTTTTTTCAAAGTTAGTTATACGTTACAATTATTAATCCAAATTGACGATACATTCTGTCATTATTTATTAATTAAATGCAATGACTCTCGATGGCAAAATTACAATTGGGTGTAGCTCAGACGATGTTTTCTATGGAGTGGTATGGTCGATTTCTTTGAAATTTTCCGCGATATTAGTAGAATGCTAAATTTCCCCAGGTTGGCATGGCGCCTGAGTACTAACTCATCAATTTCACGCACCGAGCAAGTCCATAATATGTCTTAAGTTTAAGCTACCTCCTTTTAGCATTTATTATATTGAGCTCGTCAGTGTAATTTGTCTATAAATTTGATTTCTGCTTCTGTTTTTCAGGTGACTCTTGTAGCCTATCGACTGCTGAGCAATTCATATGGAATGACCACACATTGATTCCTATAGAGTGTACTGAGGTATCAGTGTGGGGAGGAGGGAGTGTACAGGAGAAAGCATTCCAGGTGAATTGGCTCACATTATACATACAGTAATGCTCTAATTAATCGACTCTTTAACCGCAGTAGAATTAATGGTAACTTTTCAGGATTTAGTCGGAAATATGGCTTGTTGCCATTCATCGGAAAGCTCTCCCCGATAGCTTTCCGATGAATGGCAACAAGCCATATTTCAGACTAAATCCTGAAAAGTTACCCATAATTCTACTGCGGTTAAAGAGTCGATTAATTAGAGCATTACTGTAACTAACCCTGGTTAACAAGCCTGAGGTTAGTGCAGAATGAGGTCCCCGGAGGGTGAATTAATGACACTATCGCGCAGAGTGGGCTAACGTCACCAAATTCACCCTCTTGGGACCTCATTCTGTATGGACTCCTATGCTGTGGGAGACATAGACTCAGATAGAAGTTCCCAAATGGTGAATATTGTGGTGCACACCCATTGAGAACCTCAATAATGCAATGTGTCATGCCAATTTTGGGAAATAGAGAAACTTTTTAAACTAAAAAAGAAATGTAATCTATGTGAAGAAGTTTCTATAGAAATTTGACAATAAAGAAACTTTCCAGAGAAGATGTGGCCTAAGCAGAATGAGGTCCCCAGAGGGTGAATTTAGTGATGCTAGACTGCTAATTGGGATAGCGTCACTGAATTCACCCTCTGGGGACCTCATTCTGCAGATGACAGGCACACTGATCTCAGGCTTGCTGGTTAAGTGGTCCTGCTACAAGCCTTGAAATAGGGTGTCTGTCATTTGCAGAATGAGGTCCCCAGAGGGTGAATTTAGTGATGCTACCCTGCATAGCGGGCTAGCATCACCAAATTCACCATCTGGGGACCTCATTCTACAAATGACAGACACACTATTTCAAGGCTTGTCCTGCTATATTTTAAAGATGCATAATCCGATTAAGCGCCCCTCAATTACTATTTATTTGGATTCGGGGATAAAAAATATTTTGATTCGAGTCGAGGAACCCACCTATCAAAGCTCAGTGTTATTAGATATTTATTTTGGAAATCTATTATTTTTCACCATCGAGACTTATTAGTGGCCCAGTAAAAAGTTGATGAGCTAGATGGATAACTCTAATATCAAGAGGCTTTGTGTTGATAATAAGGCTAAATTTCGTCGAACAACATGTTGATAATTAACACGTTTCGGGCAATTTTTTACAATAGTTTACAGTGGTTGGCATTATTTTGGGCAATTAATCAATTCTGGTAACTGAAGTGGCATTTCTAAAAATGTTGTTGTTGTTGGAATCTGATTACATGGGGACCATCGAATTGGAATGAGTATCTTTAATGTCTGTGTAGGTTGTTGCAAATCGAATGTAATCAAGATGGCTGTTCTTATAATTTTCCTATGACCATTAAAGGTACTCAATCTGATCAGATGCTCCTAAATTACTATTTCTTTGGCTTCGGGGGTAAAAAATATATCATTCGAGTCGAGGAACCTACCCAGCTCAGATTGATCAGATATCGATTTTTGAAGTTTGTGATTTCAATTGTTTATGAGCCAGAAACACAAGGTCAAATGGACGGTCTTGCAGATAAAGATGGATAACTCTAAAATCAAGTGGTAATAATAACCACTTGATTTATCCATCTTTATCTGCAAGACCGTCCGTTTGAACACGTGTTTCTGACCCACAAACAATTGAAATTACAAACTTAAAAAATCGATATCTGATCAATCTGAGCTTTGATGGGTAGGTTCCTTGACTCGAATCAAATATTTTTTACCCCCGAAGCCAAAGAAATAGTAATTTAGGAGCGTCTGATCGGATTGAGTACCTTTAACCAAGATGATATGATCATTATGCAAAGCATATAGAACGACCCCGGTATGATGATTAGGGACTCAACCTTGCAATAAGAAGGATCATGTAAATAGTAATGAACCTATGTGCTTATTATTAAATGCCTCACAGAATGGTAACAACGCCAATGTTTATTTCATGTAGACTGTTATGGATGCAAGTCAACTTTGAAATAGGTATGGTTTCGACACCGGTCTGGCAATATTGTTCTACAGTTAAACTTCGTTAAATCGAATCTCAAGGGACCGTTGGTTTACTTCGAGTTATCCGTGTGTTCGACTTAACCATTTCGACCACAAATTCCAACTAGTCGAATTAATTTCGATCCGATAATAATTGTTTTCAACCTTGTGCACGCTATATACCCACGCTAAATAAATAGTCAGTTACTATGCTGATCATATACAACAGACGAGATGATATTTGGTCTGATTATTTATTGAATAATATAATAAAAACACAGAATATGATAAGAAAACATCAACAAATTCACGGTAGAAATAACAAAAGTACATTTGACCCGGAAGTGGTTACAATAGTATTTATAAAAATTGGGATTCAGGATTGGAAGTGACTGGTTATCAAGGACTGGTTTCTGCAAAAAATTAGTTGTTGAATATCTCTTTAGTTTATCGCTGATGCCCAATATCTTCATTAAGTCGTCGCTCATTCTGCTTGGGTCATGAGATAACGCAGTACAATGTCGCAGCTATGCATTGCGTCATCGATTGTCAGGTCGGGCTTGGCGCACTCGATGACCTCGTCTTCGTCGTCTTCAGTCAAAAAGCCGTTCTTTGATGTTTTTAACGTCCATGTTTTTCTTTCCATCATCAGATGGATGGCATATTTTTTCGTTCGGAACATTGTTTTCGTTTTGGGAAAGCATGACTGAATGAAATTATTCTCCATATCAGGCGATTTAAATATCATTTTCATTTCGTCTGTCAACACTTCTAATCCTCACACGGGGAAATTGATCCACGCACCTCGTTAATATGTTAAAGAAACAATGCATGAGGACAAATAAGGACTCCAGGAAACTTCACAGCTTTTTAGGCAATTGAATAGAAGCACACTGAGTTATAATCACATGGTGATGCATCGCCGACGGCGCTTCGACTTAACCATAGTAATTAGTGTTATAAGCTGGCTGGTGGGACAAAATTTTGTTTCGACTTAAGCGGAATTTTGACTTATCCACCTTCGACTTAACTGTGAGTATTCTATTGGCTTTGCACACAAGCTCAGCCGGGACCAGGCAATGGCTTCGACTTAAGTGGGGTATTCGAGTTACCGACGTTCGACTTAACGAAGTTTGACTGTATAATATAATAATGTATGATATTGAATGTTATATGTTGCTCCAAATAAGCCAATAATTAACAATTCCACCTTCAGACCTAATTTCTGACCGTTACAGGCACATTGATGGATAGAAACTTGAATAGAAAGAAGGGTTCAAATGGACACGGTGCCAGTAAAACCTGTATGAATGTCCCGTGTTATAGTAACTGAAGCGTGTCTGCCTATACAGGGATCTGGCCCACATAGCCTAATTATGTTCTGAAAAGCTATTCATTTATAATAACTGTTCATAAATAAATAAATACTTCAATTGTTCATTTTTACACACAGGAATTAATTGAGAGTTATGAAGTAACAAATTTTCTTTTCATCGTGTGGGTCCATTTCTGATTACATACTTTTGTGCAACCACTACCGGAAGTCACAAGATTTGTTTCTCCAAAAAGTGGTCTCGGTTGAAAATCTCAATGACACGCTATATTGTAAATATGTGTAACATCACAGGTACGTACACCCGTTCTCTAAACATGTATAGGTCCCGAGCTCGGGCGGCAATCCGAGCAGGGTCATTATTATTAATGTTCCCAAATGTTTCATACAGATAATGGAATCTCCTTAACCCTTTACCCAACAGAAGGGCCCTGTGCCAATGCATTCTCTTATATATGCATATATAAGAGAATGCATTGGCTTAACACATTAAAAATTATAAAATTGTTAAAGAATGAAAGATTTTTTTTTTTAGGCCAATGCATTCTCTTATATATGCGAGGCGACCTATGGTCATAACTGTAACTATCACAATGTGGTCAAGGAGCCGGTTCCAATAATATCCATATTTGTATGGTTCTATTGAGACAGACCGAAGATATTTTAGGCTGTTGAAGCTTTATTTGGCCGGTTTGTTGGGTAAAGGGTTAACTCACTTGGATTAGCCAAAGACTGCGAATAAGGAAGTTGTCGGCATAGTAAAATGATCTGGATTTTATTATTTTGACGAATGTGTACAAGCTATAAGCTCACTCACTGATATAAAATTAAGAATCATTATGCTGATCCCCTGAGAAGTGACAATAATGGACAATAATGTAAATAGCGGGAAATTCAAAATATGATTGAATTGCACTTTGGCTTATTAGGAAAGATATCAATTTTAATTGAAGCAGTTCTTTCGAAACAAATCGAAAAATGTTGGAATGATGACATAATTGACAATGGACATGACATAGCACACTTTTTAGCTTAACTTGTCGAACTTGACTTTGTTGAAAAAAAATGGCTGCCAGTGGCCATCTTGGATTTTACTCCTTATATGACTAAATCCTTTGGCACACCCTACAGATGACTTCCCTTGTCCGATAATCAGTAAACTTCATATGGATCTTCGGGATGACCACTAGATGGGAGTCATCAAATTTTTTCCGAATTTGTTAAAAAATATGGCTACCGACAGCCATCTTGGAATTTACTCTTTGCATGACCAAACCCTACAGACCACATCCCTTATCCAATCGTCACCAAACATCATATTGATCTTCGAAGTGACCACTAGATGGGAGTTATAAACTTTTTTTAATTTCAATGGAAAACATGGCCACCAGCAGCCATCTTGGGGTTTTACCTATTATATATATATTTTCCTATTACTTTCTGCATTCCTAATCGCTCTATTGCCTTTTAAGACATGAATTTACCCCCCCCCCCTTTTTTCCAAACGTTGAGCTACATTGTCATTGACACTTTCATTTCAGATCCCTGCTGGTGTCGACCGATCTGATTGGTCAATCCTGACCTCTAACTCCACCCCTGATTTGATTGGAATGTCAGTGGTGAAAATAATTTCCAACCTGATTGACGCAAATGCACAGTTCATCAAGAAGCCCATAGGTCTGCAGAGGATAGAATCTACAATGAGCCGCGACAGTCATTACATGCAACAGGACCTTAAAAGGAAAGACACTATGATCAGTCGAGACAGCTGTTACACGACACCAGACTTCAAACTCAAGCCGATTCTAAAGAAACCCGTCTCGCCGAAGAAAGAAAAGTCAAGCTTATCCAAGATGAAAACCGTTATACTGTGATTCTCAGAGAAATCTGTCAACCATTAGCCTAGGTCATGCCATGAATCTCTACTCTAGCTACAGTAATGCCCTAATTAATCGACTCCATAATTACCACAGCAGAATTATGGGTAACTTTTCAGGATTTAGTCGGAAATATGGCTTGTTGCCATTCATCGGAAAGCTCTCGGCGAGCTTTCCGATGAATGGCAACAAGCCATATTTCCGACTAAATCCTGAAAAGTTACCCATAATTCTGCTGTGGTTAAGCAGTCGATTAATTAGGGCATTACTGTACGCCCGTAGATATCATACTCCATCAGTTCAAAACCTGGAAACTATTTGATGTTCTGAACTTTGATTACAGTAATGCCCTAAATAATTGACTCCTTAATCACAGCAGAATTATGGGTCATTTTTCAGGATTTAGTCAGAAATATGGCTTGTTGCCATTCAACGGAAGGCTCTCAGTGAGAGCAAGCCATATTTCCGACTAAATCCTGAAACATTACGCATAATTCTGCTGTTGTTAAGGAGTCAATTATTTAGGGCATTACTGTACAAGTTTGGGGGTATGCAGGAATCAGCTTGTCCGTCTGTCTGTCTAGTTGTCAGTCAGTGCATCCGGGTGCACATTTGAGCCTTTGGTGGTCAGGGGAGGAGCCTAAGAAAAAAGAGGTTTGACATGATCGACCACCTAATGTCAAACTGACACCTAATGCCGTTATTCTGTACAATTTAGGAGTTAAGTGGTAGTCTTAAGTGGTCAAGCCTGTCAAAAACAACAAAAGAAAGGGTGTCCGTACATTTTTCAGTCTATTTTTTTTAAGCTTGGCAGAGATATTTAGTAGCATGGGAACCTGTGCACCTGCAATTATGCGTCCATCAATTTTTTGTTTTGTAGAGTTATCTCCCTTTTTTTGCAATCTGCAGAATTTTGTCCGAGCTTGTATTCCCACATTATTCAGTAATGTTTTTAAAACTTGGCACAGAGGCCGACTGGGCAATTTTGTTTGCAGTTTTTACATTTCCGCCATTTGCTGCCAGGGGGGGTATCCTCAGTCGCGTTGGGGGAAGTATCCTCAGTCCCACCTCTAATTACTGCATGTTCCTTAATGTGTTTTACAGTAGGTGAGCAAGGCTCAAAATAAGTGGTCAGTCAAGGTCATTGTCTGACGAAAAATAGCTTATGTCCAGTGCGCTTCTGTATCTGTCAGACATTTTTTCCAATGCAATTTTTTAAACAATCTATCTGTTTGGGTACGTCGAAGGAGCCACTATTGGCCAAATTGAAATTGTAAGTAATAAATAATTCTTTTTTAATTTCAGATCAATTCAGAGTTAATATAATTATGTTGTTTGAGAATTGATTGAGTATTTATTAATCGACATAAAGTTTTTGAACTTTTGAAAACAAAAATAACATGGGTTTTTCCTGGGTAGCGATTGGACGCTTATTAAAATATGCGCATCATTGACGAATAATGGGTCAATTGGAAATTTAAATACTGTCTCATACAGTACATCTGAAAATTTGACAGCCATTTTGAAATGACCAACAACGTCCATTTAGTGCCTGTCATTTTGACAGTCAGTAAAAAAAATAATATTTTGAGCCTTGTAGGTGAGCCAATTTTGCTTTGCGTCACTTACAATGATTGAATTTTTCCCGGTCAATCTGTTCAATGTTTATTGCGAAATTGGCTCACATAAGTTGCTTAAATCATGCAATCTTAAGCTGGTACCCGCCCCTACTGTGAAATTGATTATTAAGGAAAAGGTGTTAACGCATTCACTGTTGACACCCAATCAGTTACATGCAAAAAGTACGAGATATCTCATAGTTGTCAGTGAATGTGTTAACCCTTTACCCAACAAACCGGCCAAATAAAGCTTCAACAGCCTAAAATATCTTCGGTCTGTCTCAATAGAACCATACAAATATGGATATCATTGGAATCGGCTCCTTGACCACATTGTGATAGTTACAGTTATGCCCTGTGCCAATGCATTCTCTTATATATGCGAGTCGACCATAGGTCGCCTCGCATATATAAGAGAATGCATTGGCCTATTTTAACACTTTTTACCATTTGTTATTACATTCTTTAACAATTTTATAATTTTTAATGTGTTAAGCCAATGCATTCTCTTATATATGCGAGGCGACCTATGGTCGACTCGCATATATAAGAGAATGCATTGGCACAGGGCCCTTCTGTTGGGTAAAGGGTTAACAAAGAAATATGATCCCTGCGTTGTCTGTTCAAAGTTATAAAGTTCCCTGGTTTTGAACTGATGGAATATGATCTCTACTGATTAAGCCAGAATATAGAGATCCAATGCATGATCTACCATAAGCCATGACTGTAAGTACTTGATGCCGGAGGTCAAGATCAAACTGATCCTAAATAGATTCATCTCTCGAGCCGAGTAATCATATAGCAATAATCACACACCCTCTACATTCACACTATTAGTGCCCGTAGGAACCAGTACATTTTGCCATTATGGTTTACATGAATGTACATTAATGAATAACTGATGTCGTCACTTCAGTTATTGGTTTATGAACATTGGTAATGCCTTCGTCACTTCAAGTCGATCATGTGCACGCGCTTGATGTGTGTTGTTATTGGGAGACAATATGTTACTTATAATTTTTTTGGTAGTTTTGAAAAGTTGTTCAAATTATGAATGTTCTATTAAAGGTGCTCAATCCGATCAGACGGTCCCCACACCATCAAGATACAACAACAACAACAATTCTTCAAAATATGCTATACGTTAACAGAATCGATTTATTGCAACAAAATAATGCTAACCACTGTCAACTTTGATATCAATTTTCCCAACTTGTTATTTATCAACATTTTGTTCAACAAAATATGGCCGTATTTAATCATGAAATTTGACCGTATTACCACTGGATTGTAGAGTTATCCATCTTCATCCGCAATTTTGTCCAAGACCCTCCGTTTGACCATGTGTTTCTGGGCCACATATTATTACACATCTCGAGAAATAACAAACTTCAAAAATCGATATTTGATCATTCCGAGCTTTGACGGGTGGGTGCCTCGACTCGAATCAAATATTTTTTACCCCCAAAGCCAAAGAAATAGTAACTTATGAGCGCCTGATCGGATTGAGTTCCTTTAAAATGTAATGGTATAAGATTATAAGGAATGGGGTACTTGGTTTCGACCGGCAGAGTAATTAAACAAAGTTTGTGTGAATCCAGAAATGATTCACTTCGCAATTCACACACTTTGTTTAATTACTCGGGATTCACACACTTTATTTAATTACTCGGGATTCACACACTTTGTTTAATTACTCGGGATTCACACACTTTGTTTAATTACTCGGGATTCACACACTTTGTTTAATTACTCGGGATTCACACACTTTGTTTAATTACTCGGGATTCACACACTTTGTTTAATTACTCGGGATTCACACACTTTGTTTAATTACTATCCGGTCAAAATCCAATGACTCCAATCAATCTGCACATCATTTCTTAATTATCACTAAATTCACCCTCTGGGGACCTCATTCTGCAAATGTTCGGCACCATATTATGAGGCCTGGTACTGTATTATAAGTTACAGGGCGAGTTGTTGCTGGATACGGTGTCATATGAGGCGAAGTGAGATTAATATCGGGCAAGACGCCAGCCGAGCCCGATATTTATCTCACTGAGCCTCATATGTCACCGTAGCCGGCATCAAAGAGTCCTGTAGCGATTTTATCATGCTTTCCTTATGAGAATTTTAATTCTTTTACGAAATTCAGTAATCTAGTACGTTAAATATGTCGCATATGGCCATTAACTTATGTAACATCACGGTGACGCACCATGGGCGTTGAATGTCAATGCATTGAGTCAATAGCTAATCACCAGAAATAGGACAACAAATTGAGTTTGATAATTAATTTATGAGTCTTTAGAATTCCTCGAATATATCACATACAGGTTTTGGTACATGGTACTAAGTCTTTAAATTGGCAAAACATGATTTCCGACAGATTTCCTTTTTCTTGGCACCAAAATACACCGAAAATATCCCCGAGGCGGCAGAGTTCCAAGAAAAACAAGATGGTATCTCTCGACCCCATATGAATCCATATGCCACCTGGGGCTTCAATATGGGGTCAGTGTCAATCAAAGTGAACCTAACATACCCTCATATCCTGTCAGTAGATCTACATTCTCATTGGTCAATCTAATAGGCCAGCATGATAAACACCCATGCAGCGAGCCCGTGATATTTTTGACACAGAAACTTGGGACTCTCAATTTGCAACAGAGTGCTAATTAATAAAACATCATATTTTATATGAATCATGATGAAAATTATTTTATTGAATTAATAATAGATAGTAACATTATTAATATAAATATTTAAACTAAGACATATATGTGACCCGCCATATCAAATCCAGTCGTAAGTCGGGATTTTTTTACACTGTGCCAATGCATTCTCTTATATATGCGAGTCGACCATAGGTCGCCTCACATATATAAGAGAATGCATTGGTCTAACAATTTTTTACAACTTTAATAATTTTTTCTTGTATTCTTTAACAATTTTATAATTTCACCCATACAGAGCCCCAGACAAACATGAGCAGACAACACTCTTCTATATGCTTCTATATATGTGTGGGGCTCCCTGCAGGGTATAAATGGATGTTTTTTTATTTTATGTCCTAAAAATTGTAAGAAACATTTATTTAAAAAAAATGATAAAAAATTGTTAGGCCAATGCATTCTCTTATATATGTGAGGCGACCTATGGTCGACTCGCATATATAAGAGAATGCATTGGCACAGGGTAAAAAAATCCCGACTTACGACTGGATTTGATATGGCGGGTCACAAATATCATCTTATATATTGTGATACAGCATTGTGTGAAACAAAATGGGACAGGTAGTGCAACTGAGGAATTAGCTGAATTAATGCTATTTAAAGGTACTCAATCTGAATTAACGCTCACATATTACTATTTCCTTGGCTTCGGGGGTTAAAAATATTTTATTCGAGTTGAGGAACCCACCCTTCAAAGCTCAAAGTGATCAGATATAGATGTTAGAAATCTATTATTTTTCACCACCTACAATTTAAGTTGCCCAGTAAACAGATTGTCTCAGACCAAATTACGGATGAAGATTGATAACTCTAAAATCAAGTGGCTTTTTTGTGTCAGATATTTGACAAACCAGCAAAATTTCGATGAACAAAATGTTGATAAATAACAGGTTTTGGGCAATTTTGTACTACAGCATTGTTTTTGGGCAACTACTCGATTCTGATAACTGAAGCTGCATTTCAAAAAATATTGTTGTTGTTGGAACCAGATGATATGGGGAACATCGAATCGGATTGAGTACCTTTAATCAGTGATGCTAATCCACTGTGCAACCCTCTGAAGACCTCACTTTGCAAATGTCCAGCACCATATTTTGACAGTTGTCAGCTGATGAGTTCAGCAGACAACCTAAAAGCTATTTGCTTAATTTGTTCTTATATTTTTTTCCTTTTGCTATCAGGATTTCATTATTATTATTTTGAATCATTTGCATCTCGATTAGAACTTGTGTGGTAGTTATCATTTTTAGAAGTGAATAGTAATCTGAAGAGGTAACGCTCACCAAGAGAATATAATTAGTACACAGCCTACCAGAATGTGTAGTGAAGAGTACAGTAATGTCCTAAATAATCTACTCCTTAATCACAGCAGAATTATGGGTAATTTTTCAGGATTTAGTCGGAAATATGGCTTGTTGCCATTCATCGGAAAGCTCTCAGTGAGAGCTTTCCGATGAATGGCAACAAGCCATATTTCCGACTAAATCCTGAAAAATTACCCATAATTCTGCTGTGATTAAGGAGTCGATTATTTTACCTAATAGGGCATTACTGTACATGCATTCTGGATATTACTCTTCCTATACTAAATACTCATTGATGAGTAGTTCCCATAGGAATTGTTCAGATAATAAGTTCCAACAAATGGACATAGGTCGTTTGTCAAACTTTTCAAATTGAAGTACAGTAATGCCCTAAATAATCGACTCCTTAACCGCAGTAGAATTATGTGTAACTTTTCAGGATTTAGTCGGAAATATGGCTTGTTGCCATTCATCGGAAAGCTCTTAATGAGAGCTTTCCGATGAATGGCAACAAGCCATATTTCCGACTAAATCCTGAAAAGTTACCCATAATTTTGCTGTGGTTAGGGGGTCGATTACTTAGGGCATTACTGTAGTGACTTCTATATGCCTGTATGAAACCCATATAGGTATGTTAGCCCAAACTGATCCCTGACCAGCCATCAACCATCTATTTAACCCTTTATTTACTAAATAGATTCTCCCACCCAGTTATAAAAGTATATATTGGAATGGTTTATTATTCATTTCAAGGGAAATATAAGCAGACGACAATCTACCTATATAAAAGCCAATTTGTCTGTGTGTCTGCCTGTAACTCGATCACGATTTTCGCGCGTCTAAAAATATATCATCCTCTGACATGTCCAATTGCACCCAATTCAGTTTGACCATCCCCTGCAGCTCATCTTGACATGCAAAATATCAGGCCAATCAATACAAGACAACCTGAGATATAACGAGTTTCCCAAATGTTAGCAAGACGATATTTTCACTGATATAATGTGTTTCTCCGAAGACGAATGTGTTTTCAGCGGCGTCCGTCATTACAAAACACCAAAGCCAAATTCCGGACAAACTGCAGCATTGACGATATTTTCATGCATGTCATGTTTGTCACCGTCATTTGTGATGGGTAATCCCCTGGTATAATATAAATGCAGAAGGATGCATATTAATTTGTGGCAAATGTTCAGATAATAAGTTCAACAAACAGCGCTGAACTTACTTTCTGAACATTTCCTATGGAAACTACTCATCAATAAGTATTTAGTATAGAAAGGGTTAGGTGGGAATCCAACCATGTCGTATGTTTTTCTTATGAGAATTACCCTTCAGCAGTAGTAGCTAGTTGCAATCTTAGAAACAAAAGTTAGTTTTAACTGGCTTCTATCTTTTACATGTACAAACAAAACATCTACATAGTCTGAACATTGGCATGGTTTTCATTCTTAGGATTTTGGTTTTAAAATTCCCAAAGTTCAAATATTTACAAAAATGTGCCACTGTTGGTCTAAAAACAACAAATTCCCCTCTAATTACTGATTGGAATATGAAGCAATGTGAACAATTTCAACCTGTAGTAATGCCCTAATTAATCGACTCCTTAACCACACCAGAATTATGGGTAACTTTTCAGGATTTAGTCGGCAATATGGCTTGCTGCCATTCATCGGAAAGCTCTCAGTGAGAGCTTTCCGACGAATTGCAACAAGCCATATTTCCGACTAAATCCTGAAAAGTTACCCATAATTCTGCTGTGGTTAAGGAGTCGATTACTTTGGGCATTACTGTATATGTGGTGTACTATTGTCAACTAATGTTGTGCCAGGCATTAAATTTCCAACTGTTGAAAATATTGACCAAAGTTGCTCTCCTTCCCCCCAGTTTCCACGTCCCCGTTTAACATGATCAATCTCCACACTATATAGATGTTCTGTATTAACCCTTTACCCAACAAACCGGCCAAAACCGGCCAAATAAAGCTTCAACAGCCTAAAATATCTTCGGTCTGTCTCAATAGAACCATACAAATATGGATATCATTGGAACCGGCTCCTTGACCACATTGTGATAGTTACAGTTATGCCCTGTGCCAATGCATTCTCTTATATATGCGAGTCGACCATAGGTCGCCTCGCATATATAAGAGAATGCATTGGCCTAAAAAAAACACTTTTTACCATTTTTTCTTACATTCTTTAACAATTTTATAATTTTTAATTTGTTAAGCCAATGCATTCTCTTATATATGCGAGGCGACCTATGGTCGACTCGCATATATAAGAGAATGCATTGGCACAGGGCCCTTCTGTTGGGTAAAGGGTTAAATAGTCACATGCTTTGAGTACTTGCATTTATCACCATATTATTTTTTTAAACATTGTGCCAATTTATTCAACTTTGTGGTGTGGCATCGTCAAAATAAATGGATGCAAGTTTCTAGTAACTGGGCCCCAAACCAAACAATTGATGCGTGGCATTTGAGCTTGAAATGGGCTGGTTACTGAAATATGCATCCATTTTACCGATTGTCATTGTCTTCAGGTGATTTATGGCTAATTTAGTGATAATTCTATACAAAGAGCCACCTGGGGTGACAACAGTTGGCTATTGTATGACGTTTTCATAACATCTATCAGTTTATCAACGTGGCTCCATTTACAACTCAGTAAATATCGCCGTGAATTTTAAATCTACGTCTTGACACTGCACTACGCCAGACACTGACATTATACAGAAGTAGAGCTAAAAAATGATTCTGGAAAAGTGCAGTATGGACTTCTTGAATAAAGTAGTCTAGATTATAGATAGATTTCATTGCGATAATAAGTTAGAAATGGGTCCACTGCATGTATGTTTATTGACCTCTACATGGTGTATAAGCAACATCCTAAGTATTTCAAAAATAAGATATTTTTAAACGTGGTTCACTCTGGGGTTTGTCGTATTCAGAGTGAACCCATGCATAGGCCTACTCATAACATTGTTCCGTAAACCATCCTCGCGGCCCACTAATTTTGGGTGTTAATTTTCTGAAAACTTTTAACTATGCTGAAGATCGCCGGAGAAACAAAATCAATAGCTCTAGCAGACGTTATGTAAATTATATGATGTCACGGCGAATATCTCATGACTGTAGCCATTTTTACGGCTGGGTGCAAGAGACACTTCGTAAAGGAAAGTCATTAAAAAACTATAACTGACCCCTGAAGTCTTTCATGACGTTTTGTCTGAGCTGACTGATCATGCATTCCAGCTTTATGTGCATTTATTTATATATGTATATTTAGAATAGATTTATTTGGATATATATATAAGATATATGTTGATTAATTTCTATTTAATTGTAAGTAGTTCCTCATTGACAAGTAGTGGGCTCAGTCAGTTAGGGGTACAAATCCAAGCCATCTCGCCTTCCAGCTCTGTTGATGGGGGTTTAAATCCACATGGTTCCATGATGGACTTTGTAACTCAAATTCGTTTTCTGTTGGAGTTGCCAGTTACTCGCCTGTGGTTTGCCACTCATGGTCGACGAATATCTCCGGCAAAGATATCTTGGACACTAAATGAACTAATGGTTATATATTTTTTGCTTGCAAGATTCTAGAAGGAAAATTGGTACAAAGTACCTAAAGTACGCTCACGGTCAAACCCAATCAGATTCGACTTCCGCTAAACCATGTGACATTCCTTTCATTATAAAAAGCCCTGTCAGGTAGGTCTGCGGTCTTTTAATTTCTTCTAGATGCAAGATAAGTCACTATGTTCATCCGTTCAAACTTTAATGAACGTTATCTTGACTATATTGTTCATGACAATGCAACGTTTCCTAATTTCGTGCAATGACACGTGTTTACGTTTTCGGAATCCGTTTTCACAATTGATCCACAATACTTTCTTCTACAATACTGTCTCGTCATTGTTTGCTAGGGGTTTGGGAATTCCTCTCTTCAATGACAGTGCTCCGTGGATATCTAATTGCAATAACCACTAAAACTATTTTGTTTTGTTTACGAGAATCACTCAGACTAAATGTCGTTTTTTGCTAACGCAAACAATGCCGTTTCCCGTTTGGGCTTCCCGCTCTTAGAATAATTCGGGTTCTCGTCGGGATTTTCAAACATGTACCGGTTGCAATACGGTGTTGACTTATAAACTGCTCCAGTTTGGAGTTGTCACTTTGACTGAAAATTCCTATCAAAACAATTTGGCAAGAATATTGTACAATATTTCTACTCACGGATGCCAGATAAACTAGCCAATGTGAGTCTTGTCTCTACATTGATTAAAGTATTAAATACTTTTACGAAGACCACGTTGGAAGTTCAGTGTTGGAAGTTCAGTGGCAGCTTCCGCTGGTCCTGCCTCCGGCGTGTCCGGGTTCTTTCCTTCGCTGCACATGCCGGCTACTTGCCATAGCTACCACAATGCTGGTGGTCCGTAAAAGCTTGCAAGCCCCGGTGCTATCGACCCATTGCCTGCCTTGCAGTTCAATGTGTCACCTGCCACCGCCTCCATTCCAGGGGATTTCGCCGCACGGGTTCCGACCTGTCCTCCATTCATCGAGTCTTTTACGGTTTCCGTCCCTCCTGGTCCTGGGGCAGGCCAGTATCCCGGCTATTCTCCTGCGTTTGTGCCACCTCCCCCAGTGTGGCCTTGGCCTTATGGTTCCTGGCCTTCTTCGGCTACCCAGGCCAGAACCTTTCCAGGCTTCTTAAATCCTGAGGCACCGGAATTTGTTCCTCATCACACCAGGCAACCTAGTCGGGATGCTTGCCCCTTTTCTCCATCTCCTGGACGGATGGTGCCACTTGGAGACGAGGGTGTGCTGTCACTACATCCCCTGGATTTGGAAACGTTTGATGCGTGTCCGAGTTCGCCGTGTCCATCCGAGAGTGCCTTCCAAGAGGGTAGTTTCGGATGGGTCAGTCCTTCGATTTATGGCTAACATTTGTGCACCATTCTTTGCATGCATTACCAGCACAGTACTAACAGTGCCCCGGAAAACAGGCACACTACCGCATTGTTGTGGTTCATTTAAAACGGGGTCTGGCCACTCTCGCTACAACTGAGCTAACATATCACCAACATGGACCCTCTTTGATCATTATTATATAATTTCTCAACAACTTCCACAACTGCGCTAGTAAACTTTGAACGTGACACGTGATCGTCCAAAATACCTGTTTTCCCCACAATCGAAGGACTGGATGGGGCCTCCATATCATGACGAAACAATAATTCGTGGCGCCTTTTCCTGCAAACTCGGTACTGCCTGCGCTGCAGGCTCGGAGTAGGTTGGTGGTCATGCCTCCTCTATTCGTAGTCGCGGTCTCCACAGTCTCCGCAGTGAAGAGCAGCAGTGGATGTTCTGCGGCAGCTACCGCTGCATGGTCCTCCCTCGATCAATCCAGGTTCATTCTATCGCGGCCCATACAGGTTTTCAGCACCTTTTCTCGCCATGGCCACACCATTGTTACCTGTCGCTGACAGGTCGTGATCATAAAACAGATTGTTTTTACAATATTACCTCTGTTATTTGTACTAGCCTAACAATGAACCGGCTGCAGCCATTGCAGGCCCTGCCCTCGTAGGAGCCGATCCTGTGCTTCTCACAGGTATGCCGAACGCTGACTTGCATGACTTGGGGTGTGACGCTCCTGTGCAAGCGACCATGCTCAGGGGTCAGACCCTGGCATGCGATTTATACAGTGTACCACCCTCGATTACATTAGTGTGGAATCTCACAGTACACCACTGAGTACTCACCTCACTGTATTGTCATTGATGAACAATTGATACCAGCTAACACAGAGGTCCCCACGATACAGTCATGTCGCCCATTTCCATCTTTTCCCCGAAAGACCTCCCGCTTCCTCCATCAACATGGCGTTGGTTACTGGACATGCCTCCTCCTTATCGGTCGCGGCCTCCTCCGCAGAAAAGTGCAGCACTGGATGTTCTGCAGCAGCTACCGCTGATCCTGCCTCAGTCCATCCGGGTTCATTCTATCGTGGAATATACCGGTTTTCAGAACCTTTTCTTGCCGTGGCTACCACATTGTTACTTGTCGCAGACCAGTCGCAATAATTAAATTTTTTTTTTTTTTTTTTTTACACTATTACCTCCTTTATTTGTACTCGCCGACCAGTCACCTGGCTACTGCACTTGCAGGCACTGCTCTAGTAGGATCCGTTCCTGTGCTTTTCCCAGGTATGACAAAGCTGCCTTGTGGGGTGATGCTTAAGTGCATGCATTCTTGCTCAGGGGTCGAACCCTGGCGTGAGATTTCAATCGTGTACCACCCGAACTTACACTTCATTCGTAGCGTCAGTACACCCCCGGCGGAATGAGAACTTGCCTCACTGCGTTGTCCTTGAGGACAATTAATACACGCTAACCGCAGAGGTCTCCATGATCAGGTCATGTCACCCCATTCCCATCTTTTCCCCGAACAGACCAGGAGTCCAGTCCAGCTTTGCCTTCTCACTTGATCAGAATTGGAGGCCTTCAAATCTGTTCTCTTGGGTGAGGATCACCATAGCACATTTATTCAGCGATAGCGCCGCTTTTCCGAGAATAACCTTACATTTGCTATTCTAATTCTCATCAGATTTTACGTCGGGGATTGCGTGATTCAGTCCCTCTCATCAGCCGAGGTGTCGGTCAGTCCTCGTCTCCTCTGTTCAGGTATGGTATTCAGTCCCGGGGTTCTGACCAGGAGTTCCACTAGTACCATCTCCAACAAACCGGATCATGCCATCCTGACTCGTTCTCAGGGTTGGGGGTGGGCATTCTCCTCCTTCTCATATCAGGGTCATGTAAGGTTCTGCAGTTCTCAGGTCCAACTAAACCAACGATCCAATAGACACCACAGTGGTTGGTTTTCTTCAACATCTCCGCTGTCGCATGTCGACCAAGTTTACACAGCTGTGTGGCAACGTCGGCAGTGATCCGTCACACTATTTAAGTTAACATTAGTTCTGGCCTGGAATTTTGCGGCCTGGAGGTTATCTCAACATGACACTGCCGCGAATGAAAATACTGGTCGTGCCAGTTTCATGGTGGTCTCGCGATAACTGATTATCACCTTGTTTTGCGACATTCAAGATTATTCAGGTATTTCATTGAGTTGCCAGATGCCCATATGTGGTTTATAATGCCAGTAACTGTTGTTGTGCTTCTAACAGTTTCTGTAACGCTTCTGTTACCCATGGTATGGGTTCACTAAGCACACACCAGAACAAAATATTATCCGTTCCACATAATTTTATAACACCTGCAGGGCTGTTAGTTACATCACCGGTAGCCAGAATGTTCCGTCATTTCCATTAGCTGTATCCGTTAATCCTCTGGGTTGACACTACATTTCAATTTCCAGTTACTTGGCTTGTGGTACCAGATGTGGACTCTGTCTTGGTCACACCTCTAGGTGTATGCTTTTCTTTTACCGGCCATTATTCCCAGTGTCCGGGTCCCCATAAGCACAACTCCCTGCAAATATTCTCATGGTGTATCCCTGGTGCTCCATTGGTCTGTGACAAACAGGCTTCTCCTCTCTCCCCTGGGTCCCTCTGCAGGGCTCCAGATGCAAATCATTTTTCGAACATCAAATGCTGAATCACGTTAGGTCATCAAGCCCTGAAAATATCACCATTTCACTTGGATCGTTGCGAGAGTCGATTCAGTGTTTCTCTCCGAATCTTAAGGCCTGCTCAGGCTCCTACCCTTTGACCAATCATCCCCCGGGGGTAGGTCTCTATATCCTATTTGGGCCATGCATGAATGAGTTAACTCCCTTGCCTATGACCAATATTTATCCAAGACACCTTCACTCTGTGAACATTAGGACACCTGAAGTACAGGTACATCTGTTTCCTTTTCGGAGCTCAGTTGCTTTTGGAGTTCTGAGCTACTGCGTATGGGACACAAGGGTCTATATTTACACATGTCTGCCAAGAACAATACTTTTCTTTACAGGATGCAAATCTATTCAGCTTCAGCAGTTGGGTTTCATAGGCTTAGTCTGACGTATCTGCCTCGTGGCCTATTCCTGTTCAAGAATTCTAATTATAACCATTAGTTCATTCAGTGTCCAAGATATCTTTGCCGGAGATATAATATTTTTTTACCCAAAATATGTATCTCCTAATAAATATCTTGGATACTGAACTCATAGGGCCCTCCCAGTTGGGATCAACATTCCCGCCCCGCGCACTCGGTCAAAACACATCGAACACACAGCAGGGGGAAATTAAAAGACCGCAGACCTACCTGACAGGGCTTATTATAACGAAAGTAATGTCACATGGTTTAGCGGAAGTCGAATCTGATTGGTGTTTGACCGTGCACGTACTTTAGGTACTTCGTACCGATTTTCGATTTTTCTTCTAGAATCTTGCAAGCAAGAAATATATAACCATTAGTTCATTCAGTGTCCAAGATACTTATTAGGAGATACATATTTTTGTTAAAAAAATATTATTTATCAACCATTGAAATCACTGTTATATTAGCCCTAAGTGTGCGGATTGCCTTCACCACTAAAACTGGCAATGTTGTGATATGGCCTTAGTTGCTGAAAGCGACATTAAACGACATTATTTATGCCCTTATCAAAAAGCTCATATATCTCAACCATAGTTTATCGAATCAAGATGAAATTTTATATGTAGATTTGGCACCAGGAGTGCATTCAAAATAGGGTTCATTAACGTTGTTCACATTTTCGGTTTAAGAGTTATCCCTCTTTGTTCATATGAAAATGTTGGATTTCCATCCGTCAGCTCGTATATCTCAACAATGGGTTATCGGTTCTCGATGAAATGTGGTATGCAGGCTTGACACCAGGAGGGCTTTCAAAAGAGTGTTCATTGAAGTTGTTCACATTTTCTGTTTAAGAGTTATCCCTCTTTGAATTTGTGTCATCTGCTCATTATACATATATCATTTAAAATTTGGTTTCCATCCGGCCCATGTTTCAATTGGCACAATGAGGGTATGCCAGCACAAGATGCAACTTCTTGTTAATAACGGAAATAAGAACAAGTCAATATATACATGTACTTGTTGATGATAGTTGTTTTACAGACTTGAATTTTATTTTGTATGAAAAAACTTCACATGTTTACCCACTTCACATGAACCCACTTCACATGAACCCACTTCATATAAACCAACTTCACTTGAACCAACTTCACATGAACCCACTTCACATGAGCCTACTTCACATTAGCCCGCTTCACATGAACCCACTTCACATAAACCAACTTCACATGAACCAACTTCACATGAACCAACTTCACATGAACCCACTTCACAAGAACCAACTTCACATGAACCAACTTCACTTGAACCAACTTCACATGAACCCACTTCACATGAACCCACTTCATATAAACCAACTTCACTTGAACCAACTTCACATGAACCCACTTCACAAGAACCAACTTCACATGAACCAACTTCACATGAACCCACTTCACATGAACCCACTTCACAAGAACCCACTTCACATGAGCCTACTTCACATGAACCCACTTCACATGAACCCACTTCATATAAACCAACTTCACATGAACCAACTTCACATGAACCCACTTCACATTAGCCTACTTCACATGAACCCACTTCACATGAACCCACTTCACATGAACCCACTTCACATGAACCCACTTCGAAGTCCTTGAGTTTCAGTTTTTTATATTTAAATTATCTATTTTATATGTTTACTAACATTTTATATTTTACTAGAAATTTAATCAATCACTGATAACTATGGTGATATATTTGTATTCTTGTTCAGTCTTGTTGGCTATTTTTTTAGAGAATAAATATTCTACACCATGATATTTATGTTTTCAATTTTCTCTTTTGTCCTTGAACCAATTGTTAAATGGTGAATAGGAGGGGGGTAGGGTAGTTCAATTAGAAATTCAGAAGTTGACATGGGCTCATCAACAAAGACTGTCCAGTTTTGTGTGGTGTGCCCCTTAGTTGACCTTGGCAGCTCAATGGTTAATTAACCCTTTCACGATGAGAGCTGAGCTGGTGCAGCATTAAAGTTCCTATGTCAGTGCATTCTCTTATATAGCCCATAGGCAGCCTCGCATATATCAAAGAGAATGCACTGGATTACAAGGTCAAGGTAAATATTGTTAGCACAATGTACTCTCTTATATATGCGAGTCTCCTTATGGGAGACTCGCATATATAAGAAAATGTATTGGCACAAGGCTTTTCGCAAAATTTCAGAAAGCTCCAGTCATGGAAGGTTAAGAGTGTTTGACCTGTCATTGTCAACACAATTTTTCGGAGATCCTGGGAAATGTGAACTTGACTAATCCTGCCTGAGTGATACCCATTATTCCAGGATTAACACTTTTTTTTGCTGTATGGAGTCCCAAACAGTTATAAAAGTATACTTGGAATAATCTACTATTCATCTGGAGGGATGTTCAGGAAATATAAGCAGACGGCAGATGATTGATATAAGTGCTGAATGATTCATATTCATTGAAGGGAAATGTTCAGATAATAAGTTCAATAAATGTATGGCCATTTGTTGGAACTTATTATCTGAACATTTCCTAATGGAACTACTTGTCATGGAGTATTTAGTACAGAAGGGCTTAATAAAGATTCAATTATGGCCTGGCTGCCTTTTATTGCTAAGCCATATCCCCATATTGAACAGGGCATTTTTAGGTTTACCCATACCATAGTATGGTAAACATAGCGTCGACGTCCGGATTGACCACCCGTCGTTCGTCCGTCCGTCGTTCCATCTGTCTGTCCATAGACACTTTACGCATGATGCGATAACTCAAACATTTTCTATCTGATCGGAACCAAATTTTGTATATGAATTTCTCAGCCCAAAAGACATAACAGATCGAGTTCGAATATGGGTTTGATCCCACTATTATTTAACTGAGTTATGGCCATTTTTCGAAAAATATCCACTCTTAAATTTTTTTTAGATTTAATTCCTTTTTTAATAAAAAAAAAATAAAATTTTTTAAAAGAATTAAAAAAAGTTTTTAATTTAGATTGATCTCCTCGCTCAATTGTAATTTTTTTTTTTAAGTTAACAAAATTTGATTGAAAAACTAACCATTATAACTCCAAGGGTACCCTGAGTCACCACACCAAATTTGGTTTGAATCGGTTCAAAATCTTGTGTTATGTACTGGTAAATTTGTTAGGAGCGATATTAAACCCAATTCATCAATTCCATCCCATGCCTTTGGACTAATTAGCTATTAATGGCTATATCATTTTCTGGTGTCTCTTATGCCAATGTGCAGATAAAGAAAGCTATGGTTTTTTTTAATGTTTCAACTTTACACATGACATGCTGTTAACAGTAGACAAGAAAATCTTTGCTGCATTGCACAGCTGAGCATATCACTCTACAGATGGTCTGAGGTCATTATAAATGTTATACTTTAATAGAGATGCCAATATTCAGCATAAGCAATGCCAGTGGTTAGCTGACAGCTCTGCTATATAATTTATATTAATGGGTCGGCAGTGAGGTGTCTTACTTGATGGCTGTGTTGTTGGTACAATTTGATATCTTATCATTGTAAACTTAAATTGGACTCTATTAACTCAAGTATTCCATGTACGGGTCACCTTTTCAAATTTAATCCAATGCTGTGCTGGTGCAGCATTACAGATCCTGTGTCAGTGCATTCTCTGCGAGTAACCCATAACTTCCAATAATTTGTGTTATGTACATTTGGAATGAATTTCGATTCAATGGTTGTTCCCAGAATAAAAATTTCTAAACGAGAGGACGATCACGATCGGCAGATGTTTAACCCATCCCTTGGCGATAGTAAATTACTATGATCGGAATCATAAATTAGAGTTTTGATGTTGAATTATAGAGTACACTGTTTTTTTTATTCTGGGAACAACCATTGAATAAAACTTTCCTTCCAATGGTTCTATGTTAACTATTTCTCAATCACACAATGATGGACGCAAAATTCATCGGATGTATTCTCAAATTTTAATCGGATGTAGCCCAGATTCGAACTGCATAGGTCCAGATTCTCAAATTATAAGTTGACAAGGACCATAACTGCGGTAATGGATGGACCGAACTTAAATTCAAACTTGATCTGTATTTTCAAATGAGTATTATAAATCCACATCCATTTTTTTTTTTAAACAATCGGATAACTATAACTAAAGCTATCACCCGGAAAACAAAATAATCATCAAATTATAAGTCAACAAGGACTATATAGTGCAGGATATATTGGTCGACCTCTGCACCCCCCCCCCCCCCAAGGACTCAACTTCACCCCACTAATTTTCTTTCTTAAAGATGCATTATCCGAATTATCGCTCCTAAAATAGTATTTCTTTGGCTTCGGGTGTAAAAAATAATTGACTCGAGTCGAGGAACCCACCCATCGATTTTTGAAGTTTGTTATTTCTCGAGATGTGCAATTATTTGTGACCCAGAAAAACGGACGGTCTCGGGTAAAATTTCGGATGAAGATGGATAACTCTAAAATCAAGTCAAAATTTCGTGATATTCGATTCTTATTATGCCCAAATTTGTTGAACAAAATGTTGATAAATAACACGTTTTGGGAAATATGATACCAAAGTTGACAGTGGTTAGCATTATTTTGTTGCAATTAATCGATTCTGATAACTAAAGCGTATTTTTGAAGAAATGTTCTATCTTGATGATATGGGGACCGTCTGATCGGATTGAGTACCTTTAACGTTTCCTCCAACTTTTTTTCGGTTGTTAACAAGAAAAGTATCGCATAGAAGAGTGATTTATGAACACAATGGGACAATAATATACATTCCTTGCTGGATATTTTTTGTCAACTATACATGTATATCAACATATATATGGCCGTATTATCACTTGCGTATCACAAAATTTGGACGTATTACCACTTGATTTTAGAGTTACCCATCCACATCCGCAATTTTGTCCGAGACCATCGGTTTGACGACTCGTTTCTGGGCCACAAATAATTACACATTTCGAGAAATAACAAATTTCAAAAATCGATATCTGATCACTCTGAGCTTTGATGGGTGGGTTCCTCGACTCGAATAAAATATTTTTTACTCCCGAAGTCAAAGAAATAGTCATTTAATTCGAATTACGCATCTTTAAGAAAGAAAATTAGTGGGTGAAGATGAGTCCTGTGTGGGTACAGAGTCGACTAATATCTCGTGAACTAACAACACCGGTAAAAATAGACAGACGGAATCCAAATTCGAATATAACCTGTAAATTCATGTGGCTAATTCCACATAAAAATTTGAAAACAATCAGATAACTAAAACTAAAGTTATCATCCGGAAACTAACTAAGACGGACACCACTGATTTCTAAAACCCCCCAAAAAACTTCGGGGACAATAATTTAATCATACATGTAAGTTGTCAATTCACAAATTACAGTCAAACAATGGTTGTCACTTAATTAGCCACAAAGTACAGGCGGCAGCGGATGTGTTTGGCACAATGCCAATTTGGCGACCAATGAAAATGATCAAAATGTAGTTTCTCTTCAACTGAATGCGTGATTGACAAGTAGTTGGTTGTTGACTATTTGGAGTAACAGGAGCGGAAATTTGGCACCATACATGTAGTTTGATTTATAATTCGAGCTTGGCGGTTCGGTGATCGGTCATCTGAAAGTCCATAATTCTCAGTATAAAATGTTCAAAAACCGCCAAGCTCGATCGACTATGAGAGTGATAAATGATATTCATTGAACATGTTTCGAATAAAAAACTAGGTACAGTCATTCAGGCAGTAAAGGGTCACTTTTTATGTTTGTGCTGCACCTGTCTGTATGTAAGTGCAATGGATAAAAATGTATATGTCATTTATTCATAAATCCTAGCTCTATCATACATCTTATGTGAAGTTCAAAAAACATTCACTCTTCATTCAATTCTGGTTGGAAAATTAAGGGCTTTGTGGACCCAATTTTTCCAAAATTTGATAGAGTCAAAATAAGGATTCTGTTCATGTATATTAGTAATCATAGAAACCATGCCTATTGATGTAACATTTTAAGAGTATACTTCATGGTGGATTATGTTAGAAATACAAAATGTGAACTTTATTGAGATTGAAAAAAATAAAATTTACAGGCAATGGTCCAAGAAAAACAAAGTACATATCTAAGAATCAAATATGGGAATATGTACCGAACACTGTGATGAATGATGTACTACAAAAAATATATTATATTTCTTGAGCGTTCTTTGAAAAAATTACTTTGAACCGGTTGTTGACAAATGATATATACTTGTTAAACTTGTTGCATCAATAGGCATGGTTTCTGTGATTACTAACATACATGAACAGAATATTGTATTTGGACTCTATAAATTTTTGAAAAATTGGGTCCACAAAGCCCTTAAACTATGAGAACAATTTCAACCTATATCTATATTATGTCTCAAATTGCCAATAAAGGCATGAAATGTTAGTATGTTTTATTATTTGCAACGTATGCTAATCATTAGAATTCAATCGACATGCTTTTATTCAGTCCGTGATTGCACGTGGGTTCCTCGACTCGAATCAAATATTTTTTAGCCCGAAGCCAAAGAAATAGTAATTTAGGAGCATTAATTCGAATTGCGTACCTTTAAAGAAGGGGCAACTTGATGCACTGAAGTATATTTTTCAAGGAAATGATATAATCGTCAATCTGCCAGTTGGGTGTGGGAAGGGTGTCATCTATGTTATTGCTCCAATGTTATTAAAATTTAAAAAGAATGCACGAAAATCAACATTATTAATACTCAGTCCATTGAATGGTGATACACCAAGATCAACAAACGAAGATCTCAACATTGAACTTGAATATTAGAGCCTGCCTACTGGACATGAACGCGAACACCGCAACTGACAGTGTCAATGGACGTGTACCTGTGTCTCTACTGTTGTTGTGGGTGAGTGCCACATTGTTGAAACATGGTAAGATATTGATCTTTTCGGGGGAACCCTTTTGGAAAGAAAAAAGATTCAACTCATTTATTGCTATATTAATCAAAATGGAAAATGCACAAAATAGACCGCCTACACTAAGGTACTAACATAATTAGCATAAGTTGTCAAAGGCATATATAAAAAATGATTTAAACAAATATTATCAAAATCATCACATTTCTTCATTTCAGGGGAACAATTCCGTGGTGCTTACAAAAAGTTGAAGTTTTTGCCAACATTCTTCCCTGGAATACCCTTTCTTGTCATGAGTGGGAGTCTAACAACTCAATTGTTAATTCATCTACACAATCAAGACACTCGGTTTAGATAAGCCAGTGAAAGTCGAAGAAAATCCTGATAGGCCAAATATATATTTTTTTTAAGTGCTGCAAGATAAATGCAGAGGATAATGCGGAAAATATGAGGCAATAGTCATACCAGAATGTGACAATCTGTTCAATGAGGCTAAATATGATGGGTGTGCCAATTGCATACATGTGTCACATGGCTGCCAATCTGGATCATTTGTTTGGAAAACAGACTTTAAAGGTACGGTTGGCCTTGGCGGTGGGTAGCCTGTGAAAATATTTCCACCCGTCAAAAACCGCAACAAACAGAAAGAACAACAAAATGTAGACAGACTTTGTCCGTATACAAATAAGAAATATCGCATAAACAGTATGTTAATGTCATATATTTTACCATTGTTATGTAAACAAAGGCATAAAAAGTAACTTTTCTGGTGTTTGTTTATATTATGATGGTAAACATAAAGAGCGTTCTTTGTTGGTGAATTCCTGTTATGGAACGAATAAAGAGCGTTTATGACATTTGTGTGTGATTAGCCAGCACCATTGTGCTGTCTGCTGTAACACAATCAGGCTCTCGCTTAGGTAAAATATAGTAAATCTTTATGATAACATGCTTTTTACGCGATGGTCGTGGTATATATGAACGAAACTGTATGCGTATTAATGTTTTTCTGTTTACGGTGATTGGAACAAATATGAATATTTTCGACAACTAAGGCCTCACGTGCCTTTAACCCTTTACCCAACAAAACGGCCAAAAACGCCCAAAATAAAGCTTCAACAGCCTAAAATATCTTCGGTCTGTCTCAATAACACCATACAAATATGGATATCATTGGAACCGGTTCATTGACCACATTGTGATGGTTACAGTTATGCCCTGTGCCAATGCATTCTCTTATATATGCGAGTTGACCATAGGTCGCCTCGCATATATAAGAGAATGCATTGGCACAGGGCAATTTTATGTTGACTAAGATGTTAATTTAGTATGTGAAGCACGTATCCCGGGGGATGTATCTAGTGGACGGAGAAAATGTTTTCTTTATCGTCAGATGAACATAATTTAAACTCCAAATTTTGATAAACCCGACCGGGAATTATAGAACAACCATATATATATGCCCAGTAATATTTAGCAATACATATGGACATGATAACATTGTTTAACATTTTTAAACAATACCACCCTATCCACATGTATGGCTAAACATATCATTGGCATAGATGAGTTGTCGTAGTTGTTACATTGATGCTGGTCGGATTTCTCCAAATTTAATACTATAAAACAGAATGATCCATAATCTACGGTGGCTGGTTTAGGACATGGGAAATTGTTTATTTATTTCGTGGCCACGAAATACTAATTCGTTGCCACGAAATTACTAATTCGTGGCAACGAAATACTAATTCGAGGCAACGAAATACTAATTCGTGGCCACGAAATAACTAAGTTGGTGGCCACGAAATACTAATTCTTGCCAAGAAATAACTAATTCGTGGTCACGAAATACTAATTCGTGGCCACGAAATAACTGATTGACCTTTGTATATATCCAGATACCTTTACGGTATGGTTACACTTGATGTTTTAGAAACAATGCGTGCGATCGCAGATAAGCTACTATAAACCCCTTATGGCGTGGGACCCGGGCTCTATGGGGACATGAACGTCCGATATAAACTATAGCCCAGAGAGAACGGGGGAACAGAAAATGAGAGATCAGAGGGGTCCATATATGGTACCATGCAATTGCCCCACCCCCATTTTAGGTCGAACACAGTGTGTTGTAGGGTGACCACTGAGACAAACTAAATATTCACCCGCTTTCACCATCCCCGATCCAAAATGGCCGCACCAGATGGGTTCAAATATGGCACCTATACAATTTCTCCCCCTTAACCGTTTTGGTGTGGTATAATTGGCGCTGTAGGGTGACCCCAAGATATACTGCATGTCGTGGTGCCCTGTGTGACCCACCCCAGGACGGCGGCATCTTTGGATCGGGTTGGTGAAAGGGGTGATTACAACACCATTTATCTCAAATCGCCGTGGCTCATGCCAAGATGGTGGACAACTACAATCAGATCATCTCTATCCGCTTCCATTACAATAATGGGACTGACGATCGTATATAACAAATTAGTTATTTCGTGGCCACGAATTAGTATTTCGTGGGCACGAAATAAAAAATATATTCCCCATGTCCTAAAAGTTTTGACTGACACTTACATAAATATGACTCGCAGAATTGTTAGCACACAAGTCCGTATTATGCGGTACTTCGTCCTGGCAATAAACATTAATTTTGTCAATTGATGAAATAACAACATCAATCAATTTTACAATGACATCCTAAAACTCTAGTCTTGATAAACATTACATTTGTAGAATAGTTGACATCATCACTGAAGCACGTGATTGTGATGTATGTGATTGATGTGAACCACATTTATATCAACTACTGTATCTGGTGGCCTGACTATATTGCAAGTTAATTTGGTAAAATCACATGTAGTTACGATAGATTACATGTAAGAGCCATGCTTATATGATAGCCATTAAGTTCCACTGTGAACATTTGAGTAAATTGTCAAACTCTATATATGAATGAGTTATGAATAATAAAAAAAAATATTAAAAAAAATCATAGGGTCCAACATTAGTTTTGTTCGCAACTGTAGTACTGTACCCGCGGAGACTTATCTGACGACAACATTCTCAAAAATATATGTCAGAGTCATACTTGACATATGTGCATAATTTCAACTCGCATAATTCGTGAAAAGGCTAATCGTGTTAGTTAATACCTGTATAATCAGGAAACGCTCTTTAAATTTTTTAACACGTCCAAACAATTTGTTTCCACTAAAATGTCAGACTGGAAACAAATAGACTCTGAAAGTAGACCGCCATATTTGATACTTTTGTTAATTTCAACTCGCACAGTCCACCAGAAGGTTAGTTATGAGGATTAATATTTGTATTTTAAGTAAAAGCTCTTTAAATTCTTAAAACTGTCCAAAAACACTTTTTTGGCAATAAAATTTCAACTGGACACAGGTAAACTCTGAAAGTAGACACGATAATGATAAATAACCCGTTCGCATGTCGTTTTAGACAATCCGAAATTGCGCGACCGTTGTTTTCGACCAAAGGAATCTGACTTGTGAAATCAGCTAGGGTGGGGGTAGGGTTAGCTTTTCTGCGATATCCTTACCAAAAATCGATGTATCGAAGTTTTGTTTGTGGCATATGATCAAGATATCCTTGTAGATTGTTCATGTTCGTCTATATGTGATGCAGCTGATTTTAAGAATATACAATACCTTAATATTTGGGAAAGAAAATTGAAAATGCAGTCATAAATACAATTCATCTGATGATTTTATGATATAATTCCACATTAAGATATGTAATTAAGTAATTTGTGGCAAGATCTCTCAATGTTTTGCGATTTCCATAAACAAAGAAAGCCACTTACCGAACTTGCTATGCGTAATAGCATGTTTTTTATTACCAGGTGGACGGGGAAAAAATAGAGGGGTACACAAACAAAAACCTGTTTCCACTAAAATATCAAGCTGGAAACAGGTAGATTCTGAAAATAGACACACTGGTGGTATAGAAACCGTTCTCACATCGCTTTTAACATTCCGAAAACGCGCGACCATTTTTTTCGACATAAGGAATCCGACTACTTGGTGAAACGCAATTGGCTAATTGGTCCAGTCGACTCATTGTGCGGATACTTAGCGGGCAAGATGACTGGCTATGGCATATTAATTATGACGAACAATTGTCACCAAACTCCACCATAATAAAGTGTCACACCTACTATGCCATCCCTACTATGATACGTGTGTCCGCAGCCATTGAATGAAAAACTGTCTTTGCTAATCATGTATCACCAAGGTATTCCATGAAACTATGTAGTGTGTATCTCATAAAAAAACTTTGAATGTATTCATCCGATTGGACGTAAGTCACATAATGCTATAGAGTTTCCTTTCTTGAAAATAATGATATCAAACCTTTGAACCTATTTTGGTAGCATACATGAGCATGAACATATTAAAATGTTGGCATTGATAAAGAAATTCAATTTAAAAGTAAATTAAATATTTACACTTTCCCCAGTTATAAATATCAATAAGCTATTTTCTACTAAAAGAGCATCAAAGCCTTCAAAGTGGGCAAAATAACATAAAAGTCTGTAAACACTAAACAACTGTAATCAACATGTACAAAACAAATATATTGACTTTGTTCTTATTCTCATTATTAATTTACTCTAAGATAATATTTTGTATGTCAAAACCATTCAAATGTTATGTAAACATTACTGTTACAGTGGAATTACCAACGAAAGTTAAATTAGTTCAAGATACCCAAGTTTAATACTAAATAGACAACGACATTGGAAAATGTCAAAGCATTGAACAGTATTTTGAAAATCATATTCAGACTAAAATATTTTAACTTACTACACGGTAAGGAATATTTGTTGAAAAATGTCTGTAACAATTGTATTTATTTTACACAATAATGGTTTCAGCATGCAAAATTTTGTTTTTGAAAAATTATCAATAATTAAAGATGCATAATCCGAATTAACGCTCGCAAATTACTATTTCCTTGGCTCCGCAGGGCTCCGGGGTAAAAAAAATGTTTGATTCGAGTCGAGGAACCCACCCATCGAAGAGACGATTTTAAAAATCTATTGTTTTTCACAACCGATAATTTTAGTGGCTCAGTAATGAGTCGACGGGAAGACGGTCTCGGACCAAATTGCGGATGAAGATGGATAACTCTAAAATCACGTTGACGAATTAACTGACGATGATATCCCTTCATCTTACGAATGTTACTGGCCACGTACAGTATGATGTTGATGATAGCAATTGCTTGCTTAACTATACATAGTCAGCTATACGGCACAACTGTGGCTATCATTCAACGCCCTCTCACATGCGAGCGGAATGAGAACTATTCAACCTGACGACACCCCAAACTAATTGCAAGAAGCATTGAAACCGTCAAGAAAAGGAAAACAAATATATCAAGTGAGTGCACACTTGAAAGTCGACATTTCTTATGAAATATCATCATCACCACCATCATCACCACAGTCACCATTAGCATCACCACGACCATCATAATCATCCCCATCGCAATCGCCGTCATTATCGCCATCACCACCACCATCCCACCATCACAATCTTCATAATTGTCACCAGCACAATCATCATAATCGTCATCATGATCATCAACAAGGAATTTGTCCTCTAATCTTAATTTTTTTTTAAACCTCGGCATTTCTACAATGAATGCCTTTTCGAAATGACACTCCTAAGGTTTTCCACAATAATCAAATTATATGAGTTACAATGTTGAGAGTGTAATGGTAGTTAGAACAATTTCAGTAAACACTCAATGTCAATGTGAGTGATTCACAGCCAATGTAATAATTTGATACATGCATGTATGAGCAAGGGGTGATAAAACTTTGAGACCAACATGAGAAAAACACGAAGCAACAAATACATGAATGAGCCATGCACAACCAAGACGTAATAATTATATGAATGAGCTATGCACAACCATGACGTAATAAATATGTGAATGAGCTATGCACAAACATGACGTAATAAATATGTGAATGAGCCATGCACAACCAAGACGTAATAATTATATGAATGAGCTATGCACAACCATGACGTAATAAATATGTGAATGAGCCATGCACAACCATGACGTAATAATTATATGAATGAGCCATGCACAAAAAAGACGTAATAAATTTTGTGAATGAGCCATGCACAACCAAGACGTAATAATTATATGAATGAGCTATGCACAAACATGACGTAATAAATATGTGAATGAGCTATGCACAAACATGACGTAATAATTATATGAATGAGATATGCACAAACATCACGTAATAAATATGTGAATGAGCCATGCACAACCAAGACGTAATAATTATATGAATGAGCCATGCACAACCATGACGTAATAATTATATGAATGAGCCATGTACAAACATGACGTAATAAATATGTGAATGAGCCATGCACAAAAAAAGACGTAATAAAGATATGAATGAATCATTCACAAACATGACGTAATAAATTTTGTGAATGAGCCATGCACAACCAAGACGTAATAACGATATGAATGAGCCATGCACAAACATGACGAAATAATTATATCAATAACTCATTCATAAATATTTCATACAAACCCTACAAAGCCCGCGTATATAGCGAACCCCTGTCTTCTCTCTCTCTCTCTCTCTCTCTCTCTCTCTCTCTCTCTCTCTCTCTCTCTCTCTCTCTCTCTCTCTATCTCTGTCTACCTATGTCTGTCTGTCTCTCTCGCTCTCTCTCTCTCTCTTTCTCTCTCCCCGCCTCCCTCCCCCTCTCTCTCTCTCTCTCTCATTCCCTCTCTCATGCGCACTCTCTCTCTCTCTCTCTTAACTTTATCTTTTCTACTAAAGTTCTACCCTCCTATAATTTAAACTAGAGAATGTTTAACTTACTATTGTAATTATGCACATTTTTGTTAACCAAACATTGTTCTGAATTCCATAAAAATCCTTCAAAAATAAATAAATAAATAAAGCGAACCACGTCGCATAACACTGGTACATTGGTCGAATAATTCGGCGTACTTTTTAAAAAACAATCATAGAATCATAGACCAATCGGTCAATATATCATATGTGATTTTAATAATTTGTTCTTGTATTCTTTAACAATTTTATAATTTCACCCATACAGAGCCCCAGACAAACATGAGCAGACGACACTCTTCTATGTGCTTCTATATATATATGTGTGGGGCTCCCTGCAGGGTAATGGATGTTTTTTTATTTTATGTCCTAAAAATTGTAAGAAACATTTAATTAAAAAACATGATAAAAAATTGTTAGGCCAATGCATTCTCTTATATATGCGAGGCGACCTATGGTCGCATATATAAGAGAATGCATTGGCACAGGGTAAAAAAAATCCCGACTTCCGACTGGATTTGATATGGCGGGTCACATATATAGTAGCCTGTACTGTTCAGTAATCTACTATCTGTGAAAAGCCGACATTAAACATCATATTTACGTTTGATATTTCTTTTCAAGGACGACGCTACTTTCCCCATGATGACGAAATAAATCGTTTCCAAATATGGAGTGGATGTCTGCTGTAGTCAACTTCTGCTAAGTTTGTGCCAGGTTCCTGTGGACACAACACGGTCGTGTGAGTATGGTTGTTGATTCTGAATTATATACCCAATTATATATTGAAACGCCGTTGTATTTATTTTTTTGTAGAATCGCCGTTGTGGCAGTCTACGAGATGATTTAGTTCAGGGATTTATTGGTAACACTGTGATCTCTCTGGCAGCGATAGAAGCATTCGTTGTCATGGACACGTTGTCGTTGTTGTCATCGTTTTCGGTATTACTGTCATCGTCATCTGAACCTGAGCCGTCGTTGTCATTTGTTCTTGGGTTTTTGCGGGGATCGGGAATAAGATCGACAATCAGGAGAAACGTGAAGATGAAGCTGAAGCTTCCGATTGTTATAGCAAGGCCCATAACCTTCGCAGACACCCTGTCGTCCGATGCGGTGCCGGTTTTCTTGGCTACGTATGTCTCGATGGTGATGTTGACGTATGCCGGTGGTGGTCCGGGTGTGGTAGTCGGTTCGGGTGTGGTAGTCGGTGGTACGTACGGTGGCACTGTTAAGACGAAGAAAACAAAAACGTTACAAGAAACACGGACGTAACTACGGGGACGAACTATCTGAACTACCTATCTACGAGCATTATTTTTCACAGAAGGACGTATAGGTGAGCGGTATTTTCGTATTAATATACCCACTGTATATGTTGTATCTTTGGAAAGGTAAGGTTGAATGCTACTTGATAGGACCTACTCGATCTCGAATCTGAACGTGATACCGTTGCCATGGAAACGGCCCTCCAAAAGTATTGTCACATTTCAACGCTATATATTGTCAATAAATGCCATCGATGGAAGGCTGCATGTTTCAAAATTCTTTTTAATTTTAAGTCAATTCTGGTTCAATGGTACCAGGAAAAAAGATAAGCGACTGAAGCACAGGTATTAGGCATAATTTTTTTTTTTTTAATTTAATCAAAATCTCGGAAAGGTAAGTATCAAGGCTGATAGTGAAAATAGGTGGTCAAAAAATCATCCTCACAAAAGCAATTTTTTTTATCAAATTGATCTGGTATTCTAGCATTATGTGCCCAAGTAATCATATTTTTGTTAAAGTTTAGCTTTCCATCGTACTTTAAACAAGTGAGCATAGAAAATCATTCGAAGTTGTCAATGAAATTTATTTTTTGGTACCCAAAACGTCCGTCCAAAGAAAAATCAAAAAATCAAATAATCTAACCCCTAAATCACCGAAATCTATACTATTATCATCAAACTAAATAGCCCTATTGTCGAAAAGACGTTGTTTCATGAAGTACAGCTAATTTGGGGGTGGTACTCAACATACATCGTGTTTAATAACGATTTATGTTCTTTCTTTTCGTCCGTTTTACAGATTTCTATTCCCGGGAAGCCATTTTGCAAAACTGAAAGCGAAACTAACTTGAACTTTATTAAATTAATTTTAATATCTCTCTTTTAATTGATATCCGGCATTCTTAATGACAAAAATCATGTGGTGGATATATAATACCCACTAGATAAGGAATTTGATAAAACATTTTTTTTTATCGATGTAAAATTATTTTATTTTGGAGTCATTTACGGCAGCGTTTCTCGAGTTTGTTTCGCACTTTCAAAATGGCCTCCCGAGAATAGAATCATGTTAAACTGACGGGGAAAAAAGACAAAAATCGTTATTAAACTCGATGTATGTTGTGTACCACACCCAAATTAGCTGTCCTTCGTGAAACAACGTCTGTTTGACAATAGGGCTATTTAGTTTGATGATTAGAGTATAGATTTCGGTGATTTAGTTGTTGGATTGTTGGATTTTTTTATTTATCATTGGACGGACGCGTTTTGGGTACCAACCAAATAAATATGTTTATCAACGTTAAATGTTTTTCTGTGTTCACTAATCTCAAATACGACGGCGAACCAAACTTTTTTGAAAACTATGATTATTTGGTCACATAGTGCTGCAATTACAGATCAATAAAAAATAAAATGTTGCTTTTGTAGAGAAAAATGCTGACTTCTATCAAAAATGAGATAGATACCTTTCCGAGATTTTGATTAAATTAAAAAAAAGAAATTGTGCCTAATACCTGTGGACTGAAGTACGAATGGACAGGGCAGTTGGTAAAATGAGCCTGCAGTAACACAAAACATATCTTGTCCCCGTTCTAGTGCAAGAGTATAACATAAACTGTATATCATTGTAAAGGAAGCTACAATTATTGCTAATTTCACGAAAGTCGAGTCACCTTTATGGAGGCAGTTTCCATGGTTACCGCACCACTTTAAAAATTTACGACACGGTCTATGTTGTAGCATATAATCTAAACTTTCATATTACATATATAAATCCCGTAAGTACCATATAGATGTATTAAACTCCTTAAATACGGCCATTTTTTGGGACCTGGCCGCTCACCTATCTGTATTCATCGGAATTCTGGAATCGGAAACGAAATGTCCGGGTTCGGAAAAGGTATATATGCGTTATCTTAACTTGAAACTATTTTTTAAAAACTGCGTTCTCTTCGTTTCAATCATCAAAAGTAATTAGTATACCATAAACGTTTCAGAGAAGTTCATCCAGTGGTCTACAGTAATGCCCAAAGTAATTGACCCCTTAACCACAGCAGAATTATGGGTAATTTGTCAGGATTTAGTCGGAAATATGGCTTGTTGCCATTCATCGGAAAGCTCTCGCCGAGATTCCGATAAATGGCAACAAGCCATATTTCCGACTAAATCCTGAAAAATTACCCATAATTCTGCTGTGGTTAAGTGGTCAATTACTTTGGGCATTACTATAAGTTGAAAGTCTTACGCGACGCTGACTAAAAACAATGTACCGCCACAAGCCAAACAATCTCAAATTTATCGACAAAAAAAAGAAACGTAAGAAATATTTCAATGCTATATCGACGAATTTGTCCTGGCATCTTGCACGTAGGTATGTGTTGACATATATTACTTATATATAAGTAAGGTATACATAGTGTTGGGGTTCGAACGACCCTTATCTGTTTAACCCTTTCTATACTAAAGCATCATTGATGAGTAGTTATCCCGTGGGAAATGTTCAGATAATAAGTTTAACCCTTTCTATACTAAAGCATCATTGATGAGTAGTTATCCCATATGACATGTTCAGATTATAAGTTTAACCCTGTCTATACTAAAGCATCATTGATGAGTAGTTATCCCATATGACATGTTCAGATAATAAGTTTAACCCTTTCTATAATAAAGTATCATTGATGAGTAGTTATCCCATATGACATGTTCAGATAATAAGTTTAACCCTTTCTATAATAAAGTATAATTGATGAGTAGTTATCCCATATGACATGTTCAGATAATAAGGTTAACCCTTTCTATACTAAAGCATCATTGATGAGTATTTACCCCATATAAAATGTTCAGATAATAAGTCTAACCCTTTCTATACTAAATCATCATTGATGAGTAGTTATCCCATATGACTTGTTCAGATAATAAGTTTAACCCTTTCTATACTAAATCATCATTGATGAGCAGTTATCCCATATAACATGTTCAGATAATAAGTTTAACCCTTTCTATACTAAAGCATCATTGATGAGTAGTTAACCCATATGACATGTTCAGATAATAAATTTAACCCTTTCCATACTAAAGCATCATTGAGTAGTAGTTATCCCATATGACATGTTCAGATAATAAGTTTAACCCTTTCTATACTAAAGCATCATTGATGAGTAGTTATCCCATATGCCATATTCAGATAATAAGTTTAACCCTTTCTATACTAAATCATCATTGATGAGTAGTTATCCCATATGACATGTTCAGATAATAAGTTTTAACCCTTTCTATAATAAAATATCATTGATGAGTAGTTATCCCATATGACATTTTCAGATGATAAGTTTAACCTTTTCTGTACTAAAGCACCATTGATGAGTAGTTATCCCATATAAAATGTTCAGATAATAAGTTTAACCCTTTCAATGATAAATCATCATTGATGAGTAGTTATCCCATATGACATGTTCAGATGATAAGTTTAACCCTTTCTATACTAAATCATCATTGATGAGTAGTTATCCCATATAACTTGTTCCGATAATAAGTTTAACCCTTTCTATACTAAAGCATCATTGGTTAGTAGTTATCCCATATGACATGTTCAGATAATAAGTTTAACCCTTTCTATACTAAAGCATCATTGAGTAGTAGTTATCCCATATGACATGTTCAGACAATAAATTTAACCCTTTCTATACTAAAGCACCATTGATGAGTAGTTATCCCATATGACATGTTCAGATAATAAGTTTAACCCTTTATATACTAAAGCATCATTGATAAGTAGTTATCCCATGTGACATGTTCAGATAATAAGTTTAACCCTTTATATACTAAAGCATCATTGATGAGTAGTTATCCCATATGCCATGTTCATATAATAAGTTTAACCCTTTATATACCAAATCATCACTGATGAGCAGTTATCCCATATAACATGTTCAGATACTAAGTTTAACCCTTTCTATACTAAAGCACCATTGATGAGTAGTTATCCTATATGACATGTTCATATAATAAGTTTAACCCTTTCTATACTAAGTCATCACTGATGAGCATATAACATGTTCAGATACTAAGTTTAACCCTTTCTATACTAAAGCACCATTAATGAGTAGTTATCCTATATGACATATTCATATAATAAGTTTAACCCTTGCTATACTAAATCATCACTGATGAGCAGTTATCCCATATAACATGTTCAGATACTAAGTTTAACCCTTTCTATACTAAAGCACCATTGATGAGTAGTTATCCTATATGACATGTTCATATAATAAGTTTAACCCTTTCTATACTAAATCATCACTGATGAGCAGTTATCCCATATAACATGTCCAGATACTAAGTTTAACCCTTTCTATACTAAAGCACCATTGATGAGTAGTTATCCTATATGACATGTTCAGATAATAAATTGAACCCTTTCTATACTAAATCATAATTGAGTAGTAGTTAACCCATATGACATGTTCAGATAATAAGTTTAACCCTTCCTATACTAAAGCATCATTGATGAGTAGTTATCCTATATGACATGTTCAGATAATAAGTTTAACCCTTTCTATACTAAATCATCATTGATGAGTAGTTATCCCATATGACATGTTCGGATAATAAGTTTAACCATTTCTATACTAAATCATCATTGATGAGTAGTTATCCCATATGACATGTTCGGATAATAAGTTTAACCCTTTGTATACATTGATGAGTATTTATCCCATATAAAATGTTCAGATAATAAGTTTAACACTGTCGTTTGTTGAACTTATTATCTGAACATTTCCCTGCATAACAATGACTCCTACTGTACTGTTGTTTCCCTGAAAACTCATCCAGATTAATAATACACCATTCCGATATAACACTATTTAACTAACTGAATCCATTCATAGAGAACGGATTAAAAAGACTCCAGGGTCGGCGCTGGCCAAAAACTGACTTTTGCTAAACGAAAATATTTGTTTGCCAAATTCCGTCTTTCTAAATGATATCATACCGAAAAATGTATAATTATTTGGAAAAATTACTGTTTTAGACATTCAAGCTCCAATCGCAACTTCTCGGATTATCGTTCTTGCGAAAATTATTTGCTACGGAAATCACCGATGTTTGCCGTTTGATTCAAGCCCCAGTACCCACGACTCGGCCATTTCCGCTTCGATCAAGAAATAACCTCTTCCATAAAAACATATTCGGGCAATGCTACATTATATGACCCTGGTAATAAGGCGACAATATTGACTCATTGACGCGTAGATGTGAATGGAGCAGAATGTATTATATTCACTGCATGGCAGTATATGTACCAGACTTCATCATGCATGAAATAGTATTTAATAAATAAATTTATTAATAAATAAATAAATCTAATAAATCGTAATAAGTAGAAATAATTAGTTCCAGTTTAACAGACGAGTCACCCAGCCAACAGACGTATTTACCGGTAGTACGTACATGGTCAGTCACGTGATTGCAATAGACCGGCAGATATGGTTCCTATTTATGGAAGAGGTTATTTTCTCAGCGAAGCGGAAATGGCCGAGTCATTGAGAAAGATTCAAACCCACGCTCTAATATATATAAAGGCCCATCAACACCACAAGACAAGCTGTATCGTACCATGGTCTGACAGTTCCAAATAACGTATCTGACACTCATATATACATCCCAATCGTACTGGGGAAAATCTACAGTCGATTACATTCTGGAAACATCGAAATATAATGACATTATAAAACTAAAGAAGAAGTAATACACGATCCTAATACTACACCAGACCGTGAGTTGTTAACATCAGATATGAATATAGAACATCAACGTAATCTCTCGACACAAAAATGACAATCATACTACCGCAAAAACTAAAATTGGCAAAATGCGATACTGAATTATACCAATCACCAGTCAGTACAGCCCTAATGAATCACCCAGACGTGATCACCCAGACGTGATTATAAATACAAGTGCTGCCATTGATATCCTCAATGATTTATGGAACGATGCGGCACAAAATCTAAAACAAATAATAAAAAATGCAGTAAGAAAGGCATACAAACCTGAAACTGCAGAATCTCAAATGCAATAACAACTGCAAACAACACACACTTCAAATGGAAAGAATCTGGGTGACCACCAGACCCATTTAATCAGTCACTGCACAAAGACACAAAAATAAAATATAATAATGCTGCCTCTAAAGACATCGAGCTAAAACAAGGCATTAGACAAGGAGTGTAACTATCCGCTATGCTATATAAAAGAGTTAACAACGATATGCTTCATATCCTCAGTAAATGCAGCACTAAGAATTGGAAATGTAAACATAACAGATCCCACATGCACCGATGACGTAGCACTACTAGCAACAACACCATCTGATTCACAGCTATTAACCACCGCAGTGTATAACACCTCAAGCAAAGATCATTTTGGAATTATTGCAAGTAAAACTGAAATCGTTATAATGAAAACAGCGAATAAAAAACCTAACAATATCAATATAAAATTAGGTGAAACAGAATTCGCTGTGGTAGATACCGCAAAACATCTGGGTATCGAGCGAAACGCAACAAATACTCCTAATATTAGTGACCGAGTAGCTACTGGGCAGTCTGGGCGTAAACCTTATATGAACTCATGCATGGGGACCGGTATTCATGGGACAAACGGTCTCTTACCCATAATCTCACCAGATGTGGAATACATTTGTTATTCCACGTATGACACACGGACTCGAATACTATCATAACAATGAAAAACTTGAAAAATACCAACGCCAAGTCCTCCTAAAACTCCAAACGCAGCGGTATATATGCACTGATATGGCACTAACCATGCAAGGCCTCATTGACATGAAGTTACTAACTACTTTTATCAATATTGCAAAATCACACAACGCTGCAGAATATGCTATAGCAATGAGACAACTATCGATAAAAGACGATTCGAGCCGAAGCTGGTTCATAAAAGTGACAAATATAACAATGAAATTTTCCGGTTCATTTTGTATTTTGTTTATGTCTATAGTGTCAGGAAAGAACTGTTTAAAAGATGCATAATTAGGCGCCCCTCAATTACTATTTATTTGGATTCCGGGTTAAAAAATATTTTTTTCGAGTCGAGGATCCCATCTGAAAGCTCAGAGTTATTAGATATCGATTTTGGAAATCTATTATCTTTCACCATAGAGACTTATTAATGGTCCAGGAAAAAGTCGACGAGCCGACGGTCTCGGACCAAATTGCGGATGAAGATGGATATCTCTAAAATCAAGAGGCTCTGTGTTGATAATAAGGCAAAATTTGTTCGAACACATGTTGATAAATAACACACGTTTCGGGCAATTGTAACCTATAGTTGATAGAGGTTAGCATTATTTTTGGGAAATTAATCGATTCTGATTGTTATTGGAATCTGATTATGTGGAGACCATCGAATCGGATTGAGTATCTTTAACAGTAAATATGTTTTGTTTGTTGAATTTGGCTTTCAGAAATCGAGCCAACACGTTCTAAATATAGCGACGATGGATATCTACTAAATATAGCGATAACAGCCAGTGTCGTTATTTCGTGGTATAATCCGGATTCTTGTTTACATATTACACCCCGTATGCTATGGATCCCGAAACGAAACGACCAGATTACACTCGGTACATTGTTGTTTTGTAAACGAACAGACCGTAATCGCTATTTCGTTGGATTCTGAATCTAATTCCGAGATTTCCCCGCCTCGCAGTTTCAAAACCCAATAGAACATACGAAACCGCCCTTTATCTAAAAAGTATTGCAAAATATAAACGATCCATATGATCATATATCAAATTAATTAAAATACAGATATAAATGCATGTGTGCTGTCGAGTGTAAACAGGCAGGATTTTACTGAAATTGGACATTATTGACAGTTACCCTGGGGGAGCACTTCAGTTGATGGCCAAACTTGTAATTTTCATTGTCAACTTCATGATGTTCATTTTATAATCCCATCCATTTATATCGCCCCTACGCATGTCGATTTCAACTATTATATACTCGGCGAGAAAGAAATGCTGGACTTTCACCACAAACATGTACATTATAAATATAAGATTCAAATGAATACTTGTGTCAAATACAAGAGTTATGTTTGACGCTGGGGGACATTAAACCTACAGTTCCGGCGACCACTCGGATTTCAAAATCTGACGTAGAATCCGTGTAATCGCGGTTTAACCCCGCCCCGTAATCTGTGTTTAGCCCCGCCCCGTAATCTGTTTCGGATTCTGAATCTGGATTATCTCACGAAATAACGACTCGGTTTCAGAAATAAAAATAGCACAAAAGTTCAGCAGAGTCGCAGAGAAGGTACAAAACATAGTTCAGTCCCCCGATCGCTACGCCATGACGTAAGTCCTGCGCAGGGGGCCGAACTATGAAGGAAAAGGCTGAATGGAATCAGGATAGGCAGGTCCAGTCTATGAATGCGTCATTTTTTGACGCGCACGACAAGAGGATCGAACACTCCCACAACTGTTCATAGTTTGGTCAAACACGCACAATGCGTTGTCAATGTGATCAAATTGACCGTATGGTTTACAGAACTTTAGTTAAGTCGTTCCGCTCAGTTTTATTCGACAAATTATTATTACATTAAAAACTGCGCATGCGCAGACCGGACCTGCCTATCCTGATTCCTTTCAGTGCCCACCAACTATGAATGGAGCTTGGGAACATCATTGGCAAAATCCAGGCAGAGTTATCTCCCATCGCTCCGCTGAGCTATATCGCAGTGCTAACGTAGAGGGCGCTGCATGGAGTTTGCATCATGGGACTATAAAAACTTCTTTCAGTTGAATTGACGATAATACAACAGTATTAGTGAACAATATCATAGATGAAGGAAGGATAGATACGTCACTCGACGTCATTTGATGGGCCAATCGGTAACGCACTCCGATTCTGTCCGCCATTGCTAAAGGTAGTTCAACTCCGATTGTTCTAATCAAAACAGTGCTTTCTCGTCGCAATAAAAAGAGAAAACTCTGGCGTCTATTGCAGCTGAATTAATTGTACACCAACTGTCATGAATTATCAGAATCTCACGTTTCCAAGGGTGTCCGTTGGGGAGTCAGAAAGGTGAGTTTTTATGCCGTTTGAGACAATTTTTGTAATACTAATAAACAACACGACATTCTGTATTCTATTTTTGTCATTTTCACCTGGATGAAGACTGAAGTTATGTTAGTAACGACTTTCAAAATGAAATTAATTTAATAGATCTCACCATTCATGATTGCATTGGTAATTTGAATATCATGTATACCGGGTACCGACCCAAGCGTGTTTTACGGAAGAAATATTTCAATGACAGCTGTCATATTTCAAGAATTCCATGTGACTGCCAGGTGTGATCAGGTGTACTACAGCAATAATTTTGAAATGAACAGTCAAAACAATTCACCAATTTGGCAGTTTACATGTCCTACTCCTAGATTCTAATTGTAGTGTCAGATCATACTATTCATAGTTTGACTTGTTTTCATGTCCACTTTTTGTAATATATAACATTTGTTGATAAACATATTTTTCATATAAATGATAATCATAATTCATGTGTCTTTTGATCATTAGACTCGCATAGTATACTCACATTCATAATGTTAATAAATGACATTGAGACTGCGTGGGCATTAATTATAATGTATACAAGTACTGGTCAGCTATGTTGAAATATATCATTAGCCTTATTTATTATTATATTTATAGCAATAGCATTATTTTTGTATAATTTATACTGCTATCATAAAGAGCCTAAGAGGTATGAACAACTGAATATTACATGGTTTGCCAATGTAGGCACTGGTGAGTGGTGTGTACTGCATGGGAAATATCCCAATATAACATATTTCATACCTGTAACCTGTAAATTATTTATAAATTAAAATTAAATGCTTCGAATTCTGTATTATTTCAGGAAGTGGACAGATCTATACCGTATGCCAATGCCAATGGCAACACCTTAATGATATTGGTGGGTCACAAAGTGATGTGTGCAACATGCATGAGCCGAAAATAATCCAGATGAGACAAAATGAGATGCAGAATGCAAGGATGTGTTCAAGATAAAGAAGGAATTGAACTATACTTGTGCGAAAATCCTGGATAAAAAGTAGCTGATGTCTTATTGACTGTCAAGGAAAGAGCCACAAATGATACACATTTATAAGTTCATCATTAAATTAATTATAGATTTCAAACATTGTCTCTCCATCACATGGTACTTATCCAGGTTCATTTGCAGATTGTGTGTCCCTCCAGTCTGAAAAAAGTATCCTCTAGGCTAGTAGCTCCCAATAGCATGCATGATCCCATTCAGCTTTAGTAACTGTAATTCTCCAATGTAAATGGACTATAAGTATGTTATCTTACTAGTATATTTTACAAATTGTACCATAATCATTAACTATTTTATTACTGAGCGGCAAATTTGAATTTTGAGACAATGCAAATTTTTGAAATTGGGTGGGATACGAACCCCGGCCCGACGGCGAGCGCGCCTTGCGACTCAAAGTCCGACGTCAATACCACACGGCCACCGAAGCAACCCCAAAAAGGAAGCTCGAATGGCCGCTGTATTCCGACGTCGCACTTAGGACACTATATTCACATTTTTAAGGTCTCTTTATATATATGGATATATGAGGTTCGGCACAGCGGCAATGTTATATATTTTATGCCTCCGAAACATGGCGAGCATTGCTCTTAGAACATGCTTGGCCGGGGTTCGTATCCCACCCAATTTCAAAAATTTGCATTGTCTCAAAATTCAAATTTGCCGCTCAAAATAGGCGCCTGGTGTGTTGTATAGTCCCAAGCATGTTCTAAGAGCAATGCTCGCCATGTTTCGGAGGCGTAAAATATATAACATTGCCGCTGTGCCGAACCTCATATATCCATATATTTTATTACTGTATGGAGTATCTCGCTCAGTTTTAAAGTACCGGTAGCCTATACAATTAACTGTTCTTCGTTGATATCTATTTTAATATCATGGTGGACAGAGATACCCTTTATATTCATGTTTAGGTTAATTCATATAATAAGACCACATACACACTGGCACATGTTTGTTGAAACACCCTACTGTGACCCAAATATACAAAAGAATCATGGAACTCAAATAAATAATCATTGGTTATTCATTTATGTATATAAACATGATATATATGTCTGTTTTTATAAGATGAAATTAATTACTATGAGACATTAAAGGACATGTTCATACTACTTGTTTATGTTAGAATACAAGACAGAATGAGGTGCAGTGGTCCTGTGACATTTATTTAATTTTACGGGAAATTATTTTAATTTTTTATATATATACCGGTATATATAAAAGTTAAAAAGTTCCCGGTTGAATCGGGCTAGTGATTCAACTGTGGAGGACATGAGACTCATATATGTCCATTGATTAATTTCATCAACGTACGTGTGTACGTTTATGAGAAAAATCACTCTGAATTATGTGCTTCAGTATACCTCCAATACTTACATGTGCGCCAGCTGATCTAGGAAAACTACAAAACTAAATCCCCACTACACGTAAGAAATCAGATCATCTAATACTTGCACAGGTTGCACTAGCTGATCGAGGAAAATTACGAAACTAAATCCCCACAACACGTAAGAAATCAGAGTAAATAAACCTGGACGCAAAATACGCACAACTTGCCACAAGAGAGTTTGATTTAGCGCAGTAATTGACGTCGAATTACGGACACTTTCCATTCCAGAAAATGCATATCACGGACCAAATCGTATTTAGTGGCATTAATTAAATGTCACATTGAAAGCATTATGATTAAAAGTTAATATAAAGTACTTTATTACGAGTATTTCTTCACAACCGTACACGAACCCTATGTAAATATAACGTAAAATTATCTCCCCCTACTTTTCTGAACTACCTTAACGCTTGAGGGCCAAAGCAATGGCGACGTCCAGTAGCGTTACAGATTGATAACCATGAGTGCGACGTCTATCCTATTTTTAGTCTATGACAATATCGAGTGAACAATATTCGGCGCGAAAAAGATTTTATACCTGAGATTTGTATTATGGGATATCCAAGAGAATCATGGGAAGTTCAAAGGTCACTATAGTTTCGTCTAACAGAAGTGTACCCCAATCGCAACTTCTCGGATTATCGTTCTTGCGAAATAGATATTTGCTGCGGAAATCACCGAGGTTTGCCGATTGAAGTGTACCGGTATGGCCGGAGTAATGTATAGACTATAGAGTAAATATTTCCGGTTTAGTAATTACACATTTTGATGACAAAATTGCCCCTTTATGGAGCATTTATTAACCCGATATCGCACAATAGCATTGGCGCGCGAGCACGTGACACTGGTATCAGTACAGGATTGGCTAACCGTCGCACATGGTCCCGATATGATTGCCGTGTGAGCACATGACACTGGTATCGATATAGGGTTGACTCACCTTGGCACATGATCCCGACATCATCGGCGCGTGAGTACGTGACACTAGGACATCAGTATAGGGTTGGCTCACCATGGCGCATGATCCCTATATCATTGGCGTGCGATCACGTGGCACTAGTATCATTATAGGGATGGCTCGCCATTGGGTTGAACTCACATTCGCACATGATTTCGATATCATTGGCGTGTGACCACGTAGCAATGGTATCAGAATATATGGTTGACTCACCTTGTCACGTGACCCCGATATGATTGAGCACGTGACACTGGTATCGCTATATAGGGTTGACGCGTGAACACGTGACACTAGTATCCGTATATGGTTGATGTGTGAACACGGGCCACTGATATCAGTATACGTTGACTCACCTTGTCACATGACCCCGATATGATTGGTGCTTGAGAACATTACACTGGTATCAGTACACGGTTAGCTCATCTTCGCACATGATGCCGATATCATTGAGCACATTACACTGGTATCATTATAGGATTGACTCACCTTGTCACGTGATACCGATATGATTGAGAACATTACACTGGTATCTGTACAGGGTTAGCTCACCTTCGCACATGATTCCGATATCATCGGCGTGTGAGCACATGACAGTCGTATTCGTGGTGCAGTCGTCCAGCATTGTCGCGTTGTCTCCGCATGAGATCCCTTCAGAGTTAATACGACCCGATCCTGTGATATACTCTGTTTCATTCAGCATCCGAACGAATCTTAAAGATATATTATGTACTTATTAAACAAATAAGTTAGTATTCATGCATTATGCCAACTGGAGGAATATAGCATTCTAGTAACATCGCCGAAAATTTCAAACAAATCAACCTTACCAATCCATAGAAAACATCGTCTGAGCTACGCGCAATTGTAAATATTTACTTCTCGATTCGGGACGCAACTATCTGCGATAAGCTAACGAAAACGATTTCGCCATCGAGAATCACTGTATTTAATTAACAGCCGTGTGCCAACCTGGGGAATGTGACATTCTACTAACACCGCCGAAATTTTCAACGAAATCGACCATACCACTCCATAGAAAACATCGTCTGAAGTACACTCAATTGTAATTATTTATATCTCGATTCAGGACGAAACTATCGCCGGTATTGTACTAAATATAAATGATTTCGCCATCGAGATTCATTGCATTTAATTAATATAATAAAAATGCAAGACGTTGTGTGTTGTCAATTTGGATTAATATTCGTGAAAAAAATAACCACTTTTAGCAAGATTATTCACAATTTCTATTGGTCGCCCCACCGGAGTGTTTCACACCACTTTAAGACGACGGCTCCATCCATTAGATGATGGGTAATGTACTTAACTGTTGTTTGTTTCTATTTTTGCTGCTTTGTAGAATAAGATAATCGAATTTCCATCATTTGACTGTCAGCTGAGAACAAAGTAAATCTACGTATGGCAGATAAACCGGAATGCAAAACTAGAACGCCCGTAATCAAGATATTTTTGTACATTTTTCAGACATATGTATCAAATAAATGTTATATTCATAATAGTCCCAAATATTCATTAATTGTATTATATATAGTCAGTGAGTGGATTGTGTTCACGCTGTGGCACTCCCAGGTTTCCTTTTCACTAAGTAATAACTCTTAGACATGATGACATTTATTCAACACAAGTAAAACACGTAAACGGGCAGTCACGGAGAGCAATATATATTACATCTTTACTCTAAACTTGCGTGGTAGAGAATCACATCTGTTGAGAATTTGGAACGTGGTAAACCAGATTTATTTGTCTCCACGTTAGGCACACTGATTGGTCAAGCCAAAAAGCCATCGACCGGGACATAGGCACTTGACGAGTCAGTGTCCCCACGTCGACACAGCTGTATAATCAATTCTTAATGTTCCAATTTCCCCTTAGACCAACAATATTAACATACATGTGCAATATACAAAAGGGACACAGGTGGTCCGTCAATATGTTCAGAATTTAATCTCCTTCTGTAAACTTTAATTAGGAGAGATAATTTAAGGGTTCCTAGATATACAGATTAAATTATATTAACATGCTCACGGCCGTCCAGCCGTCATTTGATAGTGTTACAACGCCCCGTATCGCTATATTTTGTACACGATGTGTGCCATGCGTTGCCCGATCCACTGTCCGTCATTTAATTTGATTACGTCTTGTACATGGAAATTTGTAACTTAGTTTATGGCTTGAGCTATAGAGTAAATTAATATTAATGTCTTAAATTTGATTTGAAGATAACCTGTTAACCTAAACGTTTTCTTAATAAAATCTATCATTTTTATTGAAGTGTTTTGTCAGTTACCATACATTCTGGCTTGATCTAGACAATTTTCAAATGAATATGGACAGTTCAGTTTCTCGGTATTATGGAGAATGAATTGTTCGTTTCTTTCTTGAATTTGATCCACAGGGGCGTGTCGTTGAAACGAGTAAAATATAAGTTAAACAATATATGAGTTTAAAACGACCGCGCCACATTAAAAAGTGCATCACAGAAAATGCATATTTGTTTATCGATGCACGTTTTAAAGTGATGTGAAACACTCCGGTAGGTGATCAAATATAAATGGAGAATACTCTTGTTCAAATGATTAATGTTTACATATATTATATCGAAATTGACAACACACACCGCCCTTCTTATATATTAATTAAATGCAATCGCTCTCGATGCCGAACTCTTTTTCGTTCGTTTATCGCCGATAGATGCGTCCCGAATCGAGTAGTAAATATTTACAATTGAGCGTAGTTCAGCCGATGTTTTCTATGGAGTGGTAAGGTCGATTTGCTTAATATTTTCGGCGATGTTAGTAAAATGCTACAATCCTCCAATTGGCATAGCGTCTCGTTACTGACTGATCATTTTCACGCACACGAACAGGTACATATTATGTATTTAAAGTGGCGCGCTTGTAGTAAACTGATATATTTTTTAATATATATTTTACTCGTTCTATAAAGGCCAATTTAATGTTGTAGTTACCGATATTATTTTGTTATAGTGCCTTGATATACGGTTTCAATAATTATCTATGACATAACTATTAAAATACTATAATTTAGTACCATTTTAAACATCTGTGTCTCAGAAGGTGCCCATAGAGTAATAGTGAATAGCTGAAATCATATAAACATTTATCCCGTCTCGCTCCCAGAATCCAACAGAATTCAAACTAAGATATAGAGTTATTCCCTTTCCATTGAAAATTATAGACTTTGCAGTACAATCCAGATGAAACCTAAGCACAAGTAACACATGTGCCTCAACAAAAACAACATGTTCACAGTCTATTACACTGGACACGTTGGTAATACAATGTTTTGGAGCTTTATCTTTCAAATGGTAAATAATATGGCATATATTTTATATAATGTGATCTGGGGGTTCGAAAATTAAGTGAACATTAACGACACGCACATGTGATCTGATCGACCGAATTAGTGTTGTTGTTTGATCCCAATAAGGGTGTCCACCCAGAACAATTGGTATAGAACCTTTTTTGTGTCATTTTGTTGGGAAGAATGTGGAGAGCCAATATGCAAAATCCGCTTTGGGGAAATTTTCTACAGTTCTTTTAAAAATATAGTGTCCTATTTAAGGCTTTTATGTAATTTTGCTGTTCCTTATTATTCCGCTCAATCTGAGGGAAAGAAACCCAATCGTCAACAGATTGCTATGCAATATCTTTTGATATTTTTGGATGTGACCATATCCATCAAATAACATATCAAAAATCCCCATGAATATTAGGAAGGGTCAAAATACAGGAATATGTAAACAAAAACATGGAGAAAATTGGAATTTTGTTAATAAACAAATTTGCCGACCACAAACGCTCAGACGAGTTCCCTGAATGACTTCTAACTATGGCCACACAATAATATATCCAACATTTTCATGCGTTTCAGGAAGGAAAAGTCGTTATTTTGGTGTAAAATGCTGAAAATATGTAACAAATTGTGAAAATTTGAATTTTATACAGGGAACCAGATCGGTAAATGTGCATCCCACATGATTGAACATGATTTACTTTTATGTTTGTATACTCAAACTATTTCTACGCAAAAAGGTGTCACCGTATGTCCCAGGCAATGTGACGGCCAAGATGTTGCCATTTCAAAGAGTACAGTCCCACTCTCTTCAATGTCGTCTAACGATATAAATGTGGCAGTATCCTGCAACAAAAAAGCATTATTCTTGTTGCCATGGCATATGTCTGTCATTTCATGCATAATTTGCATAAAAATCCCAAATGGCGGACAAAATGCAACCCGAAGTAGTAAAATGAGCATTTTACGCTAAATATCACCAGATCGTTTCCATTTATACGAAAACTATAGGTGTAAATAGCTAGTACGCTGCACCACCATTCACGATGAGCAATCCTAATCCAATAATAGTATGTCATATCCCGAGGATTTGACAACGGTGTCTCAAACGTCTTCAAAATGAAGGCGTAAATTGCAATCGGAAGTCAACTATTGAGGTGTGTTTATTGATTGTTTTTACTAAATCTTCGCATATCGAGTAAATATATAGCAATAAGTAGTGCTATATATATTCATATCGTACAAGTTTCCAAAGACGACAAATAGTTTCAGAACACATAAAATGAGTGTCCGAAATACTTAACGAGTGTACCGGTACCAAACCATATGCATAGTTACAAACCACCACATAGTATCCAAACACCAACTTGTGAGTGTCCGAATCTATACGATTGGTAAACCAACTCCAAATATTGTCCCAGACCATCGACATGGTGTCCAAATCGACCCAACGAGATTCACAAACCACCCAAGTAGTGTCCCAATCCATATGCAACTGATGCCCCAACCCATATATAGTCCCACAAAGTTACAAACCATGCACCTGGTGTGCCAAACCCACCGAATGATTTCCCAAACCACCCAATGAGTATCTCAATACACCATATTACCAATTTTACGAATGTTTCAATCCACAATGGTAGTGTCCCAAACTATGCAACTGGTGTTCCAAACCACACATGTTGTGTCCAAACCAACAAACATCTCCCATAACACCAACATGTGTCCCAAATACCCAATGAGTGTCCCTGACCCTACAATGAGTTTTCCAAACCATACGACGAACGCCAATGAAGTGTGTCAAAGCATCCAATGAGTGTCCCATGCCACCCAGCGAGTGTCAGGAAATCCAATATGTACCTCACGCCACACACCTAGTATCACAAACCATCCCAGGATTGTCCGATGTCATACAACATGTATCCCCCAACCACCCAACTGTTGTCTCAGTCCATTCAATCAGTGCCCCAAATTACCCAATCAGTGACCAAATCGGCCAATCAGTGTCGCAATTCACCAAACCAGTGTCCCAAATCCATAGCGAGTGTCCCAAACCACACAATTGATGTCCCAAAACATCCAACGCCATAACACAAGTATCACAAACCATCAAAATGAGTTCCCAATACATCAAACTGGTGTCACAAACCACCTACCTACTAATGTTATCGCAATACATCCAAAATAGTGAACAAAACCGCCCATCGAGTATATCCGACTATCAATTAAGTTTTCTAAACCATCCAATAAGTTGGGGCTCTGGATGGTTTGAGATTTTAATGGATAGTTAGCTAGATGGTATGATGCATTCTGGGGGTGGTTTGATACACTAGTTGGTGGGATTTAGACAATCCTGGTAGTTTGAGACAACTGCCGTATGGCTTATGACAGTAAATAGATGGTTATGGACACCCATTTGTTTGTTTGGGACACCCATTGGATGGTTTAGGGTACTCAGTTGATGGTATTGAGACACTCATTTTGGGTGGTTTGGGACACCACGTACATTATCTGGGAGACCCTAGTGCCTGTGACATATGACAATTGTTGGATGGTTTGGAAGAATTATTGGGCGGGTTTGGACACAACTTTGATTGTTTTGTCACGCTAGTTGATTGGGATATTAATCCAGTTCTATGGACTTGGATACTCAACAGTTGGTTTGGTACAAGTATACTATTAAGATGGTGGTTTGAGACACCCATTTTGTGGTTTACGCTACGGTTTGGGGAAACTAGTTAAGTGGATTTGGACACTCATTGGATACCAGTTTGGTCAATTATCTGATGGCATATTAGCTTTAAATTATATTTGATATGAAACGAGTTTGTTTCAAATCAATGAAAATATTTCATTTTTTTTCTTTCGATCGCCATTTAGCCGCCATTTTGGGAGACTGAAGGGAATAAATTCGGTATATAGCTCACTATTATCGGATTAGGGTTGCACATCATTTATGGTGCAACTAAACATTTACGCCAATAGTTTTTGCAAAAATAACCCAATTTCACTACTTTCGGTCAACATTTTGTCACTATTTTTGAAAGTGGTGGCCTAATTTTTGCTCAAATTGGCACTAATTGATATCTGACATCTAATTAGTATATTCAGTACACCGGTGTGTTCTATTCCGGATATTCTGGGTATTAAAATAATATTTCTTTTTTTCTTCAAAATTTAGTAGAATTCTAGTTCGAATTTAAGAGAGATTGAATGGCCAAATTCTCGTGATATGACTCACAATGATCATATATTGATGTAGGATGGTATACGTTGCACAAATGGCCATTTAATCCAGTAGTTTTCATTAAAGTGGCAACGATCTTGTTAAAGTTAGCGAAAATTACACAATTTCACCACTTCCGGTCGCCATTTTGGATGTTGACAATCGGATAATACACGAAATGACATATATCCGTCATGACGATAATAATAAATTGTTTTTTTGTTGCATGTTTCTGCCACCTTTATAACTTATAATTAAATGCCATTGAAGCGTATATTCAATAAGGAACGACAAATTTGACATTAAAGCTACAAATAGGGCTTTTTTTCAAAGAGCTCTAGAAAATTTTCCCCAAAGAGAATTTAACGAATTTTGGATATGTTCTACTGAAAACACCCCTAATTCTATACTAATTTTTTCCCGGTATAACTCCATAACGAACATACTAAAACGATTGAACGTACCAGTTGTACCTTCAACATTGCCGATCTGTTTTAGAATTCGGTAATAGCTTAATATATTTTATTTGAGAAGTACATTTTTGCACAAAAACATGTCACCCGATTTTGTTTCATGCATTAACCTTTTCTTTACTAAATACTCATTGACGAGTAGTTGCCATATGACATGTTCATATAATAAGTTCAACATGGTCGTTTGTTGAACCTGTTGTCTGAACATTTCCCACCAATGAATAGCAATCCGTCTACACTTGCATTTTATGTTTGTCTGTCTGTCGACTGTTTTTATTTCCGGAACATCCCCCCAGGATGAATAATAGACCATTCCATTATATTATGTTACTTCATGGGAGAATCCATTCAGTAAGGAAATGGTTAACTACCTTTTTTCAACATTACCATGCATAATTCAGGAAACAGTGCAGCACACTTGTGAAATCATTAAAATGCTAGACCACTTTATGACAGTAAACCACAGACTGCGAACCGAGCTTTCATTATGGCAAAAAACGAGCTTTTATGTAAAATGTGCCCTTCTGAAACCTGTGACGAGTTTCATTTTATTTTGTAGTCCAAGTCTTCTCGTACTAAAGCCGTCTAAGATATTGGGATGGAGGTGCCGGTCTTTAGTCCGAGTTCGTCCCGTATAGTCTCTTTTGACACGACTTACGCCCATGATCTGTGGCGGGAATCTGTGTTGTATTTTACTCGATTTACCTAATAAATCAATACATGATGCTATATACATCGGAAAGAGAGACATCTTATGGTCATAATGGTGTATAATAATCTAACTTTCATGTTACATTACGCATAGAATATTCCGGTTGATTGTCACCAACATCGCTGTTTTTATATTTTGTTTACTTAACTGAAAGCCGAAGTCAGGTTCCGAAGAATTCCGGCATTGTCCGCTGGGTATTCTAGTTTCCGTTTCTATATATAGCGCGGGGTTTTCCGAACAAAATGGCGAAAACCGATCGCCCCAAAGTCCAGTTTCCTATGTGCTTTGAGAACAATTCCCGCACTAAAAACTTAATGACATAATGGAGGATCAGAACGGTAGTTTTGTTGAAATTTTCGCAAGCAACTTGTCAAAATTGGAGCAAATTAGAACTCTTATGTCTGACTTGCCATGCGTGTGATGTGCATTTTGATTTGTGTGTTGATAAAATAATCGGAGAACCGAATCACACAGTTTCGAAATATAGTTCTTCCGTTTCAGTGGGACTTTCAAACTTAAGGTTCAAAATGTATACAAATTTTGTTTGATTTTTTGTGTGCATAACAAGAGCAATATATTGCCATGTTCGCTTAGTATATATCTTAATTTCGCGGAAGTCCACCAAATGCGGGTGAAATGTAGCACCATATAAGGCATATTATTTATTCTAATGCTCGTTGTGTTTACACTGTTTTAAACTTTGAGAGGGTTATAATTCCCGTAATTTATTTAATGTATTACATTTATATCTCCAATGTTTAATTAATCTATTTATTTTTTATTTATTGACACACATAATTACGATTACAATGGAGAATTCATCGTAATTTGCGTTGTTAGTCCAAAATCTACGGAATATTTTCAACGGAAAATGCCGAACACAGTTCGCGAGGTCAACTGAGTTCGCATACTTTTAAAAAATTGTAAACATTGCGATAAATGTCTCTTTTCGCATTAAATTACCGCTTTCAATTCACAACTGATGTGGGTTTCAGATCAAATAGCATGTCTTCTGTTGAAAATATCCGTTTATTGTCGCAATTGTGATATTTTATTTCATATAATTGTGGTTTTATTTGAGCGGGTCAATAACGCTTAAGTCGTGTCATAAGAGACTATACGGGACGAACTCGGACTATAGACCGGCACCTCCATCCCAATATCTTAGCCGGCTTTAGTACGAGAAGACTTGGACTAATTATTTTGGTCTGCGAAACATTTTCACTATCAGAAGAAAATTATGTCCCTGACTATAACTGGTTGAAGCCACCTGAGGCTAAAAACGTGGTCCGAACTCTGCTCGGTCGGGACCATTTCGGAAATTGTAGTAAATGACCAAGCTCCATGCAGAGTCCAGTCCCCTGCGCAGGACTTACCGCTGCCCGCTCCTACAGGAATGTGAAGAAATGTCGCAATGATTTATTTGATACTTTTGTAGGTTACAATTCATTCTGCATCAATCTGAGAAACTGAATTGTAACTGGCAAAACACTTTAATGAAAAATGTTAGATTTAATTAAGAAAACACGCGTGCCGGCAGCGTTCAGACATCGTGTAGCGAGGGGACTGAACTCTGTTTTGCAGCTTGGCAAATGACCACTGGCACGTACCAGTATTGAGCAGGACATAATTTATGCCGAAAAAATTTAGACCGAAAAGTCCGAAATGGGTCGAAAATAGTCTTAAAATGAACAGTAATTGTCCCAAATGAGTCTAAAATCCTAAGTGGCCACATGGGCCGAACAATTTGGACCGAAAAACCTTCAGGCCAAATTGAACTTTATATACCGAAATGCTTGCTAAAGAATACCTGGTGAATTGGGGAGTGTATGAACGTACCCTAAACGGGTTGCCGACTGAGGGGATATGAGATGCGATATTATACCTTAGTCCCCACATATTGCACACGCCCTCTAACCCTTCCGTGAAGTTGTGTGGTCTGGTGTCGCAAACAGAACCCCAGCGCTTGTCTCGATAGATGTCCACTCTCCCCAGTACAGTGTTGTTCAGCCAGTATGTTCCATCTAGTATCGCTACGTGTTTCGTCTCGGCTGTAAGAAACATGTGATAATAGACTATGATCACGATCTAAAGACTTCAGTACTTAAGACCGAGATTTACAATGTGTGATGATACACGAGTGTCGTATAGGTCAATATGTGATACCATAGGAATGTGGTAGGACATATATGTGATAACATAGGAATGTAGTGGGTCAATATGTGATACCATAGGAATGTTGTGGGTCAATGTTTGATACTATAGGAATGTAGTGGGTCAATGTTTGATACTATAGGAATGTAGTGGGTCAATGTGTGATACTATAGGAATGTAGTGGGTCAATGTGTGACACCATAGGAATGTAGTGGGTCAATGTGTGATACTATAGACATGTAGTGGGTCAATGTGTGATACTACAGGAATGTAGTGGGTCAATGTGTGATACTATAGGAATGTAGTGGGTCAATGTATGATACCATAGGAATGCAGTGGGTCAATGTGTGATACTATAGAAATGGGTCAATGTGTGATACTATACGAATGTAGTGGGTCAATGTGTGATACCATAATAATGTAGTGGGTCAATGTGTGATACTCTAGGAATGTAGTGGGTCAATGTGCGATACCATAATAATGTCGTGGGTCAATGTGTGATACTATAGGAATGCAGTGGGTCAATGTGTGATACTATAGAAATGGGTCAATGTGTGATACTATACGAATGTAGTGGGTCAATGTGTGATACCATAATAATGTAGTGGGTCAATGTTTGATACTATAGGAATGTAGTGGGTCAATGTGTGATACTATAGGAATGTAGTGGGTCAATGTGTGACACCATAGGAATGTAGTGGGTCAATGTGTGATACTATAGACATGTAGTGGGTCAATGTGTGATACTACAGGAATGTAGTGGGTCAATGTGTGATACTATAGGAATGTAGTGGGTCAATGTATGATACCATAGGAATGCAGTGGGTCAATGTGTGATACTATAAAAATGGGTCAATGTGTGATACTATACGAATGTAGTGGGTCAATGTGTGATACCATAATAATGTAGTGGGTCAATGTGTGATACTATAGGAATGTAGTGGGTCAATGTGTGATACTATAGAAATGGGTCAATGTGTGATACTATAGGAATGTTGTGGGTCAATGTGTGATACCATAGGAATGTAGTAGGACATATATGTGATACCATAGGAATGTAGTGGGTCAATGTGTGATACTATAGGAATGTAGTGGGTCAATGTGTGATACTATAGGAATGTAGTGGGTCAATGTGTGATACTATAGGAATGATGTGAGTCAATGTGTGATGCTATAGGAATGTAGTGGATAAATGTGTGATAATATAGGAATGTAGTTGGTCAATGTGTGATACTATATGAATGTAGTGTGTCAATGTGTGATACTATAGGAATGTAGTGGGTCAATGTGTGATACTATAGGAATGTAGTGGGTCAATGTGTGATACCATAGGAATGTAGTGGGTCAATGTGTGATACTATAGGAATGTAGTGGGTCAATGTGTGATACTATAGGAATGTAGTGGGTCAATGTATGATACCATAGGAATGCAGTGGGTCAATGTGTGATACTATAGGAATGTAGTGGGTCAATGTATGATACCATAGGAATGCAGTGGGTCAATGTGTGATACTATAGGAATGTAGTGGGTCAATGTGTGATACTCTAGGAATGATGTGAGTCAATGTGTGATGCTATAGGAATGTAGTGGATAAATGTGTGATACTATAGGAATGTAGTGGGTCAATGTGTGATACCATAGGAATGTAGTGGGTCAATGTGTGATACTATAGGAATGTAGTGGGTCAATGTGTGATACTATAGGAATGTAGTGGGTCAATGTGTGATACCATAGGAATGTAGTGGGTCAATGTGTGATACTATAGGAATGTAGTGGGTCAATGTGTGATACTATAGGAATGTAGTGGGTCAATGTGTGATACCATAGGAATGTAGTGGGTCAATGTGTGATACTATAGGAATGTATTGGGTCAATGTATGATACCATAGGAATGCAGTGGGTCAATGTGTGATACTATAGAAATGGGTCAATGTGTGATACTATACGAATGTAGTGGGTCAATGTGTGATACCATAATAATGTAGTGGGTCAATGTGTGATACTATATGAATGTAGTGGGTCAATGTGTGATACTATAGGAATGTAGTGGGTCAATGTGTGATACTATAGAAATGGGTCAATGTGTGATACTATAGGAATGTTGTGGGTCAATGTGTGATACCATAGGAATGTAGTAGGACATATATGTGATATCATAGGAATGTAGTGGGTCAATGTGTGATACTATAGGAATGTAGTGGGTCAATGTGTGATACTATAGGAATGATGTGAGTCAATGTGTGATGCTATAGGAATGTAGTGGATAAATATGTGATACTATATGAATGTAGTGGGTCAATGTGTGATACTATAGGAATGTAGTGGGTCAATGTGATACTATAGGAATGTAGTGGGTCAATGTGTGATACTATAGGAATGTAGTGGGTCAATGTGTGATACCATAGGAATGTAGTGGGTCAATGTGTGATACCATAGGAATGTAGTGGGTCAATGTGTGATACCATAGGAATGTAGTGGGTCAATGTGTGATACTATATGAATGTAGTGGGTCAATGTGTGATACTATAGGAATGTAGTGGGTCAATGTGTGATACTATAGGAATGTAGTGGGTCAATGTGTGATACTATAGGAATGATGTGAGTCAATGTGTGATGCTATAGGAATGTAGTGGATAAATGTGTGATACTATAGGAATGTAGTGGGTCAATGTGTGATACTATAGGAATGTAGTGGGTCAATGTTTGATACTATAGGAATGTAGTGGGTCAATGTGTGATGCTATAGGAATGATGTGAGTCAATGTGTGATGCTATAGGAATGTAGTGGATAAATGTGTGATACTATAGGAATGTAGTGGGTCAATGTGTGATACTATAGGAATGTAGTGGGTCAATGTGTGATACTATAGGAATGATGTGAGTCAATGTGTGATGCTATAGGAATGTAGTGGATAAATGTGTGATACTATAGGAATGTAGTGGGTCAATGTGTGATACTATAGGAATGTAGTGGGTCAATGTTTGATACTATAGGAATGTAGTGGGTCAATGTGTGATACTATAGGAATGTAATGGGTCAATGTGTGAACAGTGTGATAATATAGGAATGTAGTGGGTCAATGTGTGATACTATAGGAATGTAGTGGGTCAATGTGTGATACTATAGGAATGTATTGGGTCAATGTGTGACACCATATGAATGTAGTGGGTCAATGTGTGATACTATAGACATGTAGTGGGTCAATGTGTGATACTACAGGAATGTAGTGGGTCAATGTGTGATACTATAGGAATGTAGTGGGTCAATGTATGATACCATAGGAATGCAGTGGGTCAATGTGTGATACTATAGAAATGGGTCAATGTGTGATACTATACGAATGTAGTGGGTCAATGTGTGATACCATAATAATGTAGTGGGTCAATGTGTGATACTATATGAATGTAGTGGGTCAATGTGTGATACTATAGGAATGTAGTGGGTCAATGTGTGATACTATAGGAATGTAGTGGGTGAATGTTTGATACTATAGGAATGTAGTGGGTCAATGTGTGATACTATATGAATGTAGTGGGTCAATGTACGATACTATAGGAATGTAGTGGGTCAATGTGTGATACTATAGGAATGTAGTGGGTCAATGTGTGATACTATAGGAATGTTGTGGGTCAATGTGTGATACTATAGGAATGTTGTGGGTCAATGTGGAAAATGTTCAGATAATAAGTTTAACGGTCATTTGTTGAACTTATTATCTGAACATTTCTTATGTGATAACTGCTCTGTATTTATATATAAGAAAAAATTATTAAAATTGTAAAAAATAATAACAAATGATGAAAAATTGTTAGGCCAATGCATTCTCTTATATATGCACTCGACCTATGGTCGACTCGCACATTTAAGAGAATGCATTGGCACAGGGTATATGGGTTGATACAAAAATCGGACCTGGCACTGAAAGGGTTAATACAGAAAGGGTTAAAGCTACATATGCGTGCACAATGTGGAACAACTGTTTATTTCTCAGTGACGTAATCAACAAGAACCCGTGATTACCGCATCCACAATGTGTAATAAGCGAGAACCCGCGAATACCGTATTCACAATGTGTAATCAGCGAGAACCCATGATTACTGTATCCACAATGTGTAATCAGCGAGAACCCGCGATTACCGTATCCACAATATGTAATCAGCGAGAACCCGTATCCACAATGTATAATAAGCGAGAATCCGTGATTACGTATTCACAATGTGTAATAAACAAGAACACACGATCACCGTATCTACAATATGTAATAAGCAAGAACCCGTGATTATATACCGTATCCACAATGTGTAATCAGCGAGAACCCGTGAGTATCGTATCCACAATGAGTAATCAGCGAGAACCCGTGATTATATACCGTATCCATAATGTGTAATCTGCGAGAACCCGTGATTACCGTATCCCCAATGTGTAATCAGCGAGAATCCGTGATTATATACCGTATCCATAATGTGTAATCTGCGAGAACCCATGATGACCGTATCCCCAATGTGTAATCAGCGAGAACCCGCGATGACCGTATAAGAATTACGAATAACTTATAGTAGTCGTAAATTTATCAGACAGTCCAAAAACATTTTCGCATAATTGACTATAAGTCCGCTTGTGATAAAATAGTGTCGTTCAAACTTATTGCCACCCATAGTAAGGTGATATAGTCATGTCTGTAGTCTTCGACTGAGTGGGAGAATCCATATAGTATAACAAAAAGGGTTAACAGAGTATAAAATCCAAGATGGCATCAAAATGGCGGCCACTTGTAATTTTCAATTTATATAATTAGTGAACGGAGATATGGCATATTATTGTACTGACTGCATGGAATGACAGGTAGTTTCACCATTAATCCATCTTATCAATTGGTAAAACAATGGACATAAACTTAACCATCACAAAGTCACAAACTTCCACACAAGGCGTCACTGATGATTGGTGGCCCTTGTTTCTCTTTCACCAAGAACTGCTAAAATAATTAATAATTTAACACAACAATCCAATCACCATATATAGCTTATTAGCATGGCTCGTTGACAAGAAGTTTCATTTGTGTCATTATGTTGACTACATTTTTGTAATTACATGATATAATACCATACCCGTTATATATCACTCAAGCAGGGAACAATCAACTGGAAATGCCACCATAATGCAATCAGTGTTACACATATTAATTAGAGTGTTTGAGAGTGTGCGATAAGCTGAACACTCAACATCATGGTGACCACAATAAGTAAAACGCCCAAAACCATGATGACTGCACTAAGTAAAACAATCAACACCATGGTGACCAAACTAAGTAAAACACTCAAAACCATGATGACTGCACTACGTAAAACAAACAACACCATGGTGACCAAACTAAGTAAAACTATCAACACCATGGTGACCCCACTGAGTAAAACACTCAAAACCATGGTGACCAAACTAAGCAAAACACCCAAAACCATGGTGACCAAACTAAGTAAAACAACCAAAACCATGGTAACCCCACAAAGTAAAACACTCAAAACCATGATGACTGCACTAAGTAAAACAATCAACACCATGGTGACCCCACTGAGTAAAACACCCAAAACCATGGTAACCACAATAAGTAAAACAAGGGTCCCACTAATCGGAATGTTTCAAACAACACATATGCCGGAGTCAAGCTCACGTGTTTGTCTCGAAAACTGGGAATTCTTATCCTTATTCTTGGCGAGCTTCATTCGTGGTAGCTTGTGGTATAATTCAGATGCTACATATGGGATCTGAGCGTCATCTGGCGCGATAAATTAGAAAGATATGGGGTCGATGCGTACACTATCTTTCAGAAGGACCTCTCTATCTGCGTATTTTTCATATTTAGTTACCTGATGGGGATAACAAAATGTACACCTGGTGGCCAACGAGCCACTTCTCAATATATGGTTTATCAATTCACATATTCACGTACTGACGTACCCGGACAACTTTTGTATATGGCTTCGAGTGTTGAAAGCCTAATATTTGACGGATGCCTTTCTGCTAAGGCGTAGAAGACCATAATGCATATTATACCCACACTTCTTGACCATGATCATAAGAACAGTCCTTGTGGCTTCCAGCCATCGTCTCACCGTACAGGTCCAAGCAGATAACAACAATACACGAGGGTGCTAGTTTGCGGGCATGTGTCATGATAGTGGAAATGAAATTGGACCATGACCGCACCGCCCCTTCTTTGGGTATGTTTTAGATTCAGACAGGATTTCATGTGGCTTTGCTTTCCATGTATGCTAAGATTGTATCTTCCCATCCGTTTGGAAGCTGTTCTTAATCAACTGGACCAGGCGTGTACCATTGGCTACTATTATATAAGCCCCACCCAGACTGGGATGTAGTCTTAAAGACGATGCCTTTGATAGTTGGTTGATATGTCATACTCACGCTGGTGGTGGTAGGTATGGTTCAAGAAAGTACAATGCCATCAACACAAGGGTGAAATGTTCAACGCGAAGAACATCTAGAGGAATGTTACTTTGGTGAGATCTTGCATTCAGTTTAACCTATGTTGGGTACACCAAGTGATTTCTTGGTAACATCACCATTCCGACCATTTTCCTGCATGAGACATATTAACTACTATATTTTAATGTTATATAATATAAAGCTATATGATCATACAGGTCACGTTCACCAACGTCCACATCCATTGCCGTCGAGACTATACATTGTTCCTTAAACACATAGTGAAATAAATGCACCACAGTTCCTGACATTTTCTTTAATACCGCCCACATACTGACACTAACCATGAGAGAGGATAACAACAATGCATACCTTCATTCTATAAAGACATTATCATTTAGCCCATCCGACTGTTCAGGGGAGGTTAGCATAGTATTATCCAGACAAAATTATACGTCTGGTAAAGTTGATTCAGAACGGCCTTGAAACGGATGTAGATATACAATCTTATGTGAGGTAATGGACACATATATCTGTATAAGTCTTTAATACGTCGTGAATAATATACAAGCAGTGTATACAAATGTGACAATGGATGTGTATAAATCAAGTCGCGAAGTGAAGCCCCCGAATGAAAGGGTGATGCCTGGAGAGGTATATGAATCTCAAGACGAAATGAGTCTAGTGAAAGCATGATATGATGGGGTGTAGCTGTGTCTTATATACTCTTTGGGATGAATATTAGATGAGGTATTTGGCAATACACATCGGCATTGGCTCTGCCGTTATGGTCATTCCATATGACCATATTTGGGGAATCGCCTTCATTGTGTGCGGGTCTGGGCTGTGATTAAGATGTGCGAGGTTTATGTAAGGAACCGAGCACTGATATTGAGTTGTGGGTTCTATACTTACACTTAGCATGGGGGGATGACGGATGGTTACTTAGCATGGGGAGTTATGTCACACTTACCACACCAAAAATACCAACACGCATGGCATTCTTTATCTGAAACATGCACCTGGTGTAGAGGTGTATACCGTGGCCCATTTAATTCCCACTGTCATGGCACATGTCCACAAACTAGAACCGCGAGTATTGTTCTTCTCTGCTGGGAGCTATTCGACGATACGACTGCGGGACGTACACAGTTTGCTTAGGATCATGGTCAAGAAGTGTGGGTAGTCGGTGCATTATGGTATTCTCCTTAGCAGATAGGCATCTGTCCAATGGAATGAGACAGCTAGCAACCTTCGAAACACTGCCGAAGTTGTTCACGCATTCCAGTACGTTCGCTAAGTTTGTGAGTTGACGAACCATCTATTGAGAAGTGACTAGCTAACTGGGAAGTTCGCCAGGTGTACATGTCGATATCCCCATGGGTGAGACACATACATAGAGATGACCTTCTGTAAGCTTGTATACTTATCGACCATATGCTTTTCGAGTTCAAGATAACTCACAAATCCCATATTTAGCAAGAATTTAAAATCTTAAGCTAGACACCGGAAAATTAATTGTTTGAAACGTTATGATTAGAGGGACCCTTCTCCCAGGAAGTGTTTGAATACTTTGTCGGTGTGAGCGACCTAGAATTATCAGACAAAGAATTGGAAACTGGTCCAAATCAGAATATGTTATCAGGTAATTGTTCTAATATGGCCATTCGGCGCACCTACGGTTACGGCCATTATCGGCGCTAAGTGTCGAATGGATTTTGAAATGCCACATCGCGATATTAATTGTGGGTGTTCGTACTTCCAGAAGGATACGAGAAATGTTATACGTTTTGATACATTTTAAGTTGAACGGATGGTTTGTGTACAGTTTCGTCCATACATATCGATATTATGACAAAAGTTGAAATTTGTATGTGAAAATATCGATTTCTTTTCAATTTCTGGCCTCCAGTTTAGCTGCCATCTTGACCTTGAGTATCAATAAGAGTCCTGCAATATCGACCGGAAGCGCCGCCGTTTTGATATGACGTATTTGTCTCCGCAAGCTTTTCCAGCGTCGGCAGGGGGGGTCGTGCAAAAAAATTCAGACACAAGGCCGGGGTGGTGGGGGGGGGGGGGGGGGGGGTCGCAGCTCCTGAAAACACGTTTTTTTCCGGTGTTTTCTGGTGCTTGCAATTTTTTTCCTTTTGCCCTTTTTGACCTAATTACAAGCTGTTTAGCCTATATAATGATTGTTTTGATGTGTTATTATCTAAATAACACATGTAGTGTACACACAAGATACTAGGTACAGTTATCTGTGGTCAGGTTGGCCTCAGAATGTTTTGATTATTTGGTCCCTTCTAATACTAAGTAAACCTTCGTGAAATTTTTAACTGCGCTGGCCCACCTGGGTTGGATAACCACTTGGTATGTAAATATATTATAATGAACTCTAAAGACAAATAAACCACATAAACTTCAGTAAGTAAAATAAAATATAACATTACCACTATCTGTGGTATCAAACTGAAATTCAACTCTCCAAGTCTGATATGAAACTGAAATAATGTGTAATATAAATGTAGAACGTGCCTATTCTCTAATCTATAAACATGTTTCTGGCACAAAGTTACTAATACTATAAAAGACAAAAGTGCTACAGTGTTACATACCCAATTATTAATGAACAGACATTCACATGGATCTCTATCGGTCTCAATAGCATTTTCTTAGTAAAACATGACTGTCTTTCACTTGTGAAATAATGAGATATTATTTATTTATATGCGCTATTCTACAACCATTTGGCTATTGTTAATATTAAAATGATCCATCTAACCACGTACACTGCATATTGTAAAACAGGCAAGAAACAGTTTGATAAGTGTCTAGTCTGAAATACTTGGGTAATTTTGTACCAGAAAATGTAACCAAAGTTTCTTGTTAAACATATTCATTTCTTAATCCAGATTAGATAAAGATTTTGTAAATCACTTTGCACAACGATAATTGAAACTTCACCTGAGTTTAAATTAACTTAAATAATTCTTCAATCAGCTTTAACGTTTTTCAAAATTAAATTTAGAAATGTCAGTTGAACGACATCGATGGTAAAATGAAAATGAATATATCTGATACATTTTGCATCGAAAGTCACTGCTACATCTGCCTCCATTAAATCCAATAAGATCGGAGTGGATCGTTCATAGGAAACTATATTAATTACCACCAGTCAAAACACTTATAAGGACACACTTCCAATGGAAATATATAGGACATACACTTTATGAAATACTGCATAACAAAAAGAGCTGAACTGTCTCAGCACAAGCAATACACTCATATGAGATTTAAAACATTTATCTAGAAAACCTCATCTCAACCTGGGCAGCATATCATTTTCCGGTGTGTCAGGGTGTGTTGTGTGTTTACAACTTCACTTTAACTAGCAACTTTAAAAAATATATAAAGTAAACACGAGTGCATTTCATGGATAAAAGCACATTACACAAAGTCCAGTGCAAAGTCTGGAATAAATAATTAGATAAAATATTTTTTTAAAGTTGTTTCACTGGTTGTGTCAGCTGGTTGTGTTGAGTTTTTCATGATAAATGTTTTTAATCTCATGAGTCTGTATTGCTTGTGCTAATAGTTATAATTTATTAGTATTGAGTTTAACTGGTGGCGAAAGTACACCAAAGTTGGATGATGCTTGACAAAACAGAATGGTCAAATTACGAATGACTGATAATTATTATATATGTTCATTCTAATTTAACCATTCTGTTTCTCAACATCAGCCACCTTCACTGGACATTCTACACCCTGATGTTTTTGCCTATAATGGCTCTCCAGCTTGATAAATTTCATTCAAATGTGACTGGAAAAGGGGGGGGTCCCAAAACCATGAGTGGAAAACAATATTTTTTTTGCACAAAGAGGGGGGTGGGGGTCCAAAGTGCTGCAAAAAAAAATTCAGCGTTGTGTATGCTAATTTTTTCCATACCCCCCCCCCCTGGCGTCGGTATCTTTTTACGATGCGCGATGCCTGCGTTTCTGTTAGATCTTATTTGTTTTGTCCCTGTGAAAACAATGGTCCCTGCATGCTGACAATAATTTGGTGGTTATTTTAAAATTGCATCTATAGTACATAATGGGGGGATTTAGACAGGAACATAATAAAAATAAAAAAATTATAAATAATTATGTTGAGATGCCATTATATTTCAAGCCTATATATGGTAGTAAAATGTACGATTGTCTGTTTCCAAAGCATGTGCTGAAAATATTTCTCTCTCTCTCTCTCTCTCTTTCTCTCTTATAGAATATAGGAATGGTTGACAACTATTAGGCCATGTCTCTACGCAAGTAGAGATTATATTCCACCCGTTTAAAATATGGGATTTTTTTAATGTTCTGATGGGGAACTTTATAGCATTCAACACACAAAGCAGGGAATATATTTCTTTGTTAGTGTTCCTTAATAATCTATTTCACAGTAGAGGCAATGGTACCAATTCCAGATTGCATGATTTTTTTTGCCACATTTGTGAGACGATATCGCAGTAAACATTGCATTGGTTACCCGGAAGAAAACCCGCGACTGTAAGAGATGCAAATCAGACTTGACTCAACAATTTGACATATATCATGCATGCAATCTCGAGCTGGGACCTACACTTACTGTGGACTACCGGTACATAATTATTACCGAGGTCTGAGGTCCCAATAGCGGTACAAATGCAAGCATTCTGACAAACATAACTCGAAGTTGCCACTGGAATTCACACCAGATCCATTCCTTTGGTGTGAAATAATATTGTACGTGTGTATTGTGTAGCAACGTGGTGACTGAGTCACTGATTGAAGGTCCAGAGCCAGTCAGGATGCGGCTAGAAACTATGGTTTGATTGATGTCTGGAAGGACGAGTTGGCACTACTTGGGTTAAACCCCATGTTTACATTTTGCATTATAATTATTACGCCACATGTGGTGTATCTAGATTCTGTGATTTTGATATTGTGTGGTGGACAGGGCGAATGATTCTTGGAGATTTTTTGTACCTTACTCAATCGTACCGATAGAATCACGTAGATGCCAAAATTGTAAATTTAACGCCACCGGTGTATAATATGTTTATGAAAATATGATAAATCGTATCGATAGAGTCAGGATAGGCTGAAATTGTAAACTTAAAGTCACTTGTTGTTGAAAATATAAATAATTTGATAGACTGAAAATAATGCGTAACCCATTGCGAATCCCCCTGGTGTAGTGAAGTGAATTGTGGGTAGTTTCATTGTGATTCTCCACCATCTTTATTTTCTGGAATTATCACCAAGATTTCTCCACTCTATTCTCTTAAACTACACCCGAATCGGTCAAATTCTTTTGATAATTCTATCTAAATACATCTTAGCTACTATTCGGATCTGCTGTCCCGGTCTAAAAAGGGATAGTTTGACCAAAACGACTATTGACAAAACTTTGTTTACAAATTGAGCGCACTCGATGACCGGGTTGACTCGTCCAGTCCACGCTGCAAATTTATTATCGAAAACAAATTCATTTCTTCCATCTAAAACATAATTACGTGCTGTACTCTGTCATTTTAGGAATATATAACTATCCCACGCACAAACACCAAGTCTCAGCTTAAAATTTTGAAAAATGACAGTTTTATCGACATAAATCGATTTTAATGGCAAATGCCATGTTAAATAAATTTTAGGGTCCTGCAAATATTTTCTGAGCTGTTCCATATTGGGCACTAGAGTCCATATTTGACCGGATACACCTGATAATTGTGCGACAGTACAGTCGCGTTACTTTATACATCAACATTGGTCATTATCACTCGACAAATTTATTTTGGTCTATCGTATCAACCCCTATTTTCTCCCGCATAGCCTGACTAAGTGTCAACATTGGTCTTTATCGCTCCACTAATTTGTATCGTTTCATCGGTATGAATTCCATATCCAATTATTCACATATAACCAACCCAACCTCTAATCCGGGTCCAATTTATTTCTTTCTTTCATCGGTATAGTCACGTTACGTAATATTTTATCGCGTGATACTTGTACTTATATGTCTATGGTATTACTATAGTATACCGTATACGTATATCAATTGCTATTCCTTTCTATATAATCCTGGTGCCATCTACATAGAGATAATTTCAGACCCCCCCCCCCCCCCCGCCCCAATTTTATATCATTGCTGCTTTAGTACAGTCGCGATACATTACATGACAACATCGCTCCACTAATTTATGTCAGTTCATCGGTACAAACCCCTTTTTCTCCGAGTCCATATAACCAACCCAACATCTTATAGAAGTCCATAAATGACTATTCTGGCACTATATAGAGATGACTAAGATTCTGACACCCCCTATTTTATAGCCTTGTTGCAATGTTCAGTAGAGTTGAGATGCATAATATGTAAACATTGGTCATTATCGCTCTATAAATTTATATCGGTTCAACCCTTAGTTCCCTGTATCGCCCACCCCTCCCGGAATTTATTTTTTCATTTGTATTATAGTCTCGTTACGTACACATTTTATCTCTTGTAACTTTTGCTTCAATGCGTCGAGTTCCGCTGCAGAGAATACAAAACTGACAACATTTTGAAATGTTAGCAGGCTTCAAACTCATCTTATCCAAGAAAAACTCCGGTTACATAAGAAATGTGTGTATATGGTGTACGCGCATTTGTTGCGTTAAAACCAAAGGTCCCAAGTCAAGGTCCAAATCCCCAACACACTGTTGTGAGGTTTAACTCCATCTACATACAGTAATGTCCAAAGTAATTGATCACTTAACCACAGCAAAATTATGGGTATTTTTTCATGATTTTAAATCCTGAAAAATTACCCATAATTATGCTGTGGTTAAGTGGTCAATTACTTTGGGCATTACTGTAACCAATATAAGGATTTGAGGTTTAATGATAACTCAATCCTCATACAGTAATGTTCAAAGTAATTGACCACTTAAACACAGCAGAATAATGGGTAATTTATCAGGATTTTAAATGCTGAAAAATACCCATAATTCTGCTGTGGTTAAGTGGTCAATTACTTTGGGCATTACTGTAACCAATATAAGGATTTGAGGTTTAATGATAACTCAATCCTCATACAGTAATGTTCAAAGTAATTGACCACTTAACCAGAGCAGAATTATTTGTAATTTTTCAGGATTTTAAATCCTGAAAAATTACCAATAAGTCTGATGTGGTTAAGTGGTCAATTACTTTGGGCATTACTGTAACCAATATAAGGATGTGAGGTTTAATGAGAACTCCATCCACATAACTAATAAATATGTGTGAAAATTAAAACAAAATAAATTCCATGATGGCGTCCAATATGGACTGCCTAATTCTGCTCCAAAACATGTATATTGAATATATGGATGTTTATTGGGGGAAACCGATTATTTCAATGATATTTTCATTAACTTGGATCCAAAATCCGACTTCCGGGAGCGTGCTTCGCGCGCGACTGTATCTTAAGCATATGTTCATATTTAATGAGCCAACAATTGGAATCCCAACAGAAGATTGGCGTGGTTCCCTTGTGCGATCTGTCCATCGAAAACTATTTAGACATCTCAAGACACGTAAGACCCAATAACTTAATATACAGAATAGATACATCTATTGCCTGAGTGACTAATATTTATATTTGTTACAATGAGGTCAAATAGTTGCGAAGCCAGCACCACAATTCTTTCCCTCCATAGTAAATCTTAAAACAACTTCTAAAGAATTATTAATTTACCTTATATTTGGTATGGAGCGTCCTTGGTTTACTGGAGTTCAGATTTGTTAACATCACGTCACCAAGTTAATTACTTGCGAAGCCACAGCCATAACTATTTCCCTCCATAGTAATTCTCAAAACAACTTCTTAAGAACAATTGACCAGGTCAGTCGCGCAATTATTGGAAGAGCCACGGTCAATCATTTTTTAAAAACCAAATGTTACATTTAAATTATTGCTTTATTTAACCCAAAAAAAAAAATTAAATGAGAAAATTCACTTTTACTACTTGCTAAATTTTATCTTTTAATTATTTCATTTAAATTTTAGTATTTACAGTATACTAAGTCCAAGTCTTTATAATCTGTTGAGTGACCCCACAGTCGTTTACTTGCTTTGTTAGTGATAATTTGAAGGATTACTTGTTTAAACGCAATTGTTATCAAAATATTTTATGTATTTTTTATAATTTCTATTTATATGTAATACTATCATCTTGGTGGCGTTACCATTTCTCACTATGGTTTTCTTGTAATTACTGAGTTTGTGTAGTACGCCTGTCGCTCACACGGGGCTAATAGTTTTAGGGGCTAAAGCCATATTATGCCAATGAGGTTCCATGACAATGATAACTTTAAAAATGATATCGCCAGTTAAAAATATACAAGAAAAAGTGAGGTAACATATCTATTGAATAGAGGTATCAATTCGACCCCATCTTTCGCCACCACATATAACTTACTCAATAAAACCTTCACTCATTCTGTCTCATATTTGAATTTTTAATCTGCCCGACAATCTTCCCATGTATGAATGCTGACTAAGAGATGGAGTTTTAATGAGGTAAAATCTCCAATTAACCGCGAAACAGGTTCGACACATTGTCATGAGCACCGTGCATACCGTACACGACCTAACTGTAATCTTACTATTATAGGTGGGGTGTAAAATACAATTAATGTTTTGTGTAATCATTATGACTGACAGCATACATAGACACGACAATGCCGACATAATATTGCTTTAGTCCCATATAACGGTTTGCCCTGTGTTCTTGACACTAACGAAGTAACACAAGTTTGTATATTTTTGTTTCGGGAGTTTTGTATTCGGTTTTACATGTAAACGCACTTTATCAAGTGACACACCCATATTCACCCACTCCACCTTGTGTCTGGAAAATGCGTGTCATGAATTTCAACTCTGATTACGTCCGTATAGAGATCATAATATTACCACTTCAAATCATGGGAACGTGATCATGTTCTGAAAGGGAAGTTTATAACATTGACAAAAACATTGCCGCTATAATATATTTCTTTGGTATTATCTGTTCATCTATGTTCATACTATGTACCGGTATCCCACAGTAAGTATACGTCCCAGCTCGAGATTGCATTCATGAACTACGTCAACTTGTTGAGCCAAGTCTCATTTGCATTCCTTACAGTCGTAGAATTTCTTCCGGTAATCAATATAATGTGTATTGCGATACAGACTCACAAACGTGGTAAAAAATCATGCAATTGGTAGCGTGACCCCTACTGTGAAATAGATTATTAAGGAACATGTATACTAACAAAGAAATATATTCCCTGCTCTGTGTGTTGAATGCTATAAAGTTCCCCGTCAGAACATAAAAAAGTTATCATATATTAAACGGGTGGAATATAATCACTACATGCGTAGCCAGAGTAGAAATTAACGACATGGTCTAATAGTTGTCGACCATTCCTTTTTCTATAAGAGAGAAAAATATACTCAGCACATGCTTTGGAAACAGACAATCGTACGTTTTACTACGATATATAGGCTTGAAATACAAAGGCATCTCAACATAATTATTTATTAATTTATTATTGTTATTATGATCCTGTCTACTCCCTCCCTTGTACTATAGATGCAATTTTAAAATAACCAACAAATTATTGTCAACATGCAGGGACCATTGTTCTCACGTGGACAAATACGATCTAACACGCAGGCATCGCGCATCGAAAAAAGATAGCGACGCTGGAAAAGCTTGCGGTGACAAATACGTCATATCAAAATGGCGGCGCTTCCGGTCGAGATTGGCAGGACGCTTATTACCAAACTCAAAGGAATACTTCATATCAATATTCCATATCAACATGTAATGGTGGGTAGAATTCGCGAAACAATAACGCCCATCGTATAAGAAAGTAAAGGAATAGGAGTGTTTTCAAATATCGGTCGCCATTTTGGCCGCCATCTTAGATTTAGAAAAGATTTCTTGCATGGGATGTAAAGTAATTATTTCACCGAAGTATTTCCAACTCAAGTGAAAGCATGAGTGGAGTTGTCTCGACAATAATGTCCAATGATGTGAATATGAGGGATTTTCGGTGCTTTTTCTAAATCTTTCCGCCATTGTGGGCGCCATTTTGGATTTGGTAGACTTTTATTTCGATGTGATATAAGGACAGTTCTTCGACTCAGTGTTCCCAACTCACAATAGTAAGCAGGTGTGGAGTTGTCGTGACAACTCATTGATTCGCAACATGCTTTGATCGGATTATACCGGCATTTGGGAAAACGTGATATCGGACAAAAATATCCAGCAAGGAATGTATATTATGGTCCCCTTGTGTTCGTCAATGACTCTTCTAGACGATAAATGTATACAATCGCGTCAAAATGCCAATATTTTCCCACATAGACAAACGAAAGGTGGTGAAAAATAGCAAATCTCGCCCGCCATATTGGATTTTGTGTGGGATTTTTGGCTAATTTGTAATGGTTATATATTATCATAACGAATCGAACAGAAAACAAGACCGCATGTGACATTATCTTTACTATAACGGCGATCAAAGAGACCTGGTGCATACAAAAGAAATGGCCGCCATGATGGACGCCATCTTGTCTGGAGTCTCTGCGGCCACATTTTTTTCTTGTTAACACCGACAAAAATTAGAGGAGACATTAAGAAAGAAAACTAGTGGGATGAAGTTGAGTCCTGGTGGTGTTGTGGAGGTCGACCAATATCTCCTGGACTAGACCATGTTGCAATTATGATCTCAACACTTCCCAAAAATGAATGAGTCTGTATTATGGAACGTATGTTTGTCGTCTGCTCAGTTTTCATGAACACCCCTCCAAATGAATAATAGTCCATTCCAATGTATGTACTTGTATAACTGAATGGGACAATTCATTTAGTAAATAAAGGGTTAAGCCACTTACTTGGGTCGGTAAACTCGCAGAACAATGCACTACTTTTCTTGTCACATTTGTGTTGCTGCATTTCTATAGAAGTACCGAACTCGAATTTGGCGCATTCTTTTCTAGAATTTGCGTTCTGGGCAGATTCGTCGACGGGAGCACTATTCCACGGTGCCCAGTCTATCAGTGAGTTGTCATTCCATTGGAACACCAAACCACTTCCATCTGTTTGGATCATGCCCGCGTATACATTTTCTGACCATCTGCGAAAAATACACATGTATACATTAATTTAGTTTAGTTATCAAATTGGTACCAGTCATGGTCCAAATTTACTGAGGCAACATTGGTTATTATTACTTATTAGAAATTCGACACATTCATTATGTATTCACATATTTGCTACATTCGCTATATTCGCACGTTGGCCATTGGGTCGTTGAACAACGAATACAGACTAAGGTGGCACCCGACCATACAGTCAAAATGACAACTAAATGTTTTGGCCCGATTTTGACATGATAAAGACTATCGTGGGTGGCCACCGAACCACACGATCAAAATGACACCAAACAGTTGCTAAAAATTCGACAAAATTAGGGGTCAAATATCGATTTTTTTCAGTTTTCGTAGTTTTGCCCCGATTTTGACAGGATAAAGACTACAGTGGGTGGCCATCGACCATACAAGAATAATGACACCAATTAGTTGCGAAATATTGACGAAATTAAAGCCAAAAATAAAGTTATCCAGTTTTCAATGTTTTACTTATTCACATGTTCTCACATTCACTATATTCGCACATTCGAGTCATCGGGTTGTTGTACAATTGTTAAAGACAACCGTGGGTGGCTCCTGACCACACAAACAAAATAACACCAAAAAGTTGTCAAACATTTGCCAATATTTGGACCAAATTATGGGGCAAAAATTTAATTTTCCAGTTTTCGTACTTTTGGGCCGATTTTGACCGGATAAAGACAACCGTGGGGGGGGGGGGGCGACCATACAAGCAAAATGACACAAAAAAGTTGCCAAATATTTGCCAATATTTCGACCTAACTAGGTCCACAAATCGAAATTTCCAGTTTTCGTAGTTTTGGCCCGATTTCGACCGGATAAAGACTACCGTGGGGTGCCCCCACCTCGACAATACCAGCAGAATGACACGAACAAATTGCACCAAAAAGTTGCCAAAATTTCGACCAAATTATGATCCAAAAATCGAATTTTCCCGTTCTCGTAGTTTTGGCACGATTTTGACCGGGTAAATACTAGTGGGCCATCCCATGGCAGCCTTTATCCGGGTCTAAATCGTGCCAAAGCTAGTAAAACTGGAAAATTCGATTTTTGGCCCCTAATTTGGTCGAAAATGTTTGCAACTTTTTGAACAATTTTGCTTGTATGGTCGGGGACCACTCCACGTTAGTCTTTATCCGGTCAAAATAGTGCCAAAACTACGAAAACTGGAAAATTATATTTCTGGCCCCTAATTTGGTCGAAAATTTTGGTAACTTTTGGTGCAATTTTGCCTGTATCGTCGGGGGTCACCCCATGGCAGTCTTTATCCGGTCAAAATCGTGCCAAAAACTACGAAAACTGGAAAATAAGAATTTTTGGCCCTTAATTTGGGTGAAATTTTGGCAAATTTGTTGGTGTAATTTTGATTGTATGGTCGGGGTCCACCACATGGTAGTCTTTATTCTTCGAGCAACGACCCAATGGCGAATGTGCTAATATAGGGAATGTAGAGCGGCGAATATGCGAATAGGTAATGAATGTGTCGAAATTCGAATAAGTAGTCAGTGGCACCTTAGTCATAGTTTACCATAGTAAAATAAACCACAGTTCATTTACATGGGTCTTTTGGGTGGTAAAATTATGGTAACTATGGTAATATAACGATAGTTTACTATAGTATAACAAACCATAGTTCATTTAACAACGGTCTTTTTTGGGTGGTAAATTTACTACGGTAAAAACCTACCGCTTTACCATAGTAAAATTGCCATCCAAAAGACCGTTGTAAATTAAATATGTTTTATTTTACTATAAAACGGTATTTGTCGGTAAAACTATGGTAATAACAATAGTAACATAAACTATAATTAATATACAATGGTCCTTTTTGGTGGCAAATTCACTATGGTGAAAAAAACATCGTTTTAGTATAGTAAATTAACCACCCAATATACGGTTGTAAATTTACTATGTTTTTTTTGTACTTTGGTAAACCATGGTAAATTGGTAATTGTCATGGAAATCACTATGGAGGCATTGCAAATTTACGATAGTAAACCAAAACTTGTAATTTACAACGGTCTATTGGGTGATAAATTGACTATGGTAAAACCATTGGGGCTTTTATCCTAGTCAATTTAGCACCAAAACACTTGTAAATTTAGTAATGTTGTTTTACTATGGTGAATCATGGTCTTTATACTATGGTAAACTATGCGGATTTTATAAGTGTGTGCCTATAACTAAAACTAAGAATACTACACGTGCCTTTAACTTCAATCAGAATAAGAAAAATATACGAGTGCGACTTTAACTACAGTCAGAATTATAAGAAGAATACTCTGTGTGACTTTAATTACAGTCAAATTATAAGAAGAATAATATGTGTGACTTTAACTACAGTCAGAATTAATAGAAGAATACTCTGTGTGACTTTAACTATAATCAGAATTATAAGAAGAATAATATGTGTGACTTTAACTACAGTCAGAATTATAAGAAGAATACTATGTGTGACTTTAACTACAGTCAGAATTATAAGAAGAATAATATGTGTGACTTTAACTACAGTCAGAATTATAAGAAGAATACTATGTGACTTTAACTACAGTCAGAATTATAAGAAGAAGAATATGTGTGACTTTAACTACATTCGGAATTATAAGAAAAATAATATGTGTGACTTTAACTACAGTCAGAATTATAACAAGAATAATATGTGTGACTTTAACTATAGTCAGAATTATAAAGCATAATATGTGTGACTTTAACTATAGTCAGAATTATAAGAAGAATACTATGTGTGACAATAACTACAGTCAGAATTATAAGATGAATACTATGTGTGACATTAACTGCAGTCAGAATTATAAGAAGAATACTATGTGTGACTTTAACTAGTCAGAATTATAAGAAGAATACTATATGTGACTTTAACTGCAGTCAGAATTATAAGAAGAATACTATCTGTGACTTTAACTACAGTCAGAATTAAAAGAAGAATACTATGTGTGACTTTAACTGCAGTCAGAATTATAAGAAGAATACTATATGTGACTTTAACTGCAGTCAGAATTAAAAGAAGAATACTATCTGTGACTTTAACTGCAGTCAGAATTAAAAGAAGAATACTCTGTGTGACTTTAACTAGTCGAATTTAGCACCAAAACACTGTTGTAAATTTAGTAATGTTGTTTTACTATGTCGAATCATGGTCTTTACTATGGTAAACTATGCGGATTTTATAAGTGTATGCCTATAACTAAAACTAAGAATACTACACGTGCCTTTAACTTCAATCAGAATAAGAAAAATATACGAGTGCGACTTTAACTACAGTCAGAATTATAAGAAGAATAATATGTGTGACTTTAACTACAGTCAGAATTATAAGAAGAATACTATGTGTGACTTTAACTACAGTCAGAATTATAAGAAGAATAATATGTGTGACTTTAACTACAGTCAGAATTAATAGAAGAATACTCTGTGTGACTTTAACTATAGTCAGAATTATAAGAAGAATAATATGTGTGACTTTAACTACATTCAGAATTATAAGAAGAATACTATGTGTGACTTTAACTACAGTCAGAATCATAAGAAGAATAATATGTGTGACTTTAACTACAGTCAGAATTATAAGAAGAATACTATGTGTGACTTTAACTACAGTCAGAATTATAAGAAGAATAATATGTGTGACTTTAACTACAGTCAGAATTATAAGAAGAATAATATGTGTCACTTTAACTACAGTCAGAATTATAAGAAGAATAATATGTGTGACTTTAACTACAGTCAGAATTATAAGAAGAATAATATGTGTGACTTTAACTACAGTCAGAATTATAAGAAGAACAATATGTGTGACTTTAACTACAGTCAGAATTATAAGAAGAATAATATGTGTGAAGTTAACTACAGTCAGAATTATAAGAAGAATAATATGTGCGACTTTAACTACAGTCAGAATTATAAGAAGAATAATATGTGCGACTTTAACTACAGTCAGAATTATAAGAAGAATAATATTTGTGACTTTAACTACAGTCAGAATTATAAGAAGAATAATATGTGTGACTTTAACTACAGTCAGAATTATAAGAAGAATAATATGTGTGACTTTACCTACAGTCAGAATTATAAGAAGAATAATATGTGTGACTTTAACTACAGTCAGAATTGTAAGAAGAATACTCTGTGTGACTTTAACTACAGTCAGAATTAAAAGAAGAATAATATGTGTGACTTTAACTACAGTCATAATTATAAGAATACTCTGTGTGACTCTAACTACAGTCAGAATTAAAAGAAGAATAGTATGTGTGACTTTAACTACAGTCAGAATTATAAGAAGAATGCTCTGTGTGACTTTAACTATAGTCAGAATTAAAAGAAGAATAATATGTGTGACTTTAACTACAGTCATAATTATAAAAAGCATACTCTGTGTGACTTTAACTACAGTCAGAATTATAAGAAGAATACTCTGTGTGACTCTAACTATAGTCATAATTAAAAGAAGAATAATATGTGTGACTTTAACTATAGTCAGAATTAAAAGAAGAATACTATGTGTGACTTTAACTATAGTCAGAATTAAAAGAAGAATAATATGTGTGACTTTAACTATAGTCAGAATTATAAGAAGAATACTATGTGTGAAGTTAACTACAGTCAGAATTATAAGAAGAATACTCTGTGTGCCGATGCGAGAAATATTTAGTTAACGCATGCGCAGAAGCGTCGCCTATAAATTGTTACAATTCAACCTCTTCCATATTGTACTCACCCACATTCCGTGGCATTGTGGACATAGCTGCTCAGGTAACTCACTATGTTTTCATTATACATCCGAATCAGTTTACCACCTACATTTGTACACTCAGTAATCTGTTCTGTGTTGATCACCAGGTCGGTTGTGAGATTGAGGGCGAGGAAATAGCACATGTTGGAATAGTGGTGGTGCTGTACCCACCCATCAGCGCACACGGATTCTGAAAGCATATTAAAGGGATACTATACTCAAATGTTGTTGGTTTCTATAGTCTCTGAGTCGCAGAATAAGGTTACCAGATAGTCAAGCGCCATGCAAAGTTCAGTCCCCTACGCAGGACTTACCGCTGCCCGAGATTTTTTAGGTTACAATTCCACGGGGTTTCAGCTGCCCCGTGAGAACTGGTTCGCATTCAGTTTTGGACACAGTGCGCATTCGCCAATGTCACGGTTCGTTTCAGATCGAGAAAATATGTCATCTCAGATAAGTGGCATTTTGCACAGACGAAGGTGAAATTAATCTACATTTGACGCTACGGTTATTTTTCAAATGACTAAATGCTATCGAATCAATAGTTTATTTGATGTTTTAGCTGAAAACTGTGCGCTTGTTGTCATATGTTCAAGACGGCGATCACTCAATGCATTTTCAATGGAAACTTGTCCGACTAATTACATTTAATACACACCAAGCGCGTGTGTTTTTTTCGATTGTACGGCCAGTTTCCTATATCTCCCCACTCACAGACCACCGATCGTGGTCACATTTCACGTCTAAGTCACAAGAGAAGACTTTTGAAATGAGTCGAACATGCTACGGTGCCCCTCTGATCTTATGTTATCATTTTTGTTCACATCCGATCAAATGCCCCAGATACGATGCCTTGCCATTTAACTGCATATTTTGCAGCAGTAAACACATTCTTCGCAGGCATTTCGACACATTTCCAAATGCTAGTTGTGGTACAGTACCGGTAACACCACATATCACTGATTACTCGTGATAAATTTCATTTCAATTTATAAGTTTGTGATGAACTTCGGGACTTGGTTCCGTGTTTTATTTTTGTTCTAGCGTCATGGAGTCCTAATTCACGCGCCACCCAAATGCTGGAGTCATGTCCATTGGTGTAGTGCCAAATCGAATCATTCTATATTTGACCTTTCCATGTTTGGCAGGGCTATCCTTCTTTATTAATAAAACAATTTCCTCTGTTTAGTGAGCAGAAAATGCATGATCCAAAGCCCCATCTGAATATTCGCTCTTGTGTTGGCAATAGGAGCTCCTGAAATTGCTCTGAAAAATAAAACAATTCAGAGAATTGGTGTATGAGAGGTGTGTATCATTTTAACAAGTTAAAATATTTTAACATTACCCACAGGAACGTACATATAGCTAAAATGTAAAACTACATACCTCGAAATATGCTTAATACACAACTCAAGAAAACCCAAGTTGTTACCCCTTACTGGTTTTCGCATTCATGTTGGTCCATGCATGAAAACTTCTACAAGTATTCGGGTGAAACGTCTTTAACATACACACGGGTTTCACTGTGATCACATCCCAGAGGCGTTATTTCGCTAAAATCCTGATTCAGAATCTGGATTCAGATTACAGATTGGTCCCCGTACGACTGTGCCAATACGGGTACATATAACTCGACGATCAAAACGGTTTGATTATTTAATTACAACAAAGTCAATAATGTTCAATCATCGGCATCTGGTTTCTTCCTAGTTGTGTTTGTCTTCCTGTCGTCTGCTCGGGTTAGGGTCTTCTTCCGTCCTCATAGGTTGGGCGTGTCTGCTTGTCTTCTTCGTGGTTGAGTTCCGGTTGAGTTCGTTTTCCTGTCGTCTGCGTGGTCACTAGCGGGTGGCGTTCGTCGTCCTGTCGTCTGCTCTTCTTCTCCGTCTGCGCATCAGTGCGGCGTTGTTAGAAATACAAGATTGTAATGTTTACCTTGCATTTTCATCCATCGCTGCTCGTCAGGGATTCGATCCTTCTTTCGTGCGTCCGAGAGTTATTGGTCACTGCTTGGTGGTCGGTTAGAACTGTGTAATGGGTGTCGGTTTTCGTCTTACTAAATACACAGTGGGTGTTAATGACGGTCCAGTGCATATTCACGGCGCATCAATTCTAGGCGTACCTAGGGTAATCGGGCGATCGTCATTTTCCTATACGTCCTTTAGACTGCTCCTCTCGTCCATCGCGCTGCATTGGGTTTCAATAGCCTTCTTCTGGATATTCCTAGGATAGCTTATCCGCAAATCGTGCTGTGTACTTCTGAATCTTCATGCTGCATTAGCTCTCTACTTCAGGTGGTCCAACTGTTGTTTGCGTGTCGAACATAGTGCCTTCGTATAGTTAACAGGGGCGCGCCGATATATATATGGTCAATCGAGCGGCCCCCATGAACTGAAGCTTGTCTGCTTTCTTGGGTTGAAAGTTATGTCCCTGGGGTTGTCTTGGTACACGACTTGGTTCGGCAAAAGAACAGACCAGAAATGGGCAGAATCGGTAAACGAACAGACCGTAATCTCAATTTCGTGGTAATCCGATTCTGGATTCGGATTCCGATTACGGACTCAAATGTTCGTAATGCAAACAAACCGAGATTTCGCCACCTCGGAGTTTAAAAACACAATAAAACATAAGAATCCGTCTCTTGTGAACAAATTATTGCAGAAAATAAACGATCTATACCAAAGAATTTTAAATGCGGAGACAAATTTGTTTTATTGAATGTAAACTGGGAGAATATTACTGAAATTAGCCAAATAATAACGCTATTAATAGTAACGCTGGGGGAGCACTTCGGTTGATGGCGAAGCAAAATTAAATCATTGTTGATTGTCACTTTCATATGTCCATTTCATAATTCCATCCATAAAATACCGCCCGAACGCATGTGGATTTCGAATTCGGCGGATACGTCACCATTGACCGAATTCATATGAACCTGCATGGATATGTATTCTGCTGTGTTCGTTATTATAATGTTTCTTCTTATTCAAGAAATAGTAGGATTATATGATATCGATGGATTATCACATACACGTATGTACTATCATCTAGTCTTATAGCAATTTCATGTTTAAAATGTTTTGTTTCGTTAAATGCAGTCGTTTTGCACAATAGTCTATGTATAGACAACAGACGTATGTTCTAGGGACGTGCACGTGGTTAGATGTTTCGTAAAATTTCAGACCAACTGCACCCCCCCCCCCCCCCCCCCCATTGAACCAAACATCAATCTCACAGGTTCGCAGAATTCCATTTGCTCCCCTTGGAAATATCCAACCTGACAAACACCAAGATTGGAAAATTACCAACTTTTACTGGTTGAAAAAAATCAAACAATGAGAACAATGCCAACCTATATATGGTGTCAAATTAATGTCCAACTAATGTTGTGTCATGCATGAAATTTCCGACTGCTGGAATGTACCAAAGTTTAGTTTAGATATATTTATTTCAAATATATGTCAAATTTAGATAACACATGATATATAACACATACATTTGTTTATACCTACAAAGGAATTGGGGGACAAGTGCTGACTCACTTAAGGGTACCCCCTCTCCCATATGTTATTTCACTGAAAAAATAAATAATTAGTAAATGGCAAAGCAACATGACTACCAAAACAAGTTGAACATATATACAGATCACTGGACACCCCCTCTCCCGAGTTAGTCATAAGTTTGTATATGTATTTATTTAAAATCGGGTTTGTTTGTTGCGTTTGCTGGCTTGTACGTATCATTATTTGGAACAGTTAGTCAAAATAATCCTGATTTTCCTCAAGTATGAATGACTGCACAGCTAAGCAAATTGTACCAAAGTTCGGGATGGGGGTCGAGACACCCAACCAACCCCTGTCGTCACGTCCCTGTTCAACTGACAAGTTTCGTGTGTTCTTCACAACATCTTCGGAATTTGATTCAGGAGGCCTAGAGCTGTCACGTTTAGATATGCTTGCCCTCATCAATAAACATACTTTAACTTGAAAAAAAGATGCGATTAAGTCGGATTGGCAGCAAATTATGTGCCGTGTATATAAACATAGAAGAAAAGCATGACTTTCACAACAAACATGAACTTTATAAATATAAGATACAAATGATACTTGTGTCAAATACATGAGCCACGTTTGACGCTGGGAGAACATTAAACATAGTTTCGGAGACCACGTGGATTTCAAAATCTGACCTAGAATCGGGAATTAGCCCCGCCCCCGTAATCGGCTTCGGATTCTCAATCCGATTTTTAGCGAAATAACGACTCTGTCTATATAACTCCGATCAGGGAATCTTTGGGACAATTTTCTAACAACACCAGGGGGGGGGGTCGGAAAAAATTTCCAGGCACGTATGATGATTTTTTTTTTTCCGGCCTCGGGGGACCCACCCACCCAATTTCTTCCGTTTCCGGCCTTTTTTTCCAGGCAATTTTGGACACCCACCCTTTTTTTTCCATTTCAGGAAGTTTTTTCCGGTCAGTTTTGGACACCCACCCCCCCTAAATTTGAGAAAATTATCAATTGAGCAACCAAATAGCTGATTATCCTGCATTATCATAATTTATTGAACAATATTTGAATAGAACAGTGCATAATGAGATAACGATACTATTTGAATTTATCATATAAGTGTCATTAATCAAGAAATGTGTCAACATAATCACATTTCAAGGGATATATAGGCAGAGTGCCAAAGTTTTTATTAACATTCATTTTCATAATATATAGTCACATGATCTAGTCACATAATCACACTTGAGTATTCTACATAATACATGGTACCGGTACAACAAATTTCAGATTATTTGATATTTTGATATTTGCTATGTGAAAAACAGTAATGCCCTAATTAATCAACTCCATAACCACAGCAGAATAATAGGTAATTTTTCAGGATTTAGTCGGAAATAGGGGAGAGCTTTCCGATGAATGACAACAAGCCATATTTCTGACTAAATCCTGAAAAATTACCCATTATTCTGCTGTGGTTATGGAGTCGTTTAATTAGGGCATTACTGTATTGCTGGAATCAAATTGTTTATCAAAACATGTGGAAATACAACTGTTCATCCCAGTTCATCCCAGTTTGAAGAATAATGCTAATACGGTATTAGCATTATTCTTCAAACTGGGATGAACTGGGATGAACAGTAGTAATACCAAACATAACCATGATATACCCGCGCTACTCTTCTTGGGGCATCTCAGAAACCAGAACTGAGGAAACATGTTATAGCGTGTAATGGCAGGCTGGTAGCCACTGCCTGAAGAAATAGGCTTCGTAATAATTGGGAATAATATGGATGGATAGCCCAATTTCACTTCATGGTCAAGTGTGCTTTCATTCTATTACTTATTTTCAGCTGAGTTCTGCATAGTTATTCTTATTTTGTTGTATCAGTAGATGGAATCCTGATTAAATTTTATTTTTCCAATAACGCAGTTTCTAGTTCTGTCAAGTTGAATTTGGGTTATTGTTGGCCATTGTGCAACTGATCCAACTTCTGATAACATCTATATGTAGTATAGAATTACTATTAACTATATATGACCCGTTTCTGTTCAAAACACATCAAAATAAGACTGAATAGCAGGAATGGAAAAAAATTTTGGCATATGGAAAAAACTGCTTTTTCGACCCAAGAGACACCCACCCACCCCATCATACGTGCCTGGAAAAAATTTCCGACCCCCCCCCCCCCCCTGACAACACGCGCCATAATTACGGTTATATTAAGGACACAGATAGGCTTGAGACCACACTACCAATACATGTGCCAAAAATATACATAAACTCAGCATACACTATAGCTATATACGAACAATAAAGGCATAACGTGTCATAAAGTATCCGCTCAGGAACAAATGTGTCTACAATTTATCGGAATATATATATATTAATCAGTTATATGGCTCATTTTGAAACATTCCGCATGATTCCAAGGCGTGTTATCCCATTTCGGCTGCTAGAGCTATTCAAAATGCGCACTGGGGCCTATCAAAGTTTGCAGAATGCGAACCTTAGCATCCTAAAATGCGAACTGGGGCATGCTTGACTTGCAACTAAAAAACGCATATGGTGCGAATATTGATATATTTGACATTTCATATCGCGTTAGGACAAGCAGAAATCGCCTCAATGAAATATTAGCAAAAACCAGCTGGTAAAGTGTGCTTTTGTAGCGAAAATAGCATTTAAAAACAGACACTGGAAATATAACTACCAAATCTTACTGATCGGTTCGATATTTCGAAGTTTGGCCGACGAACATTGATCCAATGAATGGTTAGTATTGTTATATATAGCAACAACTATCGATGAACGCTCACGCATTTACTATATCCTTGATAACGATGGAGATGCTTACCGTTTTCTGCAATGTCCTGTCCATTTGTTGTGAAATTGCAAGCGCGCACCGTGACATTGGCGAATGCGCACCGTGTCCAAAACTGAATGCGAACCAGTTCTCACGGGGCAGCTGATACCCCGTGAATTCATTCTGCATTATTCTGAGAAACTGAACTGTCCATATTTATTTGAAAATGGTCTATAGATCAAGCCAGAATGAATTTTATCACATAATTTGCCCATAAAAGCAGTTTCATAATTATCGATAAGAGACACGTTTAATATCAGCGCGTGCGATGACGTCACATCGTTCTTCAAATGACTTGGGATCGCTGCGGTTTTTATCGTTGTTTTCGATGGATATTTCGCATTGCTTCGCGTTTATTTGATCATGTGATAAAAAGTATCTCACACTCGTCCTATTTTATACGTAATTTATCAACCTCATCCACTAAATTCTATTTGAGCCTCGGTAAACCTCGGCTCAAATCGAATTTAGTGAACTCGGTTGATAAATTCCGTATAAAATAGAAACTCATGTGAGATCCTCTATGTAACTGGCAAAACACATCAATAAAAAATGTTACATTTAATAAAGAAAATACACGTACCGACAGCGTTCAGAAATCGCGTAGCGAGGGGATTGAACTCTGTTTTGCAGCTTGCAAATTGAAAATACAAATTGTGGTAGTCGAGTAATTTGTGTACAGTTTTCAAGCAAATGTATCAAATTGGTGTTATATTATACACATGCTGGTCCCATATACTCATTTAAGTTATTGTATAGCCACTAGCATGTGAGTGGCTTGAGGTTACGCCCCATGTCAACATCATTTTGTAGTGGAACGGAAGTGATTGATACATTCGTTCCAAACTTAGTCAGATACCACTGCCCAATTGTGCTAAATATGAAATACAGGACACAAGAGAAGTATTTCAGGAGGACAATTTGGAATTATGATAATGCAAATTTCATTTCTATGAACGAAGAATTGTCCTCCTGGAATTACCTATATGAGATGGAAAACGTATCAACTGTGGACTTAGCATCAATACTTACCAACAAAATTAAAACTCTCATGATAAAGTTTATCCCCCAAAAGGAAGTCACGATCCGCTGATGATCCTGATTGGATGAATTCTTCGATCCGCAAACTCATCAGACAAAGAAAATGTGCTATCGTATTGCCAAGGGTAAAAAAAATCCGAATATTCATGGAAGAACTTTAGATAAAAAAGAAATGAAGTAGTTCACGTCATTAGACTTGCTAAACGTTCAAATGTTGAAAAATTACAATCCGCTCTTGGCAGCAAAGAAACTGAGTCCTCGGTTTGGTGGAAGACACTGAATAAATGTTTAAAGACCAAATCCAAAAATATACCGCCCGTGAAAGATGGGCTAGTCCACTCCACTAGAAAAGCTGAAATTTTCAACTATTTCTTTTATAAAATACTAGCAGGTTAGCCCGCCACTGGCGACAATCGTCAGAAACATGACAATGTTTAATTTGTTTAATTAATTTTTCTAATTAATATTTTTAATTAATTTTTTGTTTTGAGTTAATTGTGCCTTTTTAATTTACTGGCTTTTTAATTAATTTTTTTAATTAATTTTGTAATTTAATTTTGTGTTTTTCAATGAGTTATATTTTGTAATTTAATTTTGTGTTTTTCAATGAGTTAATTGTGCCTTTTTAATTTTTAATTAAATTTTAGGTTTTTCAATTTTACCCGATTTGACCTTGAATTGATCATTTTCAAGATCAAGGTCAGGTCGGGGTCACAATTTAACCCGTCCATGACACTTCCCGTAGGTAGCAAGTTTGAGCTCAATCGGTTCGAGTCTATAAAGGATACACACATATATATCATTTGTGGGTACCCGTTTCAAGGTGAAGATCACCTCGGGCTGAAAAACTGACCCGATGAAAATCTCCGCCGTTCCTAGGAAGCCCTAAGTACGTCACACAACACGCTCATGTCTGGATACAGTCTTACACGCACACGCCCAGACCCAGACGTAAGAATCACATTACACACATACGCTCTTTATCAACGACACTACGGATACGAACGCTCTTTAACTATCAACGCGATTAACTCCGCAGTGCCGTTTTTGTGACTGAGAGTGGAGAACGGGTGCTCTGAGCTTCTCCAAAACGCCGCGACGACCATTCCCGTGGGGTTTTACCCTTAGATGGGAAATTTGGTCTCGATCGGTGCAGCCGTTTTCTAGTCTATAAAGGACAAATAAATATACACATATAGGGAAGTCTCAAAATATATAGGAGATCATAAACTAATTCGATTGTTATCGCCAATATATCGACCTTTAATAAATCCGCTTTGGTCTTGAGTAATTAAGTCAGGCAGGACACGTTTCAGTCTTTCTGCTGTACACGATGACGCTATTTATATGTGACATTCAATAAGTTGATCGGCCTCCAGTTTTTGTGGAGGTGTCATTCTTTTTTTCTTCGAATAATTGTTCTCAGGCCTAATTGTTTTGTGTATTAGAAAGCTCACCATCATCGAATGATCGTGGATCCATTTAGCGATTCACACAGGACTTGAATCACTTGATCCAGCTCAGGCCAGAAATATTCCAGAACTCATAAGTAGTAGAGTCGCTTATGTACTTCCGTGGGAATTTTTTGAACAAATGCAGAGACAGTGATATTATGATAGCGTATCATTTACTTTGTCAGAAAAAGTTTGTTAGACTTCATGGGTCCGCGACTGGAGGGAATTATGACGTCACAAAGATGACGTCATTGTCAGTTGAGTTCAGATGTAGGGTTGTCATAAGAACTGATGTATTCTGCGCATATTTCTTACTTGTTATACATTTTTTCAGTAAGGACAATTCACCAATAGTAGTTTTCAAAGTACAGTACCCAATTCACGGGAAAATGTTATTCTAGTCAAAGATGGTTTCCAAAATGGCACCAGAAAATCAACAATTTTGCGATTTTCAAGAATCTCATGTAAATGATCTTCCTTTTGGTAGCGACTGCGAATTGTGACAATTCAGTGTTTTTTTATTACTTCAGCAGTGTAGTGCATCAATTTTATTGTACAAAACATGTTCGATCTGTCAAAAACCCACTTTAGACAACCGAATTATTGCATTTTATCAAAAATCAATTCCGATATTCTAGCAATATATTCAAGAAATGAGCGGAATTCAGTGAGAGGTAATATTCGTGCCACATACGGAATTATTATCAAACTTCAACAGAACTGGTCAATTTCATCCAAAATGGCTACCAAGATGGCAGTAAAAATACAAAAGTCAGTGTTCGTTACACCACCAAATGTCGCCCTGGCATTCAATCACGAGTTAGTCGGCTACTTTTCAGCAAATGCGCATAGCTTTAATTTATTATGCAAATTAACGGATGTCCTATACTGCATACGTGTCATCTCTTTAAATTTCCTGATTCTAAGTGAGGTGGGAGTTGAAGAGAAAATCCAATTCTCTATGTGAAATTAGAAAGTATGTGTAGACCTCCATCTTAGCTTGAGGGACAAATATTACCATCGCAATGTCTAGCCTTCTGTTGTATACTCTAGACCAGAGTACTAATTGAGAAATAATGGTGGTTACCATATCAAATACAATTGATGGTGCAGATAAGCTTTGGTGTTAGTTCGTGACATCTCCTCAGTAGAAAATGCCTATAGTGTAACATATATGATAGCAATACATAACTATTTATTGTGGTATATATGAGGTGGGGATTGTACTTCTCACATATACCATTATTCTTGGCAAGCAAGAAACAACACATCATTGTTTACAAAACACAAACAATAGTAGAATTAATTATATGGCTGTTATGTGGCCTGCTTGTCTCACTGATAGATGCCATGTAACCTTGAATTAAATTTGCACGGTAACACCATTTGAACCTCGTTTTGCTGAACTTGGCAGGTTCAAATCGTATTGATAACCACGACATATCAAAATAGAATAGACCCCCATAGGTGGATAATATATTCGTATAAGGGGTAGCGTCCCGTATCAGTATCAATATCTTTAAAGCGATATATTGTGAATATTGTGGATGATGATATTCAACAAAGTAGTCCAACCACTTTCATGCCATGTGCGAAGTCCTTATGTGACGTTACTATAGGTTATTTACATCCCATGACATGTTTATTCAGTTGAAATGAACATTATCGTGCACCAGGCTCGATCCCCGACACCAGGCGAAGTGTGTGTCTGGTTCTTGTCTTGTCGGTTAATTGAATACGAAAGATGTCTTGGTATGAAGACAGTATGAATGTTATGGACCATTGATAGTATACAGCAAATTAATTTCTATGATTTAGGCAGAGGTTTAGTGGGACAATGCATTGCGTTTGTACAGTTCAGCAGGAAAGTGGTTATTGCAATTGTTATGATTTTGCTGCCGGTCCCAATTGATTAATGATTATTTTGACGTTTATCGAACTCAACAGGGACCGCGCAACTGTTCTGCATATCCAACCCTGCAGTTTAGATTGTGAAATAATGTGAATGGTAAACGTAATAGTTATGAGCCAAAAATAGATGGGTGGGAAACGGGTAGTGATGGGTCTTCTGGTGTCATGTCATCTGTTTGATTTATTATGTCCAATATAATCTGGAATCCAGGTTCTGAATACTGAATGACATAATGGGGCAAAGTAGTCCACTAACTTCTTACAACAAAATGTGAAGTAATAGTTGGAGTTAATAGCAGCTCGTGCCGGACCAGAACGTTATCATGAACCAAAGGAAATGAAGGAAGTTGAATTAGCACGCGTAACTATGAAGGTGGCCATGGTTCACTATAATAATCGTCGGTCTTCCTCTTTGGGAGACTGAGGATTATCTATGGCCTTGAGGTAATGAATCTGAATTGTTCTGACGTAAGACGTATGACTAGCTATGAAGTGAACCTATTGAAGCAGATACAAAACCTCCCCAAAAGATGTTCTACTTTAGCAAGCTACATACTGCTTGGACAGCTACCGATCACAGCTACAATTGAAAAGAATGCTCTCACTTTATTTCACCGAGCTATCTCAAGAATTGGTTCTCCAGAATACCATCTGGCAAGGAGGCAGATAATCATGAAAGACCTGGATAGCAACAGCTGGTTCTCTCAAATCAGAAAACTCTTAAATAAATTATCACTTCCTACAGCTTTTGATTTATTAGAATGTCCACCAAGCAAGACCCAAAGGAAAAAACAGTTACTGGAGGCAGTTGATAGCTATCACCAATCACTCTGGACACAAGTCATACAAGAGTTGACATAATTGAAGTACCTCAACATTCAAGACAACCCAACAATGAATCCTCACCAACTATGGTCTTCAGTTCCGAAATCAACATTTGAAGTTGCTAGAGCTACAGTCAAAGATAAATTAATGACAGGGACTTACACCCTTCAAGCCAACGGGCATAGATTCCATCAGTTCAACGTGGCTCCTGCCTGTCTCCTATGCAACCAATCACCTGAAACAAGGCAGCATTTTCTACTGGAATGCGATGAACTATCCACTGCCGGACAGAAAAATCTAGATGAATTGAAGGAAGTGATAGAAGATAACTTCAATAGACTGCGGGCAGAACAAATCATGACACTGATAACAATTTATTGACTCAATTTCTGTTGGATTGCTCTCACCCACTGATCAGCTCCATTACACAGGAAATTAGCAGAGTTACTGATCCGATTGAGAGTATCAGTAGGGCTATGATTTATGAATTACACCACATTAGGAAAGGCAAAATCCAAATGCAACAATAGCCAATTGCCTGTGCCATCACAGTTTCAATCTGATCTAATCATTGCCAAGACTTGTTAAATTCTTATATATTATCTTCATACTAACTCTCCACTAACTCATCAAACATGTGATTTATTGTGCTTTTATAATGTGATTATTCAAGGATACAATCAGAGGATAAACTCAACAATTTACAGACATTACCTGTCAACAGGGTGCTCCGATATAACGGAGGAATATTCTGACAACAACAACAACAATGGCATCTTTCAGATCATATTATATATGCCACTCCATCTATATCATAATTCCTCAAACTGTTGTAATTATGTTCGACTAGGAGTTATCAGATCAGTCTGGCTATACCCCATAAATTGTATATATCATGCTGCATTCATGCATCATGATAATCAACCCCAACCAGCAGAAGTCTAAACGGTCATGGGGCGGTTATTGTACGAAGAGCTCCATACATATTCACTTGATAAAAATCCAGTTTGATCAGATAGACCTTCCACCAATACAACAACAATAAGTATACGTTTCATCGTGGACTGGATTCGACATTAAACTGCGCAGGCTTATGCGAGTCATTTCCGGGAATCATTTTACATTCACCCCATCTAACGAGAGTGTGATTGTCCAGAAACACATCAGCGCTACTTGTATATGAGACAACTAATTATATGCATACATGTAGTAATAAAAAATAAGCTAATATCGCTGTAATACAAGTGAATATATTGCTTGAGATCTGGTTCAAATTTATCACGATACAATCTTGGTCGTCATATTAATGCACACGTGGTACCGGTACTTAGTATGAACTGGTGACAAGAAGCATAAGCATAAGGCAATCAACAACATTTCTTCCTCCAGATATATCTTTGCCAGAATAGTAGAAGCAATTATTTTGTGTCGATTTTCCATTCCAATTACCAAGAGTACCGATACAAGGATCTATTTTTACGAAGACTGGGCTTGTGTGGCTATTATGTCAGAAAACCGGCGGTATACATGTACCATGGTGAAATGGACAAGATTAAGTATAGCTATACTATCCGAATAAGGCTCCGGACGATCTCCTGGTTTAAGCCAGTTACTGTTATGTATACACAGTAATCTGATTGAGACCGTCGATAGACCTTTTAGTATACGAGTAGATATACTCAATCGCTATCGATATGCATGGACGTATGGCGATCAAATGCATCATTTGAGCTCCGATAGCTGACAGCGCCTGAAGTTGGCAGCTTCATTATTCTCTCCACATACCATATTGGTCTCTATTAAAATATTCATATAATATCAGAATCGAATTTGGCACAAGTCCATATACTTATCTTGCTTGAACATATATTTCGGTTTTATATAGTGAATAATACGTTCTCACCGAAAGCCCATGTACGATAACGATTTGCAGATGTGTAATTCTTACACGGTGGGATATATTACCGCCACATTGGCGGCCATCTCGATTACAATAAGATATTAATAACTTCGGATTACCTAAATAGGAGTACATTCATTCATATATCTAACACCGAAATATCGCTCTCCTTTAGTGGACATGTTATTTGAATTATAAACAAATATAATGTTCGGCGAATTTATTTTAGAAAATAATTGTCATATGAACTCGCATTTTGAGTCATTTCGATAAGACAACTACTATGAATGTTTCATAACATGCCGATTATTTATTTGGAAAAAGCAAATTAGTCTACTTCATTCTCCTTCTACGTGACAGAAACGTAATTGGGTGAAAGAGGCTAAAATTTGCGTATTATCGAATTTTGGCCGCCATTTTGAAGCCATCTTGGATTAAGTTGACAATATCTGGAACCAGTTGGATGTAGATACATTATGTAATGATCCCATTCATTTCCAATACCGATTAATTCCAATTTTCTTTAAGGAAATAGTTAGAAAATAAAAAAGTATATTTTGGCGTAAATTCATACCACTTCCTTTAAACTATCGTATTTGGAGAAGAAAATCATGGTTATGATCCAAGAAATCAATTATATTGACGCCTAAGTGATTCGTTATCAAGAATGCTGAGAGATGTGTTCTCTAATCGTCACCAGTTCGATACAATCGGAAATGATGTAGGCGACTTCTATGGAAATTCATTAATTTTCCTGCTTCCGGTTGCCATATTGGCGGCCATCTTTGATCGGGAGGACAAATTTGATATATTAATATAACATGGCGTTAAACCATACACTTTACAAAAGGATTCTCATATATTTTATGTCACAATCATATTTTATCATGAAATCCAACAATAACGAACTTAAGAATTTTAAAAAAATCGGACATAAGCGACTTTACTAAAGGATGCGCATCTATTAGATTTGTTTAAGTGCCATCGTTCGTTCATTTAGAGTTATCGGCCCTTCCATACTTTGGGATGCCTCGCATGATGGCCTTGGATAATTATGCATCACGATCCAATATCGATTTGTAATCGAAGTTGATAGTTTCTTTTGACGAGTACAAGGTTTGGTAGAATTTACGTGCTTCATATAACATTTCATTTTGGTTTGTGAGTTGCAACAAAACGGCCCTGTGCCAATGCATTCTCTTATATATGCGAGTCGACCATAGGTCGCCTCGCATATGTTAGAGAATGCATTGGCTTAACACATTGGCTTAACACATATTAAAAATGATAAAATTCAGAAAGTATTTCGTCCTTTTTCTACCTGCTCAATCCATTTTGATGCCCATGAAAAACGTAAGATTCCCTGGCACTAAACCTACAAAATAAGTCTGTTAAAGAATATATGTCCCCATGTATCCGCCATATATCTTGCCTCCATTAACCTTTTTTTTTCCGATTGTTTTGGGTTGAATTTAGTTTGGGTATGCTTAAGCATGCTATAGCGAATTTAAAAACAAACTGGATAAAACCTTAGGGGCATGTTATAACTCAAAACTATCACCAAGTATTCATAGTAATAATTTTGATGCCCATGAAAAACGTAAGATTCCCTGGCACTAAACCTACAAAATAAGTCTGTTAAAGAATATAAGAAAAAATTATTAAAATTGTAAAAAATTGTAAAAAATAATAACAAATGATGAATAATTGTTAGGCCAATGCATTCTCTTATATTTGCGAAGCGACCTATGGTCGACTCGCATATATAAGAGAATGCATTGGCACAGGGTATATGTGTTGATACAAAATTTTTCCTTTGGTTGCTTCCGTTCTCGTTTCACATAGTTCTTGTCGATATTTTGAATTTGTTACCTGTACTGTCTTTCTGATTTGAATCAACTGAACATTTATCCATGGAAGATTCAAGTTCGTTTTTTATTTTTAATAATGAACTTTCAGTTTCTTTTCTCGCACACTTGCGTTTAGCCGAATACGTCATTGTTTTGCCTCTGATGTTAAAAAGAATTGCATCAAGAATTATTTTTTTTTGGTAATTCCGCAGCTGCTAGAGGTTAAATCATATTCATCACGTCGTTTGTATTTATATCTGCATTTATTCGATTTTATAATATATATATATATCTTTAATCCTCCGATAACGAAGAGTGGATAAACATACATATTTGTTTTTTACAAAGAACTCAAGAACAAAACACAATACGACAGAAAGACAAGTTTTATCATCAACAAAGACTACCCTTCATGTTAATAACATATTTACATAGACCTAAGTGCACACATTCGGGCCATCATGCACGTATTTTATCGGTGTAATAGTGAAGTATTGAATTTCCAAACACCCTGGCCCCTCTTGGTATTATTCAGCGATAAAGATAATGTAATGATAGAGTGGTCTGATCTGTATCCTGGTAAGATTTCCGGGCCCGTTCCTGTGATACTAATTAGGTCATTTGATATAAGGAAATAATCAAGTCGTGCCATTTTAATAGGGTGTCGTAACATCCAAGTAAAACGCTTTTCGTTCTCATTATTAAGCCTCCATACATCTACAAGTTCGAGTCTGTCGACATGTGTGTTCACTGTTTTGATGCTTTTTGGTTATATGTTTGTAAATTATAAGTCCATGTTTGATCGTGGGCTAAGTTTCAGTGCCCACAAATGATAATATGGGTATTGCCAATATCAATAATTTAGTTTTTGAGTTGAACATAAAAATCTGGGTTATCATCGTTTGGTTCGTAAATATTTGCAAGAGTTATTCTCATATTTTCAAAAGCCATATCGAGTATATAAAGTTTCCGCTGTCGTCCTTTAATGGGGAGACGCATGTTTTGCAAAAATGGCAAGAGATTTTCTCCTAAAACAAATTCTGGATATATCTGGTGAAAAATCTTGAATTTAACAAATAATCATCTTCATTGTATATGGAATCTGAGCAATTATTAAGAGACGACAAAAAACAATGGATTTTTTATACATTTCAGAGTTTGAAATTATTATTTTCTTCTTTTATTTGTCCCTTTGGGTACCAAGTACAGCTAGAATAATTAATTAATTTCACACTCAAATAACCAAATAGTCTTGGCTCCATGAGAGGAGGCTCCGAGGCTTCATTTGTATCTTAATGTTTAGTTAGATTTTTAATTGCATAATATAGTGCCATACCCCATATATATTATGATAAAGAATAAAGCAGTCACAAATATTCCAGCCCAATGAAAACAACTGTTGATATACAGTGTTGTCCTCTCAAGCAGGGAGCAATCAACTGGATTTAGGCCAGTGTTAAGATGTATGGCGGTCAGCTTAACTTGGTTATGAACCCATGACCCACAACTCATCTCAGCCCAATTTTTCATTGATCAACAGGCATGACATGAACATTTTCAAATGTAGAACATTATTTGTAGGTAGTTACCTTTCTAAATGAAAATAATCATTAAATTTTCACAAATCAGGAATAATTAAGTCTCCTCTCATGATTTTCAGATATGATATCATGGATATATGAACTGCACTTTTGAAAAATATCTATTTTACAGAAGTTCTTGTTACCTAAAAACAGTGAAATTTTAACTATTTTTCATTCAAAATAAGTTAATTAAATGAGATTATAATACCCAATGGGTCGAAGGTTCTTAAATGTTGTGTCACAATAATCACTTGTACCAAATTTCACAAAGAAATTCCAGACAGATTTTGAGAAAATCCATTTTGAAATACCAGGAAATTTTGGCAAAACGTGCGTCTGACCATTAAAGCATTGTGTATATGATAGTCAAAATTGTTGTTTAAACTGATTGCTATACGCGCGCGGTTGGGATTTGTAGGAAGCTACTTCTATTTTGAAGCCCCGTTCAGCTGCAATGTATCTTCCCATATTGCTCGTAATGTGTGTATCTTGGAGACAGTATATCGAGGGATAATATTTTCGAAAGAAGTTGAATATATCGCGGCGCTTTTCGTTTTTGGTTAAAGGTACTCAATCCGATTGCTAACCACTCAGAACCACTGTCAACTATATAGTATAACATTGCCCGAAGCGTGTTATTTGTCAACATTTTGTTCGACGATATTTGGCCTTATTATCAACACAAAGCCTATTCATTTTAGAGTTATCCATTTTCATCAGCAATTTGGTCCGAGACAGTCGGCTCATCGACTTTTTACTGGCCACTAACAAGTCTCGATGGTGAAAAATATCTAATAACTCTGAACTTTGATAGGTCGGTTCCTCGAGTCGAATCAAATATTTGTTACCCCCGAATCCAAATAAATAGTAATGGAGGGGCGCTTAATCTGGTTATGCATTTTTTAATTAATTATTATAAAGAAATACGACTTTTCTTACCACTTTTCTGCAGAAGAAAACTGACGAGCACACCATACAGAATCAAACACTTTCCTCGTGGATACGCCATCGCCGCTCAGGTATAACAATCGGCTTAAATTATGTTCAAGAAATAACAGAAACAAAGTTTTAAAATGATAGAACAGATCCTGTCCTCAGCTACCCACAACACTGGCACAGTGTTATCGCGTGGTGAAATAAACACGTCCGATCACCCAGCGCTCTAGTTCCTGTATTCTGTTAATATATATATAATTTTAATATGTGCCATACCCTTATATTTACTCTTTGTGGTTCAGTCTTAATCGCCTCTAATTATCTATTCGTCAATCGGACGGCAGCGGGATAAACTGATTCGATGATCGGAAGCCAGCGGGATAAACTCATTCCGTTTCACTAGAATGACGATTGTTCAATAACATACATTAAGTATAATTGGCTACTTAATTGGCAACAAGGAGAGTATTATGACGTGTTAATTACTATCAGACTAAAGGAAACATTTGTAGTTGGGGTTTCCTCAATTTCGAATCCCCTTTACCCTATATATTGGGATTATGGTTGAAATAAAATATCTTGAAAAAAATCACCACATTATATATATCAGAGTTATGGAGGCACAGAGTCAGTATGAGTCTATGAGACTATGAGTGTTCATTGCTTCATATTTGCTTAACTCAGTGAGCGCGAACAAATTCTCATTTCTTATCGAAATGGTCATGTGTCGATCGGAATGGTACATTGAGATGTCCCTCAAACCAAATCAAGCTTGAAAATCGTTCCCGATTTTCATCCATGCCGGGGTTAGAACCCGCGCCAACATCGTCTAGCCCATACTGTGGTGATCTTATCCACGACCTAACCACCTCGGCTATACGGGGACATCCTTAAAAAGGAAGCCCTTTCATCGAGAGCTAGGAAGCATATCAGTCTGAACATTGGTTCGATAACCCACCATAAAAGCAACAATTCCAATTCCCAAAAATATGTTAATTTCTTAGTCAAAGTATTTGGATTAAACAAAAGAAATGAATAGTTTTCTCAGCCCAATGATATCCTTAAATTTCAGGGCAGAAAAGAGAGCCATAAAAATATGTCAATAAAAATAGTTTAAAAAACCAAACATTCATGTTAACGCCTGTATTTAATAATAATTGGGGTTATGGCTCCAGTCATGCATAAAATAAGTTACGAATTTCCATGTACAAGACGTAATCAAATTAAATTACGGATAGTGGATCGGGCAATGCGTGGCACACATCGTGTAAACAATTATTATATTGATACAGGGCGTGACTCAAGCCACTCACTGACTATACAATTACTTTATTGACGTTCAACGAAGAATTACTTGGAGAGCAGGATGTTAATGGAAAATATTAGATCAACGGGGGGGGGGGGGGGGGGTGTAATCGATGGGGCATATCTGGGTGATTTGCGCGTGATAAGCTTTGATTGATATTGACTCGATTCAGCACGAGTTTCTCGATTGTTCTAAAGTGTGCTTGAACATAAACAAGATTTTAGCGTTCATTCTACGTTTAGCTTCTTATGTGCACGGTTGGGATCACCCTCCCACCCACATTTCGTCATGTAGATAATTATTCGATCATAGTGGCTTTTGAAAAAGTTGATCATCAATACATACGAGAATATAGACTGCAAAAGTTCGTTTCATTGCATGATACATGTTTGTAGTATGACAGGTCTTTTGTGATTATTTATTGATAACAATATATATAGTATATATGACATGCCACAGTGCATGTGAAGCAAATCGTTAACCTGAATTTCTAGATTAAAACTTCGTTTATATAATTCGTAGTTGTTATTCTATAAATCATTTATGTTTGTTCGAGTGAAACGAGTTAAAACATATATACAATTAATGAGTATCTGGGACTATGATGCATATAATATAACAATTAATGAGTACCTGGGACTATGATGCATATAATATAACAATTAATGAGTATCTGGGACTATGATGCGTATAATATAACAATTAATGAGTATCTGGGACTATGATGCATATAATATAACAATTAATGAGTATCTGGGACTGTGATGCATATAATATAACAATTAATGAGTAGCTGGGACTATGATGCATATAATATAACAATTAATGAGTATCTGGTACTATGATGCATATAATATAACAATTAATGAGTATCTGGGACTGTGATGCATATAATATAACAATTAATGAGTATCTGGTACTATGATGCATATAATATAACAATTAATGAGTATCTGGGACTATGATGCATATAATATAACAATTAATGAGTATCTGGTACTATGATGCATATAATATAACAATTAATGAGTATCTGGGACTGTGATGCATATAATATAACAATTAATGAGTATCTGGTACTATGATGCATATAATAATACAATTAATGAGTATCTGGGACTATGATGCATATAATATAACAATTAATGAGTATCTGGGACTATGATGCATATAATATAACAATTAATGAGTATCTGGGACTATTATGCATATAATATAACAATTAATGAGTATCTGGGACTATGATGCATATAATATAACAATTAATGAGTATCTGGGACTATGATGCATATACTATAACAATTAATGAGTATCTGGGACTATGATGCATATAATATAACAATTAATGAGTATCTGGGACTATGATGCATATAATATAACAATTAATGAGTATCTGGGACTATGATGCATATACTATAACAATTAATGAGTATCTGGGACTATGATGCATATAATATAACAATTAATGAGTATATGGGACTATGATGCATATAATATAACAATTAATGAGTATCTGGGATTATGATGCATATAATATAACAATTAATGAGTATCTGGGACTATGATGCATATAATATAACAATTAATGAGTATCTGGGACTATGATGCATATAATATAACAATTAATGAGTATCTGGGATTATGATGCATATAATATAACAATTAATGAGTATCTGGGACTATGATGCATATAATATAACAATTAATGAGTATCTGGGACTATGATGCATATAATATAACAATTAATGAGTATATGGGACTATGATGCATATAATATAACAATTAATGAGTATCTGGGACTATGATGCATATAATATAACAATTAATGAGTATCTGGGACTATGATGCATATAATATAACAATTAATGAGTATCTGGGACTATGATGCATATAATATAACAATTAATGAGTATCTGGGACTATGATGCATATAATATAACAATTAATGAGTATCTGGGACTATGATGCATATAATATAACAATTAATGAGTATCTGGGACTATGATGCATATAATATAACAATTAATGAGTATCTGGGACTATGATGCATATACTATAACAATTAATGAGTATCTGGGACTATGATGCATATAATATAACAATTAATGAGTATATGGGACTATGATGCATATAATATAACAATTAATGGGTATCTGGGACTATGATGCATATAATATAACAATTAATGAGTATCTGGGTCTATGATGCATATTATATAACAATTAATGAGTATCTGGGACTATGATGCATATAATATAACAATTAATGAGTATCTGGGGCTATGATGCATATAACATAACAATTAATGAGTATCTGGGACTATGATGCATATAATATAACAATTAATGAGTATCTGGGACTATGATGCATATAATATAACAATTAATGAGTATCTGGGACTATGATGCATATAATATAACAATTAATGAGTATCTGGGACTATGATGCATATAATATAACAATTAATGAGTATATGGGACTATGATGCATATACTATAACAATTAATGAGTATCTGGGACTATGATGCATATAATATAACAATTAATGAGTATATGGGACTATGATGCATATAATATAACAATTAATGAGTATCTGGGACTATGATGCATATAATATAACAACCAATGAGTATCTGGGACTATGATGCATATAATATAACAATTAATGAGTATCTGGGACTATGATGCATATAATATAACAATTAATGAGTATCTGGGACTATGATGCATATAATATAACAATTAATGAGTATATGGGACTATGATGCATATAATATAACAATTAATGAGTATCTGGGATTATGATGCATATAATATAACAATTAATGAGTATCTGGGACTATGATGCATATAATATAACAATTAATGAGTATCTGGGACTATGATGCATATAATATAACAATTAATGAGTATCTGGGACTATGATGCATATAATATAACAATTAATGAGTATCTGGGACTATGATGCATATAATATAACAATTAATGAGTATCTGGGACTATGATGCATATAATATAACAATTAATGAGTATCTGGGACTATGATGCATATAATATAACAATTAATGAGTATCTGGGACTATGATGCATATAATATAACAATTAATGAGTATCTGGGACTATGATGCATATAATATAACAATTAATGAGTATCTGGGACTATGATGCATATAATATAACAATTAATGAGTATCTGGGACTATGATGCATATAATATAACAATTAATGAGTATCTGGGACTATGATGCATATAATATAACAATTAATGAGTATCTGGGACTATGATGCATATACTATAACAATTAATGAGTATCTGGGACTATGATGCATATAATATAACAATTAATGAGTATATGGGACTATGATGCATATAATATAACAATTAATGGGTATCTGGGACTATGATGCATATAATATAACAATTAATGCGTATCTGGGACTGTGATACATATAATGTAACAATTAATGGGTATCTGGGACTATGATGCATATAATATAGCAATTAATGAGTATCTGGGACTGTGATGCATATAATATAACAATTAATGAGTATCTGGGACTATGATGCATATAATATAACAATTAATGAGTATCTGGTACTATGATGCATATAATATAACAATTAATGAGTATCTGGGACTATGATGCATATAATATAACAATTAATGAGTATCTGGGACTATGATGCATATAATATAACAATTAATGAGTATCTGGGACTATGATGCATATAATATAACAATTATTGAGTATCTGGGACTATGATGCATATAATATAACAATTAATGAGTATCTGGGACTGTGATGCATATAATATAACAATTAATGAGTATCTGGGACTATGATGCATATAATATAACAATTAATGAGTATCTGGTACTGTGATGCATATAATATAACAATTAATGAGTATCTGGGACTGTGATGCATATAATATAACAATTAATGAGTATCTGTGACTATGATGCATATAATATAACAATTAATGAGTATCTGGGACTGTGATGCATATAATATAACAATTAATGAGTATCTGGGACTATGATGCATATAATATAACAATTAATGAGTATCTGGGACTGTGATGCATATAATATAACAATTAATAAATATCTGGGACTACGATGCATATAATATAACAATTAATGAGTATCTGGGACTGTGATGCATATAATATAACAATTAATGAATATCTGGGACTATGATGCATATAATATAACAATTAATGAGTATCTGGGACTATGATGCATATAATATAACAATTAATGAGTATCTGGGTCTATGATGCATATAATATAACAATTAATGAGTATATGGGACTATGATGCATATAATATAACATTTATTTGATACATTAATTTTGCCTGATAACTCTACAAAAATATCTCGATGACAAGCGTTCTATTTTTGCATTCCGGCTTATCTGTCATCTGTAACATTACTTCGTACTCATCAGACAGTCATATAATGGACATCTGGTTACATTATTCTACGAAGCAGTGAACATAGAAACCAACAAGAACATTTGAGTACAGTAACCCTGCTGACCCTATATCTTATGACATGTAACCCTAACCACACTTAAAATTTCTTCGGCCCCAACTTATTGCCTCCTCTTGGGAGATAAAGTAGAACATGATAAAGTAGAACATGATAAAGTACAACATAATAACGTACAACAAGATAAAGTGTTTGAAAATACAAGTGTAAACAGGGGGGGAATATTGTTGTTGTTGTTGTTGTAATATGATTTATTACTCAGACACAATATGTGCAACGTGAGAATTCGATAACACAATAACACAAATTACAACAAAAATATAAGCAACACCATCATTAACATCGTCATCACCATTAGCATCATCGTCAACATCATCATCATCACCAGCATCATCGTCATCACCATCATCCACACCAGCATCATCATCATCATCACCAGCATCATCATCATCACCAGCATCATCATCATCGCCACCATCATCACAATCCTCTGCAGTACTCTATATGCATGCCGTCATAATTGTCTACATTGTCATCTTCAAGAGTATCATATAAATCATCACCACCGTCGTCGTCGGAAATAAAGGCATGTATAATAATTCCGGGCACATATGACGAGTAGGTGGGCGGTCAAGGGGGTCCCAACAGATTTTTTCCCCGCAACTCAAATGTTTTTTCCTCCATTTATTTTACTCTGTTTAGTTTTAAAACATGGGAATAAATGTTAGTTAACATCAGTATTAATTGCAAAGAGTCACTACTTAGTATCTTGCTGTACATTGCTGTCACTGTAAGTCCAATCACACTTAATGCTCATGGACAAAATTGCATAAGCAATCACTATCATATCAAATGGAAAAATCACCTATACAACCGGGGGGTGGTTCCGGGCACGTATGTCGGAGGTGGGTGGTCGATGGAACCAAAACAAAACTAAATTTCCGCAACACAAATTTTTTTTCCTGCACGTTTTTTTCACTGTTTTTGCAATGAGTTTGGCTTAAAACACCTTAGAATAAGAGAAATAATGTAATTCTAACTGCTAAGCTGACTGCAGGCAGTTATCGTGTTGTATTTTGTTGCAAATTTTGATATCCAAGATGGCCGCTGGCAGCCATGTTTTTTTTTGGCCTAATTACCCCAAATTTAATGACTCGTTCCTATTTACATGTCAATGTTAAAGGTACTCAATCCGATAAAACTCCTCTCAATTACTATTTCAATGGCTTCGGGGGTCAAAAATATTTGATTCGAGTCGAGGAAGTCACCCATCAAAGCTCAGATTTGTTAGATATCGATTTTAGAAATCTATTATTTTTCATTATCGGGAATACTTTCTGGCCCAGAACTCAGTCAAAATTGCGTTATTATTACCACTTGATTTTAGAGTTATCCATCCTTGTCTGTTTGAATAGATTTTGGTGTACACATCCCGAGCAGATTACGGCAGTTGAAGGCAATTATTAGTACTCATCTCGAGTAAATAACAAATTTCAAAAATCAATATCTAATAACTCTGAGCTTTGTTTGATGGGTTCCTCGACTCGAATCAAATATTTTTTTACCCCCAAAGCCAAAGAAATAGTAATATAGGACCCTCTGATCGGATTGTTGTTGTTGGAATCTGTTGAGATGGGGACCCTCTGTTCGGATTGAGTACCTTTAACATCCATGACAAATAGTATGCACATAAATTCATATACAGCTGTTTACAGTGAATTTCCCCCCGCAAATATCTGTTTCAGTGTTAAAAGGGGTGGGTGTCCAAAAACGTCGAAAAAAACTGCCGAAAACGGAACAAAATTTGGACGCGGTGGTGGGTGGGTCCCAACAAGGGTCGAAAGTAAAAAATCAACATTTTTTCCGACCACCCCCCTGATACAACTTATAATAGAAGATGTGCACAGTTGTGCATCTGACTATTACAAGAGTAATTGTAGTTAATTAGTTCAACTCAATGGAAAGAGAGGGGAATTATAATATTCCATAAAATAGCACACAATATGCGAATATATGTACAAAACCGCCCATTCATTGATGTGCATATTCACACAACGTTTGATGTAGCACACCATAATAGCCTAATATGTCTGGAATCGTAACTTTCGGCACAAATTAGTGTGCAATAACATTCACGTATTGCACATTCCTGTGCGGTTCTGTATTCAGTACACACCCATAACAATGTAATTGACTGAAATACACGCCATTTGCATCGTATTGTCTTATATTTGTTTATCATAGTTATTAATTAATCCAGGGTATATAACTATATTTTTGCTTGTGATTTAATTCTAACAGGTTTTTTTCTAAATCTCGTGTATTCTTACATGAAGGACCTACCAAATACATCCAATACTCCAAGAATTATAAAGTAAACAATATGTAATCTGGGTTCGCGGCGAGGTATCTAATCTATTAGTCCAGGAGATATTGGTCGACCTCTGCACCCCCCCCCCCCCCTCCCATGAATGGCTTAACTTCGCCCCCACTAATTTTCTTTCTTAATGTCTCCACTAATGTTTTTCGGTTGTTAACAAGAAAAAAAAGTGGCCGCGGAGACTCCAGACAAGACGGCGTCCATCATGGTGGCCATTTTGTTTTAAATGCACCAGGTCTCTTTGATCGCCGTTATAGTAAGATTATATCACATGCGGTCTTGTTTTCCGCTCGATTCGTTATGCTCATATACAACCCTTACAACTTAGCCACAAATCCGGCACCAAAAGCCAATATGGCCGCCGAAATGTGAAAATTTGCTATTTTCTGACATTTCACCACATTTCGTTTGTCTCTGTAGGGAATATGGCCATCTTGGCGTGATCTTATACATTTATCGTATAGTAGAGTCATTGGGGACTCACAGGGACCATAATATACACTCCTTGCTGGATACTTTTGTCCGATATCACGTTTTCCCAAATGCCGGTATAATCCGGCCAAAGACGAAGCGACGCTAGTAACGCGATGTCTGTTTCGAATCAATGAATGTTATTGCTATCATAACAACACAATGCATATATATTCTGCAGGAGATACTCGAGCTAGGATTCCTCTTATACCTGAGTTGATGAATATTCAACCAAACCCAAGATGGCGGCCAAAATGGCCACCAGAAATAGAAAAATCGCCGAAAATCGCTGATTTTAACATCAGTGAGCGTTATTGCCACGACAGCTCCACACATGCTTACTATTGTGAGTTGGGAACACTGAGGCGAAGAACATCCAAATAAAAGTCCCCCAAATCCAAATGGCGCCACAATGGCGGTCAGATTTACGTCGAATGAAACTCGATCTATCGTATAGGAGTTGTCGGCGGACAAATTTTGTACGCTACTTATTACGTGCGCTCGCGCAACAGTATGGCGATCAGACAGATTCGTAGGTTGGTGTCACACTCCATGACGTCACCAAAAACGACGTAAAACCTCGTGGCGTTCTGACATTTTTACTGTGCCGCGTTTTTGGTATGTTTATTTTATGTGTTGTTTTCGATTATTTGTTTTTCGCCGATATCGCCATTTGTCAGGATTCCCTGTTTCTATATTTAAAACTGGCATGCTCGTAGTGAGCCTCGATTTCGATTTGTTCTCCCAGGTCAAAATACGTCAGAGTTATGACAAAAATAGATCGACCTACATTTTCTCCATCAGAACTCTACATCAAAGAGTCTATAGACTCCTTCGGGACCTACATAGACTCCTTCATTTGGGTATTTTTACTTATAATTGGGAAGTTTTATCATTTTTGGTTCGTGCGAAGACCTCTTATTATCGTGCGGGAAAAGAGAGACATTCAAAACGCGATTTCGTAATTCGACGCAATAGGCTTAATAGCCTAACCTTCAGCCGAGTTCCGGGTCAAATACGACGAATGACGTAACACAAAACAAAACGCATTTGTTGACACAAACACCGTTTGAAGAGTTTATTATTACATAAAATGATCGTTATTGATTAATTATTGATTAATTATTGATATTTATTGTTGCATATTGGCTGCTATCAATATTTACACAAATAGTATTAATTATTTCTTATAATTGCTCCTTTGGTCAACTTTGACTATCGGAAAATGAAAATCAAACTATGCCGCTGAAAAAAATGTAATCGATATTAAAGTCTCATCCTTTCGGCAACATGGAATTGGTTTTAATTACTTAAATGATTAATATAGTAATTTGCCTTTTATCTGTGATGAAATGAGAAATGGTAATTGTCTTTTTTTTGCTAACATTAAATTAAATTAAATAAATTAAGTAAAATACAGTGAAATTATTTTTTTAATTATTTTTTATTACATTTTTGCGCACGTTGGTATCTCTCTGAGTGCATTCTAGTTATTACGTGCGCTCGCGCAACAGTATGGCGATGAGACAGATTCGTAGGTTGGTGTCACCCTACTCCGTTTCACTCCATTACGTCACCAAAAACGACGTAAAACCTCGTGGCGTTCTGACATTTTTACTGTGCCGCGTTTTTGCTATGTTTATTTTATGTGTTGTTTTCGATTATTTGTTTGTCGCCGATATCGCCATTTGTTGGGATTCCCTGTTTCTATATTTAAAACTGGCATGCTCGTAGTGAGCCTCGATTTCGATTTTTTCTCCCAGGTCAAAATACGTCAGAGTAATGACAAAAATAGATCGACCTACATTTTCTCCATTCGAACTCAACATCAAAGAGTCTATAGACTCCTTCGGGACCTACATAGACTCCTTCATTTTGGGTATTTTTACTTATAATTGGGAAGTTTTATCATTTTTGGTTCGTGCGAAGACCTCTTTTTATCGTGCGGGGAAAGAGAGACATTCAAAACGCGATTTCGTAATTCGACGCAATAGGCTGAATAGCCTAACCTACAGCCGAGTTCCGGGTCAAATACGACGAATGACGTAACACAAAATAAAACGCATTTGTTGACACAAACACCGTTTGAAGTGTTTATTATTACATAAAATGATCGTTATTGATTAATTATTGATATTTATTGTTGCATATTGGCTGCTATCAATATTTACACAAATAGTATTAATTATTTCTTATAATTGCTCCTTTGGTCAACTTTGACTATCGGAAAATGAAAATCAAACTATGCCGCTGAAAAAAATGTAATCGATATTAAAGTCTCATCCTTTCGGCAACATGGAATTGGTTTTAATTACTTAAATGATTAATATAGTAATTTGCCTTTTATCTATTATGAAATGAGAAATGGTAATTGTCTTTTTTTGCTAACATTAAATTAAATTAAATAAATTAAGTAAAATACAGTGAAATTATTTTTTTAATTATTGTTTACTTTACATTTTTTTGCGCACGTTGACATCTCTCTGAGTGCATTCTAGTTATAGATACATTTAGAACGCATTATACAATAAATTAGTTTCAATGCGCTTACAATACAAACATGGCACACATCCTAAAATAATAATGCACGAATGGATAAAATTATATATAAACAACCTAACTAGGTAATACCAACTTAACCTAATAATCAACCGCAGTAAGGCAATAATAACAGCTAGACCATTTAAAATACACGAAGATATACGATTGAATCACAGCTAAAATTATATGGTGAAAGTAAAAGTTAATATATGGGTTAAACGGTCTAGACTCGCACGCACATAACAGACTCTGGTAAACAGCTATCGAAGAACACCTTTTTTTGGCAGATTGAAGCATATCTCGAACAAGTGAGTCTTAAGTTTTGACTTGAATTTGGGGAAAGTAGCACAATTCCGGATGTCCATTGGAAGTCTATTCCAGTTGTTGATGGAAGTCTCTTGGAAGCACCTAATTCCGTAGTTGATGTTAGGCTACATGATTGTATCAGAACATTTTCAAATGAATATTGACAGGTTATATTGTTTCTCAGAATAAAGCAGAATGAATAGTAACCGACAAGGGTATTTAAAGGTACTCAATCCGATTCGATGGTCCCCATATAATCAGATTAAAACAATAACAACATTTTTAGTAATGCCGCTTCAGTTATCAGAATCGATTAATTGCCCAAAAATAATGCTATAACCACCGTCAACTATCGTATAAAATTGCCCGAAACGTGTTATTTATCAACATGTTGTTCGACGAAATTTGGCCTTATTGTCAACACAAAGCCTCTTGATTTTAGAGTTATCCATCTTCATCCGCAAGTTGGTCCGAGACTGTCGGCTCGTCGACTTTTTACTGGGCTACTAAACAGTATCGATGGTGAAAAATAATTGATTTCAAAAATCGATATCTAATAACTCTGAGCTTTGATAGGTTGGTTCCTCGACTCGAATCAAATATTGTTTATCCCCGAATCCAAATGAATAGTAATTGAGGGGCGCCTAATCGGATTATGTATCTTTAATACAAAAATAAATGTGAGAACAGCTCGCGCTGTGTGTGTGATGGCAGTCACAATGTGGTGTGACTATCGTATCGATGGGACACAAGAAAACCAATGTCAGAATGGTAACGCGCTCAAGATCATATATTATATACCCATGAATGTAATTATAGAATATAAAATATATTGGTCTATAAAAGTTGAAATATAAGACTTACAACTTATCTTTTTCATTTCTTTTATTTGTAATTGGCATAGCTTATAACAAACCAAAAATCAACATTATTGACATAATGCTAATTAACGACAATAAACGAAATTGAAATTCCCAACTATACACCTTTTATCGGACTCGGCCTCTGGTCGCAGTTCGACTTTTAATCCTCCCAAACATCCCCATTCTATAAATAAAACACCCATGCGCCCAGGCGAAACAGGAATCTCTACACCAGTATACACGCGGAGCGCGCGTAATGACACGACGCCACGTGTCAACAAACCAAACCCAATCAACAAGCTCCATGCAGAGTTCAGTCCCCTACACAGAACTTACCGCTGCCCGCACCTAGATACGTAATGTGAAGAAATGTCACAGTTATTTATTTGAGACTGTTGTAGGTTACAATTCATTCTGCATTATTCTGAGAAACTGAACTGTCCATATTCATTTGAAAATTGTCTAGATCAAGCCAGAATGAATTGTAACTGACAAAACGCTTCAATAAAAATGTTAGATATAAGTAAGAAAATACACATGCCGGCAGCGTAGCGAGGAAACTGAACTCTGTTTTGCAGCTTGCCCAATCAATAGTGTTTACTCGATTTTAAGGCCGCCTGTCCGCCTGTCCGTTCAGTGGTCTGTTTAATTATAACACCGGAAATGTCCCATACTTGAATCGGTGCTTGCCAGATAATACCGCACACCGATTAACCCGTGGTTTTTATCATGGGACTAATTAATTGCTGCTACATTATTGCATCAAAACTATCCAGATCTTTCTAAGATAGTAAACTTCGAACCAATCAATTTCCCGAACAATGACTCTTTTCAATCCAGAGATAAATTTTCTTTAAAACTAGGATAAGTATTTAATTGGTTGAATATGCATTGGATTGGTTATACCCCGGGTACGTATATGCGTCTGTGTGGACTATATGAACGGACGTTCTGAGTATTCCTGCATGGTGCTTGCTGCGGGTGTATTTAATAGCCTAATATTAATTTCGTTTCCGGCAATTATCGCCGAGTTTCTGTAATTATGTTTGGTATCTCGTGTTACTTACCATGGTATCTCGTCCTGGTTACAAATGCTTGTTTCGTTAAACAAATTGTAGGGGGTCACTCTTGAATACCAGTTAACAGAGAGGGGTATCACATAAGTCCTGAATGCTGAATACCAATTACCAGAGAGGGTGTCACCCCTACTCCCGGAATACCAGTTAACAGATAGGGATGTCACATCCTGACCCTATGAATCCTGGTGGTGACACCCCACACCCCTAAATCCTGAATACCAGTTAACAGAGAGGGGTATCGCCATATTCAACCCTCTGGATCATGGATACCAGTTAACAGAGAGGGGTATCACCTTATACCCACACGAATACAGAATACCAGTTAACAGAGAGGGGTGTCAAACACTACCCTATAAATCCTGAATACCAGTTAACAGAGAGGGGGTGTCAAACACTACCCCATAAATCCTGAATACCAGTTAACAGAGAGGGGTGTCAAACTCTACCCCATAAATCCTGAATACCAGTTATCAGAGAGGGGTGTCAAACACTACCCTATAAATCCTGAATACCAGTTAACAGAGAGGGGTGTCAAACACTACCCTATAAATCCTGAATACCAGTTAACAGAGAGGAGTGTCACCTCCTACCCTGAATTCTGAAGGTTTGACACCCCTATATGTTAACAGATAGGGGTGTCAAACACTAACCTATAAATCCTGAATACCAGTTATCAGAGATGGTGTCACCGCTACATCCTGAATACTAATTAACAGACATGGGTATTATTCTCTACCCGTTGAATCATGAATACCAGTTAAGCTGAGATAGTGGTATTAACCCCCCACCCTATATCCCGAAAACCAGTTAACATAGAGGGGTTTCAACCCATACCACCCGAATCATGGGTGCCATTTAACAGAGGGTGTGAACCGCTACACCCTGATTACCAGTTTCACCCATACCCCCTGATGGGCCCTGAATCCTGAACATCAGCAAAACAGAGGGGTATCAACCCCTCACTGAATACCAGTAATCAGATAGGGATGTCACGATACCCTGAATACCAGCAAATAGATTATTTTGGCCGAGGTTGCCATTTATAACTTCAAACTTGTTACGGACAATTTCCGTTTATTTTCGGACTATTTTCGTGGCATTTTTGAACTTTTGACCCGGATTTTATCACCCTAATTTCATCCCACCTTACTAAAGACGTTGGCATGGTCATTTGCCAATCTCTACCAGAGCCCACCAGTCATACTTCCTTTCTGAATCATCAAGGGAGGTAAACCCCGCATGGAGTTTGGTCATTTGCCACATTTATTTTTTCCGACCGAGCAGAGGGGGAATTTCTTTTAGACCCACTTTTTCGGACTCGACACAATGTTTTCGGCTCAAAAAGTTCGACCCAGGTGGCCGTTCAATAAAGAGAACTCATTCTGTATTTTTTATTAGCTGTTGTCTTCTTGCCCCCCCCCCCCGGAAAACCCCTTCAAATGAACAATAGACTATTCCAATGTACACTTTTATAACTGAGTTGCGCCATTTAGTACCAAATTGAAATATACACAACCAATGTATATATAGTCAATAGTCATAAACCATATCTGTATAATATATGTGCCAAAATTGTCAAAATCGAATGTAATTTACGCTTTGTACAAAATTTATTAGCGATAGTCCTATAAGAGCACACAACACTCCAATTATTTAAAAAGTTGCATTGGATTTAAAGATACGGGCGATCTTCGCGGTGGGTATATCTGTTAAAATAGTCACATCCGCTAAAACCGCCATAAACAGAACAAATAGTATATAATTAACAGCTATTGTTCTTGCCACGTTATATACGCTTTGTTATGTAAACAAACATCAAAAACATTACAGAACATTGTTTATATATATACAAACACTCGGAACTACCGGATCGCGCGTCCAAAGAAAATGTTCTGTTGTGCCGTGGAAGGCGTAGATAAAATTATTCACCCCCCGTGTACGTGGTATCTCCAACCTGGAAGGTATCGCCAAACCAGACTGAATGGGAAAGTCATTTTCACGTATATGATATGGGAATATGTTTGTTTCTCATCGTAAAACAACGAACAACGTATGTGTACGCACACGAAGCAGGAGTATTTACCACCCGCTGTCAGTCAGTTCTCCCAGATCAAACAATTTATTATTTTTTTGCAATTTTTTATCAAATAGTGTTTTTTCTTTTGCTCACTCAAATTTTCGAGAACATCCATCCAATAGTATAGTTCCTGGCCTTCCACGTTGCCAAACAAGTGGCGGTATATAGCTGAATCTGTCAATGAAGCAATATGGAGGGACCACTGTTGGTCCAGATATATATGTCAAATTCGCAGACCAAGATGTCACTAAAACCGGATCTTCTGTGCAGTAAATATGCGTAGCACTTAAAGGTACTCAATCCGTAAAGAGGGTCCCCATCTCAACAGATTCCAACAACAACAATCCGATCAGAGGGTCCTATATTACTATTTCTTTGGCTTTGGGGGTAAAAAATATTTGATTCGAGTCGAGGAACCCATCAAACAAAGCTCATAGTTATTAGATATTGATTTTTGAAATTTGTTAATTGCTCGAGATGAGTACTAATAACTGCCGTCAATTTGGTAACCTGCTCGAGATTTTACGCCAAAACTCTATTCAAACAGACAAGGATGGATAACTCTACAATCAAGTGGTAATAACAACGACATTTTGACTGTCTTCTGGGCCAGAAAGAATTCCCGATAATGAAAAATAATAGATTTCTAAAATCGATATCTAACAAATCTGAGCTTTGATGGGTGACTTCCTCGACTCGAATCAAATATTTTTGACCCCCGAAGCCATTGAAATAGTAATTGAGAGGAGTTTTATCGGATTGAGTACCTTTAAGGAGTTACGATGAGTGAGCTTTCGCGTGTTTTATGTGTTTCTGAGACTCATCAATTGGACCGCAAAGTTTATCTGAAATATGTTCGAAATATTGTATATACATATCTATTATGATTGGACTTTAATTGAAATTAATTGAAAATCCATCTCAGCATTCAAATTTGCGATTCCAAAAAGGTGAATGAATGATAACATGATGCCTTGATCACACGCACGTGAATGCTGTCGTTCGTATGCATGCAGCTAACCGGATATTCGTTTAGTATTAACATACTTGGGGTTTGTATATAGACCCCACATGCAGGACGAAACGCTACGAAGTATCAACGATTTGTTATAATCATGTTATTTTACAGACTTTATGAATCGTTCCACTCGAGTAGACCGTTACACGACAATGAAACCGAATCATCTTATCGAATATACAGATATCGTATAGCTACAAATTATACAATGTCTGGCTTTTTCAAGAGTCATCAGATAATATTGTGACGATTCTATTTTAACCACAAACGTCCATACATATATGATCACAATGTATTATGTGTGGCACACTTGTGTTGTGTGCCTTCTCATCTGGATGTCGATGGGCATGTCACCTCTTTATTGTGTCTAAGCTCTCTGTGAGAGCTTTCCGATGAATGGCAACAAGCCATATTTCCGACTAAATCCTGAAATGTTACCCATAATTCTGATGTGGTTAAGAAGTCGACTAATGTAACACATGTGGTCAGCATGGGCTTACCAAGCTACAACACCACGTATACATATATATATATATAAACAAAATCAGACTCAGAATTTATTCTCCAATCGCCGGATATGTTCGGTATGACACAGTATAAATATTAATACACAAACATACATGTACATACATATATAATCGTGGCACATGCAAACAATATAGATCAGAAATCGTGTACACGTGCACATGGTGTCGGTGTGTTGTGGGTTGGGTTTGTTGTTGTGTGGTATAGGGTTTGTGCATGTGGCTTTTCCTCGTGTATTTCGCTGTATATATGGACGCACATGTATCTTGGTTGGGGCGTCAGACTGGGTATTCGTTCGTAAATTGGTTCACAGTTGTTTAGTATTTAGTGTGTAAATTGTTTTCAGACAAAAACCGGCATATTTACATAATTTAAATAATTTCCGCCAAATTTGTGAACTGAAATGGTCACCAGATGAAAAAATCTAAACTTAGGAGTTGGCATATCCAACAGTTGGAAGAACCCGTTGTAAATTCGATGAAAACTCGAACCTAACGGGGAGGGCTGCAACTAAAAGTTCAGGAAAGGGGGTGCATTAAGAAACTCTAGGTGAACACCCCAACAGGGACCCTCTAGCCACATCCCTGCTAACTCATGATTTACACTGATTTAATTTTTCCATTCGTTGTACAGTTCCAGGCCTATAATATCGAATAACACCGAATAGCTTACTCTAGTAATATGACATTAGAACATAAAACACAAACAAACATAAACTTTTTTTCTCCCTTGCACATGCACAATCACCCTAAAGTTGGACCATATGTCGGCCTGTCCGAATGATAATGGGGATATTTTCAAGCAGAAACAGTCAAAATGCGAAGTATATCATCCGCATCTTTGACATCCCCAATCCGGTTTGGGGACATCTCATCGCAAGATTGATCCGCGGCTTTGACATCCGAAATTATGATTGGTATCCACAGATGGTCGCGGATAGTATTTTTGCGAACCGCTCTGCAGGCTAGACAAATTTATTATTAATTAAACATATATTTTTCTATTGATACACGCATTATCCGCCGTCAATTGCTGATAATTATGGTTCAAACGAACTATCTAACGTCAAAAGGTGTCTACTATTTATGATAAAATTGGAAATGAGCCGGAATCAAATTTTCAGAGTTTTTTTTAGCAGTTCTTCAATAACTGTGTTAACTGTCTTACTAATTGGTAAACACAGCTCAGAAAAAAACGAAAAATAAACTATTTCCAGACGTTTCCTGGTGTTTTCAGTATCTAACAACAATAATAAAGCATTGTGTAGGTACACTCAAGCCTTGAAATAGGGTGTCTGTCATTTGCAGAATGAGGTCCCCAGAGGGTGAATTTAGTGATGTATCACCAAATTCACCCTCTGGGAACCTCATTCTGCTGAGGTGTAAGCAGAATGAGGTCCCCAGAGGGTGAATTTGGTGATGCTAGCCCACATTGCAGGGTAGCATCACTAAATTCACCCTCTGGGGACCTCATTCTGCAAATGACAGACACACTATTTCAAGGCTTGGGTACACTATATGTCACAAATCGCCCTAGACCACATTATAGCCTTAATAAATCGAGTGTGTTGTGTCTGACAGAGAACATTGACCAGTGTAAATAGTGGTAAACAGGTCAGGGGTTCCACAATTATTTGTAGATGACCAAAGAACTCTTTTAAGTCTTCTCCACCGGGGTGGGGTGGGGTGGGGGGGGATTGTTTTTGGTTAGGTATACACATAGATATATGGTTATTATACCGCCCAATATTAGTCGGCGGGTATATAGTTGACGTCTCGAGCCGTCCGTCCGTACAATCATTTTGCATTATAACTCAAGAGTCGGTTGTCATATTTTTATGCCCTATGGCATGGTGACGGACCAGAAATGGGGAACGAATATGCATAATATCACGGGTTGTGACTATTAATGCCTACCAGAGTTATGGGCCCTGTTCGACTTCATGAAATTCAGTCCGTACAAAGCTTTTGCAATATAAGTTAAGTGTCGGTTGTCGAATTTTGATGTGGTTTGGTATGATGATAGACCAGAATGAAGAATTGAATGTCATTTCTCAATGCATCTGAATGCATCACTTTATTTCAGTTCATCTATTTGTAAGTGATAACAGTATACAATTAGTATTTTAGTTTAGTCTTGTTGAGCAGTAAAGCTCCAGGATTAAGTTCGGAAATTCAATGAGAATAGCGTCACCTTCAGTTGGGATTGTCTGAGCAGTAAACAGTTAACGGTCATTCATCATGACCAATTCAGTTTTATTTGGTTAATTGTTGCAAATTAACATTACTTGCAATCATTCAAGATGAGAAATAACCAGAAGGAATGAATTTGATTACATGCCAGGACTCAAATTACTTATGTTTCTATATAGTATCGATAATAGATCGTTGTTATCACCGGAAATTTATTGAAAATGGCGTACAGTACCTCTTTAACTGGTTCAGTGCTGAAAGCCCATATTTGGACCCTATGTAAAAGTGCTGGAAGCCCAGATATGGGCTTTGGCAATGACACTGTCTTGTTTAGTCAAACTCTTGTTTAGTTTAATCATTTAAATAGCGTTTGTCAGGTAATATTTCAAAAATATTGTTACATATATAATTAAATTGGGACATTGTGAAGTTTGAATGGATGCCGACCAATAAAATTGTCAGAAAAGGTACTTATATCGCGAAAAGTTTGAGAAAAATTACAAATGTTTTGCCCTAAGGGGGCCGACAACCAAGCTCATAACCATAACCTAATCAGACATCCAGGCTCATATCGATAACCTACTTTGACAAACAGACAACCAGGCTCATAACCATAGCCTAATGAGACATCCAGGCTCATAACCGTTGCCTAATGAGACATCCAGACTCATAATCATTGCCCAATTGTTTTTGGTTAGGTATACACATAGATATATGGTTATTATACCGCCCAATATTAGTCGGCGGGTATATAGTTGACGTCTCGAGCCGTCCGTCCATACAATCATTTTGCATTATAAATTAGTTTTTGGGACTTGAGTACCTAAACATACTTTATGATTATTGACTGATGATGGGTCAGGGTGTTTGAAAATGTATTTATCCGTTACATATATCCCGATGTTTTGGTTTTGGATTGCAAATATAATTGATGCGTGACCAGATTAATTGTTTGACAACGAAGGTTCCTGGACCGAATAACACATTCAATTCATTATCAATAAACATGGGTAAACAATGAATGTTAGTAATAGAATATAATTAAAGAAATCTTTATTGCATGATAATGTTTTAACGACAACTATCAGACGAAACTGGATTTATGAACAAATTAACATGGATTCAACCAACGGAAATAGACTGGAATAACAAAGTAATACTACAATGAATATGGAATAAGAGAACGAATGACATGACATACACTTAATTAAACTACCAAATATACAACGAGAACATAAAAACAATGATTATCCCTGATTATGCCATGAATTTATGTTCGTCTTTATATATAGTACTAGAAGGTGACCCGACTTCGTCCGGGGTTTGACCTTGAATTGTCTATTTTGAAGGCCAAGGTCAAGTGGGGTCACGATTTGACCCGTCCAAAACACTGCCCGAACAAAAGTATCCGACAAAAGTACCCGTCGAAATTTACCCGATTTTACCTTTTAACCCTAATTTGATTTCCACTCAAGTATATAAACGCGCCTCATATACACACGCTCATTAATTATCAAGTTTCAACGTAAAGATAAATTACCATCGGTGCCCGAGATATCGCCAAGACGTCTGAAACAGTCAAATGCATCGGCCTGTTAAGAGTTAACGTGATCTAACTTTATGACCTCTAACGACGTCATAGAAGTTACGCATTGTTTTTACCCTGATAGAAGATCGTACCACTTCTTCTTAATAATTGAGGCAGATAACTAAAACGGATACATACATATTATATATCGTTGGAAAGAGGAAACACGAAAGATTCTCATAGTGTCATTATTATGACTGGCATGTTATTATTCGCGCTGTTTCGAATCGATTTGTAAGCACCGAACTGAAATATATTAGCGCTAAAACGGCGTAAAAACAGATTTGACCTCGGCACGTGAAAAGTTGACCTCGCACGGACAAATAAATATGCCTATGTTCGTCCCCGGCCGAATATACACCCACATACCAAGTTTCATCGAAATCGGATGGGCCATTTTTGAGTCCATCGATTACTGACAGACAGACACACACACAGATCTTTCAAAATATATAATAGACTAGCAGGTTAGCCCACCACTGGCGTGGTTGGTCAGAAACATGACATTTAAAAAAATTATTTTAATATTTATTTAATTTTTTCCTTTTTTATAATTCAATTGTTTTTTTTATTTTTTTATTTTTTTTATTTTAAATTGTTTTAATTAAATTTTTTGTTTCTGGCGGAAACATTTACCCGATGAAATCCCCCCTTCCTAGGAACGACAGACAACGCTTTCTTTGTTTTTTTTTTTTTTAACCTGCCCGTACCCGTCCTAATGTCATGAAATCTCTCTGCATAATATTTCGAGCGATAACATTGCATTGCATTGAAAACAAACGCTTCCCGTCGTGAAATTTCTCTACGATAACATTGCATTGAATTGAAAACAAACGCTTCCCGTCTAATATTTCGAGCGATAACATTGCATTGCATTGAAAACAAACGCTTCCCGTCGTGAAATCTCTCTACGATAATATTGCATTGAATTGAAAACAAAGCTTCCCGTCGTGAAATCTCTCTGCATAATATTTCGAGTCTGCCGTACCCGTCCGAATGTCGTGAAATCTCTCTGCATAATATTTCGAGCGATAACATTGCATTGAATTGAAAACAAACGCTTTCCGTCGTGAAATCTCTCTGCATAATATTTCGAGCGACAGGCTACAATCAGACTCCCGTCATACAGATAAGTAGATAGCGAAAATGACGCTCTTTATATAGACACTGCGGAAAACGAACGCTCTTTATATATCAACGCTATTACCACCGAAGTGATTTTGATGATTGGGAAGGGAGAAACGGTGCTCTGAGCTTCTCCAAAACGCGACCACGGCGGTGTCCGTGAGATTTTACACTTATATACGAAATTTGAGCTCGATGGGTGCAGTCGTTTTCGATTCTATAAAGTACACACACAATATATATATACATATATATATATACTAGCCGATGAGCCCGACGTTGTCCGGGCTATTCAAAAACCAAATTTCAAGTCGATAGCTATTCAAAAACCAAAATTCAAGTCGATAGCTCCACCCGTTTCCGAGATCTGGTCTGTGCATGCGCGAACCTGGCGTCGCACGGGCTCGGCGACCCGATAAAATTCGTATCCGGGGCAAGATACATTCACATACCAAATTTCAAGTCGATAGCTCCACCCGTTTCCGAGATCTCGTCTGCGCATGCGCGAAGCTGGCGTCGCACGGGCTCGGCGACCCGATAAAATTCGTATCCGGGGCAAGATATATTCACATAGCAAATTTCAAGTCGATAGCTCCACCCGTTTCCGAGATCTCGTCTGCACGGGTGTCGCACGGGGTCGCCAATACGACAACGACCGTGTCCGTGGGATTTCACCCCTAGATAGGAAGTTTGGTCTCGATCGGTGGAGAATCGTAGATTTGTATAAATGACAAACAAACAAACAGATAGATTGTATCAAAATATATAAGAGAGATATGTAAATTAAATAGATTGTATCAAAATATATAGGAGAGATATGTAAATTATCTACACACCATTACTGGTGTTTGTCAAAGTTTAGTGGGGTATATCAATACTCATTCACGATCATATCATTGAGGTCCGGATGATGTGGGTTATCTCTCGAATACAGATTGTATCAAAATATATAGGAGAGATATACGGAAGTCTCAAATTATATAGTAGATAGATTATCAAATAGTATATTGGCATCTCTATAACAGCCATTTGTGTATTGTAACGCATTTAACAGAGTGTGTATATGTCAACACGACTTCATCTACCGGATTATACGGATGGTGACTCATTTGTTAGTGCAAACAGGCCAATAGTATGTGAGCGTCAACGCGATGTGGGCGTTACCATTAATAGACAAATTCATAAAAATTCTTTGTGTCTTAAGAGATTTACAAACAAACCACGGAGAAGTAAATTTTTTGTTGTTGATTCAAATTTTAGCATTTATAATATCCCGAAACTCAATGTATACGGTTTTTAAATGAGTTTAGGGCGCAGAGAACATGAAATGTTGGCGATAACACCTGCACGAAAATAGGAAATCGGACGCGATTTTGAATTGCGAACGCGAAATTCTCATTATAAGCAATTCTTTCCGATTTTCGGTTTCTGTATTTGTTGAGATTTGCAGGTCGCATAGCTCCTTTGCTTATAATACTACATCGAAATCGATTGTATTTATTTAAAAAACGATGTCGAAGTAGCGAGTCGAACTCTATTTACAGTTATTTTGATGTAGGGTTACCCTTCCGGTGACGTAGGTTCCAGGCCCTGGATTATGTAGATGAGGTCCAGATGTTAACCACTGAAGAATGATCAACAGGAACATGTCATGAATGTAGTGAAATCGGACATCGAAATAAATTGCAAATTTTTACAATTTCCTCTACCATTGTTGATGGCGGCACAAAAAAAATTGTCAGTACACTTATTTTACCCTCAAATTTAACTTTAGACGTTTTGTCACAAAATACTTGTAGATAACCTCAGATTTTTAATAGACTGAGATTTCCCCCAGCGACCACAGGGGTACCATCCCCCAACCCCTAGTGGAAACCCTGTTAATACGTTAAAAATAATGCAAACTTGCCTTCAAAACAAATTTCCTAGAAATGTTTTTTGTTGCTGGAAGCGGTGCCATGCCAGGAAGGTGATCTTTCAAAGTTAATAATATTTCACAACTTTAAAAATATTTAATGATTATGGTGTCAGTTTTTTTTCTAACACAACTAAAAACAAGGTTTATATATCAATATATACATCTATACAAATATCACACATAAATATTGACTGAATGAAGAAAATTATATAAGACAAAATATCAATGCATACTCCCACAGTTCTAATTAAAATTAACCCTTTCAGTGCCAAGTCCGATTTTTGTATCAACCCATATTTCCTTGATCATTTTTCAAATTTATTGATTATAATAATGTGATACATTGACGGAAACAGCTCTTAGAGCTCTTTCCATCAATGTATCACATTATTATAATCAATAAATTTGAAAAATGATCAAGGAAATATGGGTTGATACAAAAATCGGACTTGGTACTGAAAGGGTTAAGACTCTCGAACAAACTACGGGGTGCAGAGTCTAAAGAATTTGACTATCTTTCATATTACCGCTGCTATAAATAGCTCCTGTATGTAATCCATGCAGCATTGGCGTCACAGCAAAACAAATATGTTTATGATTCGCAGAATGATATCTCCTTTTGTTTTAATTTTGGCGAAATTTATAACAAAACTGTGCGTTAACTGTTGAATTTCTTGGAAATAGTTAATTTTATTCTTCTTGTCAGGTATTATTGGTCAAAACTGGACTTTTCATAACCATGTTTTAGTATTTAATTAGTTGTCATAATCTCCAAATTTGTGACAGGAAATTTATTATGCTATATTTAGCTATGTGATGATTGGGGAGATGTGGATTTCCGACATGGCTGATTGGCTTCATTGCTTTCCTGTTAAATATTGTGATTGGCTGACACTGACTTAAAGGTATATTATGTACTTGTTCGGGTCCGTTGAACTGATAGGTTAGTATGCAGGTGCTATGCCAACTGGAGGAAGATAGCATTCTACTAACATCGCCGAAAATCTCAAGAAAATAGACCATACCACTCCATAGAAAACATTGTTGAAACTACGCTCAATTGTAAATATTTACATCTCAATTCGGGACGCAACTATTAACGATAAACTAACGAAAATGATTTCGCCATGAAAATTCACTGCATGTAATTAATATACAAGAATGATGGTGTGGGTTATGAATTTGGATATATTATTTTGTAAAAATAACTACTTTGAGCAAGATTATTCTCCATTTCTATTTTATCAACCTAACGCAGTGTTTCACATCACTTTAATGATTCAGGGTCGTGATGGAAACCCCACTAATTTCTTTAGACTGTACCGCTTACACGTAGCTTGTTCAAGAGTCTAATTTTAATTAGAATTGACTCGTATAATGAATCAGCAAATACTATCTATAGTCTCCTCCAATACGAGACAGCATCTTTAATCAAGACAATATCCACATGAAATCCCCATTGTGGATAAACGATAACAATTTGATATTTCACTGTGGATAAACAGAAGTAATTATTTCTACACGTGTTCATTGTACTGTAATTCAAGGCAAGAGTGTTAAAGGTACTCAATCTGATTCGATGGTTCCCATATCATCAAATTCCAACAAAAAAAACATTATTTGAAATGCTGCTTCAGTTATCAGAATCGATTAATAGCCCAATAATAATGCTAACCACAGTCAACAATAGTATAAAATTGCCCAAAACGTGTTGTTTATCAACATTTTGTTCAACAAAATCTGACCAGATTGTCAAATATCTAAGATGCAAAGCCACTTGATTTTAGAGTTATCCATCTTCATCCACAATTTGGTCCAAGACTGTTGGCTCAAAATTGTTTGCCAGGCCGCCAAAAATTACTTATCTTGGGGAAATAACAAATATCAAAAATCGATATCTGATCACTCTTGAGCTTTGATGGGTGGGTTACTCGACACGAATCAAATATTCTTTACCCCGAAGCCACAGAAATAGTAATTTCAGAGCGTTAAATCGGATTATGCATCTTGGGAGCTGTGTTGGTGCAGCATTAAAGATCCTGGGCCAGTGTATTCTCTTATATATGTGAGTCTCCCATAGGGAGCCCAGCATATATCATAAGAGAATGCACTGGCTTACAAGGTAAAGGTAAATATTGTTGCGCCAATCTATTCTCTTATATATGTGAGGCTCCCTATTGAAGACTCGCATATATAAGAGAATGCATCGGCACAGGATTTTTCGCAAAATTTCAGGAATCTCCAGTCATGGAAGAGTTAATATCCTATTGGTACCCTGTCTTTTTCAGGATTTAGTCAGAAATATGGCTTGTTGCCATTCATCGGAAAGCTCTAGGTCCAGAAAATTATTTTATGAAGTCCAGGTTCGGTGCTTGCGCAAAATGAGGATGTTCGTCATTGCGATAAATTAGTATGTTTCGCTGTACTATGAAAATGTGTACAAATTATTACTTGCATTGATTCAGTGTTCCCACTGTCGCCAGCCGTATTTGGATGATCCATGTTACAATGAAGAGAAATGTCCCAGGAAAACAACTTTTCTAAAATGATGTTTTATTTCTTCTAAATTTTGGTCATCTTTTGAGTCATGTGCAAATTATCATTTCAGGAGAAAATAACTTTGTCTTTAACCCTTCCATGATTGGAGCTTTCTGAAATTTGCGAAAACCTTGTGCCAATGCATTCTCTTACATATGCGTGTCTCCCATAAGGGAGTCTTGCATATATAAGAGAGTGCATTGGCCTAACAATATTTACATTGACCTTGTAAGCCAGTGTATTCTCTTATATATGTGAGGCTCCCTGTGGGAGACTCGCATATATAAGGGAATGCACTGGCACATGATCTTTAATGCTGCACCAGCACAGCTCCCATCATGAAAGGGTTAAGTCTCCCATAGGGAGCATCGCATATATAAGAGAATACATCGGCCTATAAATATTTACCTTGATCTTGTAAGCTAGTGCATTTCTTTTAAAAATGTGAGACTCCTTATGGGAGACTCGCATATATAAGAGAATGCACTGGGTCATGATCTTTAATGCTGCACCAGCGCAGCTCCTAAATGGTTAACATCTAAACAATAAGACATAGAAAACACGAGGGCCCAAAGTGTGAGGTAATTCAACTACAATAAACTTCATGTTTTTGACTCCAGTGACACTGATAATACTGATGAACAATGTATGGAGATATTTGTTTACAGTAACGCCCTAAGTAATCGACTCCTTAACCACAGCAGAATTATGGCTAACTTTTCAGGATTTAGTAGGAAATATGGCTTGTTGCTCTCGGGGAGAGCTTTCCGATGAATGGCAACAAGCCATATTTCCGACTAAATCCTGAAAAGTTACCCATAATTCTGTTGTGGTTAAGGAGTCGATTATTTAGAGAATTACTGTAGCTTCCCCTTCACTTCGGTCTGTTTCATCATAGAGAGAGTAGTTGATGGTTGAAAAGATCAAGTGATCTTCTCCTTCACCCCATTTGTTTCATCATTTTGATCAAGGAGGAATTTATATTGAATTAATTATTTTTGCCTGTAAAATTACTGAAAAAAATAATTATAACATATCAGAAAAAAAAGATGAAAATGAATGATTTCATTGATGATTACATATCAGAAAAACAAAAGAGAACATATCAATTGTAAACAAAAATATCATAGAAAAAACACTTACAACAGAGTGAACAGACCCGAATTTCATCAAATCCTGCGAACACTTTCTGGAATGCACTACATAATTCTGAGATTTCAACGTCCAAATGCTTCAGCAAAAAATGCTGCCTGAAATAAGTGAGTCGCAGAAACAGTCCAAATGCCTTGGGAGGTAATGCCCTAAATACTCGACTCCCTTAACCACAGCAGAATTATGCGTAATTTTTCAAGACTTAGTCGGAAATATGGCTTGTTGCCATTCATCGGAAAGCTCTCAAATGAGAGCTTTCTGACGAATGGCAACAAGCCATATTTCCGACTAAATCCTGAAAAATTACCCATAATTCTGCTGTGGTTAAAGAGTCGATTATTTAGGGCAATACTGTATATAAAGGAACGCACCAACAGAAACAATCAACAGAGTCACGTGCCTTCTATAAATAGCATAAACAGGCTTGAGAATATGGTGCCGGACATTTGAGGGTTAATTTAGTGATGCTTAGGCCTCAATCATCTGCAATCAGTATGGGAGACCTAGACTCGGAATAGATGTGCAGCCATTGCAGCCTTAAAATCCAACAAGAATCCAAATCATAATTCTCATTTGGTTCTCGTAAAAGCTCCTGATTCGCTGTATATATAGCAAAATATTATGGATTTTAAAGACTGCCATTGGGCATCCCGATTATGTCGTCCGCCAATTTGGGGGATATAGAGAAACTAAACTAAAACAGAAAAAGAAACCAAAAAACTTGTTGTGATAATAAAGATACTTTCCAGAGAAGATGAGGCCTAAGCAGAGTGAGGTCCCCAGAGGGCGATTTCGTTACTCTAGCCCACTGTGTGGGGTAGCGTCATTAAAATCATCCTCTGGGGACCTCATTTTTCAAATACATGGCACCTTATTCTTTGGCCTGAGCATGATTGGCTGTCATGACACCCTTGAAAGAAATTTCCGAACAACAAACCATGATGGTGGATAAACATTTCAAATTGACTGCAGGAGACAAACTTGGTCCATTGTCCATTCCCATGGAACTGAATAATTTCCAAAGTTTTAGTTGAAGATACTCCTTCAATAAACATATGGAGCTGGAGACCTGCGTAGACGTTTTAATCCATGAAGTCCACTAAACCGTGAATTATTTCCCAGGTATTGGATACCGTACTTTGATTTTAGTCTGAGAACTTCCACATAAACTCTAATCCAATCCTTAAGCAAACTTTTGATTGCGTCCACCAACATTTCAGCAGTCACTCTTCACATGAAGTCTGTGAAACACACCGTTCCAGTCCATCTGCTACATCGTCCCACATTTCTGCTGTTTCCATAGCACTAAACAAGTAAGTTCAGTAGGCATGTTGACACACAATATCAGGTTTCAGTCCGACATAGTCGGTATATACAAGCATAAGGACAGCTCCTTGTCTCTGTGCAGTGAATTCCAGTTACCAAGGAAACCAAATGTGACATCACTGCATCGTTATCCTCTCAGAACATTCACCATTCTTCCCGTTACCTTCACAGGATGTCTTAAAGATGGTCAATCTCTACCTGATAACAAGTTTAATATAGATTCCGGGGTCTAACATAATAAATATGAACCAAAGACAAGCATAAGGACAGCTCCTTGTCCCTGTGCAGTGAATTCCAGTTACCAAGGAAACCAAATGTGACATCACTGCATCGTTATCCTCTCAGAACATTCACCATTCTTCCCGTTATCCTCTCAGAACATTCACCATTCTTCCCGTTACCTTCACAAGATATCTTAAAGATGGTCAATCTCTACCTGTTAACAAGTTTAATATAGATTCCGGGGTCTAAAATAATAAATATGAACCAAAGACGCCTGCCCGGAAATGATTCCATCAATTAATAATTTAATATTCATTTTAGTTAGATTTATCTGGTATAATACACACCTTTCTGGTATAATACACACCTTTAACCCTTTACCCAACAGAACGGCCCTGTGCCAATGCATTCTCTTATATATGCGAGTCGACCATAGTTCGCCTCGCATATATAAGAGAATGCATTGGCTTAACACATTAAAAATTATAAAATTGTTAAAGAATGTAAGAAAAAATGGTAAAAAGTGTTAAAAAAAGAATTTTTTAGGCCAATGCATTCTCTTATATATGCGAGGCGACCTATGGTCGACTCGCATATATAAGAGAATGCATTGGCACAGGGCATAACTGTAACCATCACAATGTGGTCAATGAGCCGGTTCCAATGATACCCATATTTGTATGGTTATATTGAGACAGACCGAAGATAATTTAGGCTGTTGCAGCTTTATTTGGCCGGTTTTGGCCGGTTTGTTGGGTAAAGGGTTAATATTCATTTTAGTTAGATTTTTCTGGTATAATACACACCTTTCTGGTATAATACACACCTTTCTGGTATAATACACACCTTTCTGGTGTAATACACACCTTTCTGATATAATACACACCTTTCTGGTATAATACACACCTTTCTGATATAATACACACCTTTCTGGTATAATACACACCTTTCTGGTATAATACACACCTTTCTGATATAATACACACCTTTCTGGTATAATACACACCTTTCTGATATAATACACACCTTTCTGGTATAATACACACCTTTCTGGTATAATACACACCTTTCTGGTATAATACACACCTTTCTGGTATAATACACACCTTTCTGGTATAATACACACCTTTCTGGTATAATACACACCTTTCTGGTATAATACACACCTTTCTGGTATAATACACACCTTTCTGGTATAATACACACCTTTCTGGTATAATACACACCTTTCTGATATAATACACACCTTTCTGGTATAATACACACCTTTCTGATATAATACACACCTTTCTGGTATAATACACACCTTTCTGATATAATACACACCTTTCTGGTATAATACACACCTTTCTGGTATAATACACACCTTTCGCCAGTTGATGGGATAGTTTTACATGCTATTTTTAGAAGAGAAACTGAAACGATGCAGTGATGTCACATCCAGGTATTAAATCTCCATGTACCCCACAGTGTTGCCGGAGGTAACGATGTTATCCCAACAACAATAACCATGTCTCCTTCATTTAAGTGTGTTTTTCATAGGTTATCCGATTAATTCACACCAATAAGAACTAGAGGTGTGACTGTCCCAATGGGACTACGGATACCCCCCCTGTTTTTAAAATACTAAGATGTTTCACATGTCAGTAAACATTTAGTTAAAATAATAAAATAACAGTTCCCATTGCAGGTGTACAACCATAACCCTAATCTTAAACCTATTGACCGAAAAATGTAGGAATAAAAGCTTGGACAAAATTATGTATGTTGCGAAAAAAATTCTAAGTCGAAAAAGGGAAATAACTCCACCAATAAATGTCGGACAGACGTCATAATCGCAGGTGCACAAGTTCCCATGGTACTAAATATCTGTGCCACGTTTTAAAAAAATTGACCAAAAAATGTAGGAATAAAAGCTCGGACAAAAGTATACATGTTGCAAAAAATTTCTTAAGTAAAAAAAGGGGGGATAACTCCACGAAAAAAACTCTGACGTCATAATCGCAGGTGCACAGGTTCCCATGGTGGTTGATGTCTGTGCCAAGTTTCACGACAATTGATAAAAAAAACGACTGAGAAAAACTTCGGACAAATTTGTGTCCACGGACGGACGACGGACGGACAAGCTGACTCCAGTATAATAATTCAGTCGCTGACATAAGGATCCGGTTCAGGTGACGTCAAATTCGGCATGCGAGAGCAATGTCATGATTGGTGGAAACTGCCAGTTCAAGAGTCATTCATATACCCCCGATGTTTCACGTGCTCATATACCCCCGATGTTTGGCGCACGTTCTCTTATATGCCGCTGTCACTCTGGGGACCTCATTTCTGCGAAACTTTTGGAGCGTAGCATGAGGTACAACTCTCTCTTGTTAGAAATCTCCATCAAGGCAAAATGTCATATTGATTCAGATATTTTGCTCGGCTACATCAGGGATAAACAACTTTGTCCCCACATCCGGTTGTAACTAGCAATCTGATTGGCTACAACGCCACATTTAAATCACCATGTCCCCCGCCACCCTTGACAGTGGGGTATAAGAGAACGTGCGCCAAACATCGGGGGTATATGAGCACGTGAAACATCGGGGGTATATTAATGACTCTTGAACTGGCAGTTTGCACCAATCATGACATTGCTCTCGCATGCCGAATTTGACGTCACCTGAACCGGATCCTTAGGTCAGCTACTGAATTATTCTTATTGGTGTGAATTAATCGGATAACCTATGAAAAACACACTTAAATTAAGGAGACATGATTATTGTTGTGGGGATAAAATTGTTATCTCCGGCAACATTGTGGGGTACATGGAGATTTAATATCTGGATGTCTCTTTTTGAACCCCTCGGCTCCACCTCTGGGTTCAAAATCGACATCCAGGTATTAAATCTCCATGTACCCCCTATGTTGCCGAAGATAACGAATATTATTATGCCTATATAGTCAAATAATATACCCGGCCAATCTTCATTTTGTCTGTGTTTTATTCACAGAAAAAGGTATTATATAAATTGTGTTTTTGCTGTACAGTAATGCCCAAAGTAATTGACCACTTAACCACAGCAGAATTATGGGTAAGTTTTCAGGATTTAGTCGGAAATATGGCTTGTTGCCATTCATCGGAAAGCTCTCGCCGTCAATTACTTTGGGCATTACTGTAATTGTAGCCCAGAAGAGATAGACCATATTTAATGGAGGGTTGGGCTAGTTTGAATGTCAAAATTGGTCAAAATTAGCATTATTTCATCAGATAGTCCATTCGAATTGGAAACTGTTAAGACGAGTCTCTGAGGCAGTACGTAGTTAGTTATGCAAAAAATATTTATTTTCCCTACAATTTGCTTGTTGCTACCCGATGTGGAAACAAATATAATTATCTCATTGTTGCAAAACTAACCATGGAGCTGATATCAAGGATGATTATTATTATATATCGACAATCCTCAACCAACCCAGAAGCTTAGCTTTACGGAATTTTCATTGAATAAGATTCTCAGTGGTTTAAAAATAACAAGTATCTGGTTTGGTAGTGATCAGTTGTGCAACAAAATTACCATTTTTTAGTCACCTATATGACGGCATTGCAAAGAATCCCAATTATATGACCCTTTAACCACAGCAGAATTATGGGAAATTTGTCAGGATTTCCTTGGAAATATGGCTTGCTGCCATTCATCGGAAAGCTCTCACCGAGAGAGCTTTCCGATGAATGGCAGCAAGCCATATTTCCGACTAAATCCAGAAAAATTTCCCAAAATTCTGCTGTGGTTTAGGGGTTGATTATTTAGGATACTGTATTCACAGGACCATAAAATCATGCTAATGCCAGAATCTCTAACCGAGAACAAGTTAATGAATTATGAAAAATAGTTACTATAAAAACGTAAAAGCTTTTCATATCAATACAAAGAGTCTAATCATATTTGAATTAGGTTTCTGACAATGTCGATACTGATTTTGACCATTGAAGACTTTCGAACTGGCTCTTAAAAGGGACTCAAGTCAAGACCTTCTAAGTGGGTTCATGCAAATAATGTAAATTGTATAAAAGTCTGTAAAACTATCGCTAACAATTACATGCTAAATAGATTGATTTTCTTCTTTTATTTTCATTATTAACCTCTTCGCTGCTAAATGACGTTATGACATCGTGTGCTGGGCTGTTGACATTATTGCCATTTTCCAGTGGGAAAATATAACGGGAATATCACAAGAACTATAAAACTGACTCGGTTGAAACTCTATTATCGTTCACAATCGTGGAACATAATACACTGTTTGAAACTTCGAGACACAAGTTATTCCGATGCACCCATCTCTGAGTTCCAGTAGTACCTACAGACCATATAGCACACGGCGTGCACTTTTACGCCCGTATTAGTTACGGATGTCATAGCAGCGAAGAGGTTAATAACTCTACAGTAACGAGATTTCGCGCATTGAAACAATTGTTATGTAAATATCACTATTACAGTGGCATTACCGATAAAGTCCAATTAGCTACGGAAGTTTTAAAAAAACTTGATGGTAAACATGCGAAAAGACTTTTTTGCACATTTACCCACTGTGAGTGCCTTGAGTTCCTTTAACATATAAATAAAGTGAGGTGAAACTGTTCAACAAATATATAAACTAAATATGTATCAAGCGGTGGGTAAATAATATCAGTCTATTTAACCCTTCCACGACTGGAGCTTCCTGATTTTTTTGCGAAAACCCTGTGCCAATGCATTCTCTTATATATGTGAGTCGCCCATAAGGAGCCTCGCATATAGAATAGAATGCATTGGCCTAATAATATTTACCTCGACCTTGTAAGTCAGTGCATTATCTTATATATGCAAGGCTCCCTATGGGAGACTCGCATATATAAGAGAATGCACTGGCACAGGGTATTTAATGCTGCACCAGCGCAACTCCCGTCATGAAAGGGTTAAAACACAGTCCCTTATATAAAGCCAATGCTAATTTATACTTCTAGATTAAAAAATGTCTCCAAAACAAATCATTGGCCATTTCTGAACAGTCTTTCATTCCATGTATCAAATATTTCTTTCCTAATTAGAGTGCCTGACATTTGCAGAATGAGGTCCCCAGACGACGAATTTCGTGACGCTATCCCGCACAGCGGGAACCTCATTCTGCTTAAGTGTCAACTGCTATGGGACACTTAGGATCAGATTGAAGTTCCCCTGTTTAAGTTGGTGATGTTCACCCATTAGTCACCTCGATTATGCAATTTATTATCTGCAAATTAGGGGATTTAGAAACTGAACAGAAAATAATTTAAAACAATGTTAATTTGAGACTATAGATACTTCCCAGAAGATGAGGCCTTTGCAGAATGAGGTACCCAGAGGGTGAATTTGTTGAATGCTAGCCCACTGTGCAGGAAAGCATCACTATATTCACCCTCTGGGGGACCTCATTTCTGCAAATGTCAGACTAAATCCAGACTTGTCTGAATATGGAGAGCATGCCATAACATGGAGGTCTGATAGGGATATTGCCAAGCCTTGAAATAGGGTGTCTGTCATTTGCAAAATGAGGTCCCCAGAGGGTGAATTTAGATATGCTACCCCGCAGTGGGCTAGCATCACCAAATTCACCCTCTGGGAACCTCATTCTGCTGAGGTGTAAGCAGAATGAGGTCCCCAGAGGGTGAATTTGGTGATGCTAGCCTGCTATGTGGGGTAGCATCACTAAATTCACCCTCTGGGGACCTCATTCTGCAAATGACAGACACCCTATTTCAAGGCTTGATGGAGGTCTATATCATGTCACATATTCCTTATAATTTCACACGAGCAAAATTATCAACTTTATTGTGACATTGCTGCGATGTTGCATAGTTGCCATGGAAAAATTCCAGTTTTCAATATTAAATGTGGCCTCTATGTTCTCAGCCTATTTCAATATGATATATTAAATTTTCGGAAGATAAGAGGCAAGATTAACATTGACTTTCTATAATGACTGTTTGTAAAAGAGGATGGGTGTATGGTGTGGATACAGATGATGTAAAATAGATTAATAGATATAGTTTCCACTGTCTCTGTGAGTCAACAGAATTTGGTTGCTACAGAGTTACTTCCACAGTGTTAGTATTACACACTTGAAACCCAACTAACACTTGAATCCAATTTGAGCTTCATACCATTTTGTGTAATAATTATTTTCTATCTGCAGGCAAAAACTGGAGTACCAATGATTTTAGTTAATTCAGTTTGATAACTATAGATACAGAAACAATAATAATGTATATTAATGATGATCATCAGGAATATTATATCATTATACTCGACTCCAAGAACACAATTTAAAAAGTGTGGTAGTAAGGTTATCAACTATAACAACATAAACAAACGGCAAACAGGTCTACGACTGATAACTCCCGAGTTCTTTGTTCTTTTAGTATACCTCATCTCTGAAAAAAGAAGATAAAAGGACATATGTACTTTGTCGTTAAGCATGCTGTGTTAGCAAATGTAGGCCTATACAACTCTATTAAAAAACCAAATGTCGATATATGTAGACATATCATAAAATGTTAGCGTTGTTATGTTTGCAGATATAAATTTGTATATTTATATGTGCAATATAGACTGTTGACCACTTATGTGAATTTTTGGACATGTATATGCAGATAAGAATATTGTTTGAATCAAACTTTGCATTCATCACATTCTAACAAGCAGAAGAACAGTAACTCTATTACTGTGCTCTCTCATGCTAGCGTGTTCTGTTACAAACTGGTATGCAAATGAGTTGCACACCCAATCGAGAAGGAAATGAATTGAGTGGGGTTCATAAGATATATGCAAATGTTCTTGTAAGTGGGTGGAGTGTATATTTGTCAGAAGCACACTAGTTCTATGCCGGAGGTCTCTGGTAGCAGTACATGATTTATCAGAACGAAACCTGTATGTGGATATCACTTCTCCCAACCTGTACTATCACCATGCCAAAGTACAATGAAATCCAAAAATAAAGACACCCACAGCATATTGTTTGTTGTCGAAGCGTTTTACACGAAGTCCAGCAAAGGGGAATAACTCTGGGAAAAAAATAAGTGTGGACAAAACCTGCAATTTGTGGAGATCCTTTCCACAATGCTGGTCTTCTGGTATACCAAAGGACATCCAAACTGGACTATCGATACTTGAGCTGTGTAGTGAAATGTTTGCTATGAATAGAAGGATGGACGAAGGTCTCCACTACATACCCCCGAATCCTCCTTCACAGGGTCGGGCGATATTAAGTATCTGGGGGGGCATATACATGTAACAGCCAGTGTAGCCTGTGTTAAATGTTACATTACTGATCCATATGTTTATTATTTTACAAAACTGGGAAAGTTCACAAAAAAAGTGAAAAATTTGGATGTGTAACATGATTTTCATATTCCGTGAAGGCCAACTCTGTGTGTTTGGTTATAAGAAAATAACCCAATTTCTCTCCCCTGAATACTGTGGTCTGTGCTTACAAGATATTTTTTTAAATTGCTACAATTTTATTTCTATTTCAAATATTTCTCAGATCTAACATGGCTATATCAGGTGGAAGAAGCTTATTTACTGACATTCGCTCTGTAGTTGTCCATTTTTCTGTTGAAAATAATTAATTTGAGTAAAACAAATGGGTAAAATTAAGTGTTTTGTGTGTGAAACCCAAGGGGCATAACTCAAGTGACAAATTGTACGATGAAGCTAAAGTACAAACCTTTGAATACACCTAACATTTCTGTCGAAAATAAAACATGCTTGATGGGACCTATGCCAAAGATAATGGCACAGCATAGATTTGAAGTACAGTACCATATAACACAACTTGTGTGTTACACAAGTGTATACAGACATTTGATTACACCTAACATTCCTGTCGAAAATAAAACATGCTTTATGGGACCTATGCCAAAGATAATAGTATAGATTTGAAGTACAGTAACCACTCCCAGGTTGGCCAAAATTTCTGGAAATTGTGTACTGGTACCTCAGTGGAAACACATTGTATATAAATTGTGGAGATATGAACATTCTAGGTACGAATGGCGACTGTGGTATAAAGTGCCCATACGGTTAATACACAGCTTGGGGCAAGGCACCATAGCTGAAATTATGCAAAGACAAAAACCATAATGTGTCATGTCTTGAGGTAAACAACAGTAGGGATAAGGTAATAAAGGCCAATATGCTGAGAGCCACGAAGACATAGTTCATTGTGGGTCAGCCAATCAGAAATGGGATTAGAGAAATTGACAAAATTGAGGACAAAATTAATTAATCCTAACTCGATCTTTTGCATAGAGAATTTCGTACAGGGAAGTTGGGTTTATTTTTCGGAAACAAAAATTTTGAACTTGACAATTTATCAACCCTTGTAGACTTTCGTTATTTCACACACATTTGTTTTTTCCCTCATTTCTGGTGACATATCTAATAGTGTTTAATCATTTATTATTTTATCCAGATTATCTATATTTATTAATGTGACAATATATATATATATATATATTAATAGAAAATAAATACACGGTTCTCAGTGCCCATGCCTGTGAGTCCATTTGAAACGATACACTGTTTTACGGGTAATCTGTTCAACAAACCAAGCAGAATCATAAAGAAATAGGTACCGCAATAAGTCCAACCCCTAACGAAATAAAGGACAACCTGAGTAGGATGTAGACAAAATCCAGAAAACACATATATGCGGTACCGTCATGTTGGGAGTCTAAGCACAAAATAATTTGGAAGTTAGAACAAAGGGACTGGGTTTTAATTTAAGATAAAATCTATCATGGATGAAAAACTTACTGCACCATGAACATATCATCTGTCGTGTCCATACTGCTGTCACATATACCAGAATCACTCAGCAAGCTGAAACCGTAACATCATATAATATTAAACTATTAATTTTAACCTGTTCAGATGAGAAGTTCTGAATGAAATAACTTTGATGATGGAAAAATCTCAACAACATCAATTAATAAAATTGAGCTTGATGTGTTTTTTTTTTTAAGTTTTATTTTATTAAACTACACGATGTTTGAGTAAAATAAGTTATCTTTATCGAGATCAGTTCATTTGCTATGGAAAGTTTGGTTAACAAAAGTAAACACATACAGTAATTCCCTAAGTAATCCACTCCTTAACCACAGCAGAATTATGGGTAATTTTTCAGGATTTAGTCGGAAATATGGCTTCTTGCCATTCATCGGAAAGCTCTTGCCGAGAGCTTTCCGATGAATGCCAACAAGCCATATTTCCGACTAAATTCTGAAAAATTACCCATTATTCTGCTGTGGTTAAGTGGTCAATTACTTTGGGCATTACTGTAATTGTAGCCGAGAAGAGAGAGACCATATTTAATGGAGGGGTTTATTTAGAGCATTACTGTATTAACATGTTGGAATTCAGCATTCCGCATGTGGTTTAAAAGAATGATAAATAAAAGACGTCCTGTCCAATTTAACACACCCAAGTTACTATTTGTACTACTTTGGAGGTGAAAAATATCTGCTTTGAGTCGAGGAACCCAATCTTCAAGCTCACTCAGAGCTATGTTACTAGATTTAGATTTTTGAAATCTGTTTTTATTTTCTGCACCTCAAATTTCATATACGGTGAGGCCTGGTACGAACTGGAATTCCCATGCATATGTCATCACAAATGTAAACAAACATCTTCTTCCATGTGTGATCGTCATGGTATTACAACTTGTCTATGTTCATGCATAACATGTGATTACTGAATCGGGAATATGTCGATAAGTATACCTCTGCAAATGCATGCCAACTCTCACAAGATACTGTCAAGTTTGTTTCTTGTGACAATTTTCGGCTTCTTTTATTCTGAGAATCATTTGCGATCACCGCTAAACATGACATCCCAACTTTTGTTTATGGTGTCCGTGCATGTATGTATATAATTCCGGTGTGGAAAATAATACATTTAAAAAATCAAAATCTAATAACTCGACTCAAATCAAATATTTTTCACCCCTGAAGCAGAAGAAATGGTAATTGAGGGACTGTAATATGGAGATGTTACCTGTATATTTTAAGATAAATTCCTACCTATTTGCTCTGCAAGTAAAGAATACAATTCTCTTCATTTTTTTGTTGTAGAAGAAATAGTTGAAAGACCATATGCTGCCTTCTTCGCCAAATGGATCGGACGATAGCTCTGGGTTGTAGCTAAAAATAGATCAATAAATCACCAAAAGGATCCAACGAAATGATTTCTACAAATATAACCAAAAAATCACAAAACGAATGAAACTATTGCTTTGGATTATAGCTACAGTAATGCCCTAAGTAATCGACTCCATAACCACAGCAGTATTCGACTCCATAACCACGGCAGAATTATGGGTAACATTCATCGGAAAGTTTTCAGGCTTTTCCGATGAATGGCAACAAGCCATATTTCCGACTAAATCCTGAAAATTTACCCATAATTCTGCTGTGGTTATGGAGTCGATTACTTAGAGCATTACTGTACCATATAGATCATCTACAAGCCTGGATATAGTGTGTCTGACATTTGCAGAATGGGGTCCCCAGAGGGTGAATTTAGTGACGCTATCCCACACAGCGGCTAGTGTCACCAAATTCACCCTCTGTGAACCTCGTACTGCTTTGGCCTCAACTGCTTTGGGAGACCTAGGATGAGATTTAATTCCCCAGTTGAAGTTGGTATTTTCACCCATGAATCACCTGGATTATGCATTTTATCTTCTCGAAAACTCCCTTGAGCAGTATTATGTCATTGGAGGTGAGATTGTTGGTGACATACTTGTTTTTATTAATTTTAAAGTGATACACTCCGGTTGGGTGATAAAATAGAAATGGAGAATAATTTTGCTCAAAGTAGTTACTTTTACAAATATTATATTCAAATTAACTACACATGTCGTCATTCTTATATATTATTAAATAAAGTGACTTTCGATGGCAAAATCATTATCGTTACTTTATCACTGATAGATGCGTCCCAAATCGAGAAGTAAATATTTACAATTGAGTGTAGTTCACCCGATGTTTTCTATTGAGTGGTACGGTCGATTTGCTTGAAATTTTAGTAGAATGCTACATTCCTCTAGTTGGCATAGCGCCTGCATACAAACAGTTTCACGCACACGCGCACGAACAAGTCCATAATATGTCTTTAATGTTTTTGCTTTTAATTCTCAATAACAAGCCCCTGTGATCATGAATGTTTTTTTCATGTGAATTATCCCTTCCATGACTGGATCTTCCTGAATTTTGCCTGTGCCAATGCATACTGTTATATGTCTCCCGTAGGGAGCATCGCATTTATAAGAGAATTTATTGGTCTAACGATATTTACCTTGACTGTGTAAGCCAGTGCATTCTATTATATATGCGAGGCTCCATATGGGAGACTTACATATATAAGAGTGCACTGGCACATGATCTTTAATGCTCCACCAGCGCAGCTCCTGTCATGAAAGGGTTCAATACTGATGGCTGATAATGATTCTTTGACTGAACGCTACTCATGTTTATGGTACTGGTACTTACCTGTAAACCATGCAATCTGAGAGAATAATCTCCTCGTCAATAGCTGCCCAGAACTGCTGCCTTAATGTCGGAGCGGAAGGAAATAGCTGAGCATCGAGAGCGTTGGTCACCCACTAAATAAAATTAATGATAAAGTGATTAGTGATGGGTCAGCGGATGGGTGGTAAAAAGTATGAAATGTCTTGGTTACCAAGTTCAAGCAAATCAAAGTCAGCCCTTTAAAATCAGATTGTTTGGCTTCGGTAATCTGCTATGGCAACCCATTGTCGTGGCCCAGTTTGCTTCAGCATATGGCTTCGGCTATGCTGATTGCCATAGACAATTATGAGGGCTGTCATGTACATACATGATTATATAAGAACATTCAATTTCTGTTTCCAAGTTCTAGCGGTACAACAAGCTGTTAAAATGAATAATATATGCCATAAATACATGTAAGCCCTGTAATTAAACAGAATAATGAGAAAAACAATAAATATTCGTATTGTCTTAAACCTTTTGAGTTCTAAGCCATCGTGAACATGTTACTGTGTACAACGCCATGGTGAATTCACATGAGTGACAATTGTAAGATCCTCCCTCCACTATAATTTGTGGTATGCGATTTTATTCCACACCCGTTGACATGAGGCACATTTATTCAATGGAATTCCAGCCATTGAATACATATTCTTGTATAACACAAGTGGAATACATGTACAAGCCGGGACTACTTGGAGTTGACACTATTGCCAAGCGCAATGACGTACCTATAAACGTTGACGATCTACCTTGGGTGATGCACAGATAATTAAAGGATTGTCATCAAACTTGAACATCAACAAAGGTAGTTAAAGTGTCAATCGTAGTCACAGTCATGGATTAAAATTATCCGACTTGTGCTGATGAGTGGTCGGCCATCTAAAGTTTGACATTCTATAGTAAGTACAGCTATGCTCTAATTAATTGACCCTCCTTAACGAGGTTGACATGTGGTATGACCATGGTGCAATACCGCGTGGCTGCGGTTGGGTTTTTGGAAACCGCGGTGACCCGCAGTCGCGCATTTCATAACAGCAGTGACCCACGGTCGTGCATTTCATGACCGCAGTGACCAGCGGTAGCATGTTTCGTTACCGGGGTTGACTTACGGTAACGAATTTCATGACCATGGTTGTCTTAATACTAATAATTTCTTGAATGCACGAGCCGGCAATAGAAAACTACACAGTTATAATGTGCACCTAATCAAGATTTAAATATAATAAAATGACTATCTGGCATTTATTTTATATGTTAAATTTCTTTAATATATTTTCGACACTAACAATTACATAATTATACTTTTTTGACTAGATTAGCACATATAAGTTCTGCATATCGCAATCTGAGTCATTCAGGTACTTTTCTCGGAAGCTATTGTGGTAATAGTAGGACTTCAAATGTGATTCCCAGCACATGTCTGATTATTTTCCCCGTGATTTGATTTTGACTGACTAAGGCCGTTCAATAATTCTCCAATCAAGACAAAATAATTTATTCAGAATAAAAAAAATGGCTATAATATATAAATATATGTCATGATGTTTCAGCCAAAAACTGTAATTTGGGAGAGAAGGAATCTATCATGTGAAAGAATTTGCAATAATAAATCAAAATTAGCCTTATGTGTAATAACTACCGGTACAGGTACACAGAATAACATGCTATACATGTACCTCGACACTGGGTTCTCTGCTAAACTCATCACTCTTTGCATTACTGAAGTCATAATCAGGGTTGAATGAAGCATTTAGCGTCGAGATGAGATAAAACAACGTCTTTGTAGATATTGTGTCACAGAGATGGCCTTCAGCATCATAACTGGAGCACTGCTGCAGTTTCCTGAAAATGTTTTCAGAGTGATTAGAATTTAATATGCAGATTAACCCTTTACCCAACAAAACGGCCAAAAACGCCCAAATAAAGCTTCAACAGCCTAAAATATCTTCGGTCTGTCTCAATAACACCAACAAAATATGGATATCATTGGAACCGGTTCATTGACCACATTGTGATGGTTACAGTTATGCCCTGTGCCAATGCAATCTCTTATATATGCGAGTCGACCATAGGTCGCCTCGCATATATAAGAGAATGCATTGGCCTAAAAAAAAAAAAAATTAACACTTTTTACCATTTTTTCTTACATTCTTTAACAATTTTATAATTTGTTCTTACATTTTTTATAATATTTTTCTACATTCTTCGACAATTTTATCAATTTTAATATGTGTTAAGCCAATGCATTCTCTTATATATACGAGGCGACCTATGGTCGACTCGCATATATAAGAGAATGCATTGGCACACGGCCGTTCTGTTGGGTAAAGGGTTAAATGAGTGAAACAATTAAAATATTTATTTCACACAATAGCATTATACTGTAGATTTCAATCTAAACTAATTTTCTTGTGGCAACATTTGCTGTGGTAATTTCTGTATGAGATATTATATGGTATTTTAAGCTTTCAGTGTACCAGTACATGTAATAGTATGGTATATTGACTACAATCATATGTTATATGGCAGCCCTGGGAATTAAGGAAAATTTGCCTAGGCAATATTTTTGCCTAGGTGAAAGAAATAGGCCTAGGCAAAAACAGATTTTACCTAGGCAATTTTGCAACAATATTGCCATCTCAAATCAATATGATTCAATTATAACATGAAATTCTTAGTTATTTTGGAGAACATTTCCAGGCCACTACTCATCATATATATACATTCCACAAATCATCTCCAAAACTAGTGCCCTTATGGGCAGCTAGTTAATGGCCCAGTGCCGTGGAAAATTTTTTAGGACAATATATGTAAAGAGTGATTTAAGGAAGTCATTTTGGCTAAAGAGGTTCTATTTCTGATAGACAAAAATCAATTTTAGTAACCCAATGAACTTATTTTACCTAGGCAATATAATTGCCTAGGAAAACTGATTTTGCCTCTGCTTTTACCTAGGCATTGCCTATTGCCTAGGCTAATTCCCAGGGCTGTATGGGATAAGGTAGCATTGCCATGCAGGGGTATATAAAATGCATAATATGAATGATTAGACAAAGTCACATTTTTAATGCAGTTGAATTTTTTTTAGTAAACTGTAACACGTTTACGTTTCTATATCGTCTTGCCAGGAACAGCAAGAAGATGATCAACCATGATCAGGCATGTACTATAACCTTCATTAACTTGTCCATAATTTTTGTACACTGTACATGTATATAATATTATTATCCGCCCCTTAACTAACACTATTTCTGATTGGGCAAAAGCTGCCATGTGATAATCCTGGAAAAAGACATATCGGACTCCCGAATGCCATATTGGACTCCCAAGTGTGCAATATGACTTTTTTATCGGGACTCTGTGACGTCACGAATTAACTCTATTGCAAACTGAATCGGTGAAATTGTGATGCGTGCGCAACACTGGTGGATTTAGCAGACGTTTCACTTCTGCATTGATTTTTTCACTTCCGTGTTTACTGTTCCAAATCATGCTTTCTGATGATCAAATACAGGCTTTTATAGTGAATTAAGTGCCGACAAATACCAAAAATAACCACAAAAGTTTTATTCCCAAAATTTGGATAAACATACAGATGGATAATAAAAATGTTATTATACAATGTTGTGTACAGTGTTTCTTGTACTCGTCCAGGTTGTGGTGAAAAAGTCATATTGGACTTGACACTGCGTCAACCTGGACGAGTACAAGAAAAACACATACTGTACACAACATTTTATAATAACATTATACAGTGAATCCTGCTTTGAGCGACCACTACCGTGAGCGACTACCTCGCTTTAACGACCGCATTGGCTTTGTAGTATCATTATGTTATTGTACAAAATAAAATCAATCAAAACATATACATGTACATGTATGTATAGTACCGTTACTTGGAATATTTTGGCATTAAAAGAATCTATTCAAGACGGCTGCCAAATTTAATAAACATACATGTACTATACCGGTACATGTAGAAGCCAAATTAAATAGCCATTTTTTTATATATTTGTTTTCTTTGGTATTGTGCATGTAACACTGATTGTAAATCAATTTATTTTCAGGATATTACATGTGCCAGATAAATAACAGTACCAGGTACAGATAATTGTAATAAAAAATACATCTATAATTTTTAATCAGGTACATGTACAATGTACAATACTTGTATTTTCTTTTTGTCTGTGTTTCTGTTTTTATTTTGATATAAGAAACCATAAAGAAGTTGATGTGGATTATAATGCTACATGTACATGTACATGTATGTTGAAGTAGAATATCAGTAAGCGAATCCTAAAGTAAAGACACACAGTTGGTCTATTTGGTTCTAATATACTGTAATGCCCAAAGTAATTGACCACTTAACCACAGCAGAATTATGGGTAATTTTTCAGGATTTAGTCGGAAATATGGCTTGTTGCCATTCATCGGAAAGCTCTCGCCGAGAGTTTTCCGATGAATGGCAACAAGCCATATTTCCGACTAAATCCTGAAAAATTAACAATAATTCTGCTGTGGTTAAGTGGTCAATTACTTTGGGCATTATTATGTACTGCACTGAGTAATTGACCCAGTAGGCAGTAACTGGGGTTATTATGTGTTTATAACTGTGGTAAAATCATACATGTAACTGCAGTGAATGGTTTTGTGATGGCTGTGGCACCGCGATTAAATGCGGAAAGAAACCCTGGTTATATTCCTTGACTGCCGATACACTGTACATGTACATAGCTACATGTAACTGCTGATTAATTGTACTACAGGTAGTTTGAAATATATATATTTTTTGGAGCCGCAATTGTACTGGAAGTTACCATTTCAAACCAGTTGATAATTTCATGCGTTCTAACCACGCAATCCTCTGGTTGTCTTGTGGTTTTTAACTAAGTTTAAATTCTAACCGAAAAATGGTGCAAAAAAAGAAGCCATAACTCTGACAACTTAGGGAAAAATTTGAAATTTACCAAGAATGTGCTGGGACTTTTTCCGGTTTATGGGACTTTTTGAGGACTCAACAATAAGGTATCTGTCCAGGAATGTCAAAAAATGTCCATGTCAAAATATGTCCATGGGGCATTGGGACTTTTGTCTGAAACCAAGGTTAACATGTTTGTATCCCTTAATAATGAGACAATATAATAAATTTCAAAACGTATCATGAGCCAGAAAAAAGTCCCAGAACATACATTTACCATTTGTAGAGACGGACAAATGATGGTTGTCAACCCATGTCCCATGGCAATAGCTCAAACTTGACTTCATCAAGTTGAGCTAAAAATTAATCTTCTTAAATCCACCATCAATATAAAGTAACTCTGCCAGGGGGTACAAAGCATGAAGAGATGATTTAGTTGCCACACTTAACGGTTTAATGAAGATGACCTTTTCACATCATTGACATTGGTGGAGTTATGCCTAAGGGCAGGATGTTATAACTCAATGGTGCACCATCTGTGAAGATTTTATAAGCTCAGTCAACCACAAAATTATGCATATTTTGAAAGAACTCCAGCCTCCATGATTTGTAAGGCAACTAGGCTATACATGTACCTGTATGGTAATTCAAAGAAAATCATAATTTACAATCCAAATGACTAAATTAGTAATTAATAAAATAAATTGTTTTGGAATCAGAGCTAGAATATATCAGTAATCCTGGTACATTTACAGTTTCTCTATATTCTAAATTTGTCATCTGATACTGTCTAATATACCGCTATCCTCAAGGTACAGTAATGCCCTAGTAATCGACTCCTTAACCACAGCAGAATTATGGGTAACTTTTCAGGATATAGTCGGAAATATGGCTTCTTGCCATTCATCGGAAAGCTGACACCAGGTGATAGGTGTAGTTTATAAATTGACAGCCAAAACAATCAATGTCAGCAACTTCAAAGTTGCATAAAGTTCACGGCGTGCTACATTTAACCCCCCTATATAAAAAATTTCTATCGAGCATTCTCATGTCAAATACTTGGAATACTATGAACCGATGTATTATTTACACATACCTCACACATGCAACAGTGCTTGACTTAGTCTTGGGCATGCAGAAAAATTAGTATGAGCAGCGATGAATAACACCAGGCCTGCTTATCGCGAACCGTGACCACATGTATAATACCGGTATATTGAATTCACCTTTTTTAAGGAAAACGATTACACCTTGTAAATATTTTCAAAAAAAAATATTGTTATGTAAAAATATACCTGTACATGTACCGGTACTTAAAATTATCATTTCATCACTATTCACTTTAACCAAGATTTGAACGAGAGTCCGAAACACAGGATTTTTCCATTTAATCAGACATTACTTTCATGAGTGCAATGTAACTGGCAATCTTACCTGTTTGGGCTCAATGACAAAGTGCTCTGGGGAGGAGAAAGTGCTTGTAGATCTGTTGGCTGCAGTCCCCCTTCAGAACTCAGGTGCTTGAAAAGTCGTTTGTCATTTCCAGCCATCTTGCAAGAGTAGCTCTCTATCCTGATTACAAATAATTACAAATGTAATGTTTCACTGTACAAACAACTATTGATAATTGTAAACTAAAACCTATCCCATCACATGTATGTGCATCACAAATGAATACTAATACATTTATTTTAACATATTGGAATTCCTTGCATACATGTGTGATCATCAATTAACATGTGGTTCACATTTACCTGCATACTGTCAGTATATTGCATTGCCAATAAGGAAACTGTTGGTAGAAATGTGCAATATAGAGACACAATTTTATGGTTACTGGTTGGCTAGTAGACTAGTACTAGTAGGTAACATACACGTATGTTTATAAATTACCGGTACATAAAATTTGAAGATGGTCATTAAAAGTGTACTCCAGCTCCAACACCAATTCTGGAAATTGAGTACCTGGAATCAACAAGTAATGTACATATATGTATATTCTTGTATATTTATTTTCACTTTTTGGCAAAATGATATGCTACAATGCCATTTTATTAATACCAAAAATATTCAGACCATGGTGTAGTTGCCGCCGTGTACATTCATTAAACTGAAAAAAGACAATATAAACCAGAAATCTAACCACGGTGTACATGCCATTCAGCCCCATTGTAGTTGCTTTTCAGCCATGGTGTACATGTACATGTGTACTTGACGGTCGGCCGCGGTGTACATGCCACTCGGCCGCGGTGCTCAACTGCAGTTACAAACTCTGGCACCGCTGCCGAACGGCAAACACACTGTGGTGGCAATGGACACTTATTTTGTCCAGCAGGGTACATGTATGTTTATAAATTACCGGTACATAAAATTTGAAGATGGTCATTAAAAGTGTACTACGGCTCCAACACCAATTCTGGAAATTGTGTACCTGCAATCTACTAGTAATGTACATATACATGTACTAGTATGTATATTCTCGTATATTATTTTCACTTTTTGGCAAAAAATAATTATTTGGCTAAATGATATGCTACAATGCCATTTTATTAATACCAAAAATATTCAGAAAAAAGATACTAACATTGTTTCAAATATAATCGAAAATACCCTAAAACGTTTACTCCACTACTCCAAACTGGTACTAGTTCATGTACTTATATGTACATGTAGCATGAAAAAATGTACCTTCACAAATAATACATGAACAGGGAACTTTATAACATTGAACATGATTGCATGCATTTTGGTGACTTTTTAAGCCGATATCACAATAAACATTGTATTAATTACCCGGGAGTAAGTGAGGTACATGTAAAGCAAAATCTCTCACAATTTAAGAAATATAAATCGTGCAACTTTGAGTTACCTGTAGGACCTTCACCTACAATGAACTACTTTATTAAGGAACAGCTACATATACAACTGTACCGGAATGTATTGACTAAGAAATACGATATAATACATGTACGGTACTTGCACTATTTTATCAATATTATAAACTTCCATGTCACAACATCAAAAAGTTCCCAGGTTTTGTACTGGGGGAATACCAGTATGATATCTACGGGCATACTAGTATCTGGACTCCTGGAGAAGAGATTCTTCGCAAGAACTTAAGGGTGTGAGGGAGGGTTAGTGTTTTGAAAACTTTTGGTTGTATTTGGGGGTTTCCAGCACTTTTGTTCACAATATGCACTGCCTAAACATTAAATCCTTTGTCTTTGAACGAAATTGATACCAGTAAACAATTTGTATACCGTACTTATTTCTATGAATATTTTGCAGTTTAATATAAGATGTGTCAAATGAATTTTGGGCTGAAGTTTCTTAGAAGCAAGAGAATGTGCCGCCATCCTTCGATCCCCATACCACCAACCTTACTAGTACTGGGTCAGGTTTATTTCCATTACAGTTCCAGAAATTTGTCTCGTTGTGGTGTGAATCTTTTGATATATAAATTATATATTATAAAATTATAAAAGTTTTCCAGTCAGAGTGACAAATAACTGGAATAAATTACCATCATCAGTGGTTACTGGGGAAAGCCTGTTTGAATTTAAAAATACATTGGACAAATTTCTTGACAAAAGTGACAAACATTATGATTACAATGCACCATTAATAACTAAGATAATGGAAGACGAGCTGACAAAATAGCCTGCTGTCAGGAACAACACTAACTAACTTGTAAGTATAATACCTGGTATATTGTACCGGTACCTGGTTTAATATTCCGTAAAGCCTAAAGGTGATTTTCAACAAAATAATGGGCATACATGTAGCTACCGGTATATTTCTTTGAAATTTTTCAAGTTTGGGCGAAAACGGAGAAGTCTAATGACATTGCCATCATCGTTATTGTTGTTGTTGAATTTTCCTCCGTTATATCGGAGCACCCAGGTAATGTTCTGTAAATGGTTGTTGAGTTTATCCTCTGATTGTATCGTTGAATAATCACATTATATATGCACAATAAATCACAAGTCGGATGAGTTAGTGGAGAGTTAGTATGAAGACACTATATAAGAATTTATCAAGTCTTGGTAATGATTAGATCAGATTGAAACTGTGATGGCAAAGGCAATTGTGTATTGTTGCATCTGAATTTTGCCTTTCCTAATGTGGTGTAATTCATAAATTATAGCCCTACTGATACACTCAATTGATTCAGTAACTTTGCTAATTTCATGTGTACTGGAGCTGATCAGTGGGTGAGAGCTAGACCCAGTTGAGTCACATACATGATATACACATGTATGAGACTCAGATTGGGTCAGTAGTGGCCGGATCTGATGCTCATACCTTTTCTAATTACAGGCGACAAAGGACTCCTGGTCGCAGATTCTGCTTGGTTCTCTTATTATGGTGACAATAAAGACAAGATTCCACCAAAAGTTCCGAAATCCGCGCCTTCATGAGCTAAAATAAAGACTTTTGTCATTTGTGCAAAAGAAATTGTTGTCTGTCTGTTTACGGAAGCGATATTTCACCACATGTTAATGCTGTTTGTCATGCGCAGTTCAATGTTTCATGACGGTCAATAAAACGTGTACTCCACCCCGAAGACGACTGTTGGAAATGTGTACTTGGAAGATATTATGGAAAAACTAAATTCTTTTGCTAAATGTTATGCTACTATGCCAATATATTACATATGTAATAAAAATATTACCGAAAAATTATCAACATATACTTTTTAATAGAATTGTTGCATCGAAAATATACTATTTAAAAAGTGTACTCCAAGCCAGAATGAGAAAAAGTGTAGCCGAGTTAGATCATGCTTTATTACCCACTTCTACAAAATGTTGTATTATACTTTCAACAAGTTGTAGAAATATATTGGTGATATGAAGTAATTATTTTATTCAGTGAAACATAATCAGTTCTCACATTTGTCATGGTGTCAAAAAATGACATACTCCGGCCCTGACGCCGACTCGGGGAAATTGTGTGTATACCGGTACCGGTACTCGGAAGATATATGGTATAATTGCATCACTATACGGTATATATACTTATACCATTGTTAACTTCATTAAAAGTTGAACAAAACAATCATTCTCCTATTATAATAAAGTGTACATCGAAATAGCATTAAAAAGTGTAGGCCTACTGCCCTACTCCTGATCCGACTCATACATTTGGCCAATATCGGGGTTTTTTTTTTCATTCAGTGTCTATTTGTTCAGTTTAATTACGGTACCTACTCTCGTCCTGTATCTGGGATTGGGATAAGCAGACTTCATGGTAGCCGTTTTGTTATAGTTTTCTTTGTCCTGGTTTTCCCCCTGCACTAACAGCTACAAACTTGCACCATCATCTGGTCGTCCGTTGTTCGCACAGTAGTGAAACAAACGCTATTTATTTATACCATATCAGGAATAGACTCACACGGAATGCTCTTTTCCAAAAGCAAATATTTTTATGTGTAACATGTTTTCATATTAGCGAAACAAACGCTAATTATAATAACCTATTTAGTGACACTTTAGTGATAATATATCGCCATTTTATTGTTCATAAATAGGCCTAACAAGTTTTGAGACTTTTTTTTACCATACAGTTTCAAGACTGGTTTATAGCATTAGTCTGTTGCAGTAAATCGATTCTGATAACTAAAGCTTATTTTGAACAAATGTTGTTATTGTATATATATATACGCAATAGGCACACGAAAGCAAACCTTATGGGTGTTAGAATACAAACACAGTTCGCGCAGCTATCAATGCGCGACGATGTGATTATGTCATTTTTGACACCATGCATGACAAATGTGAGAACTGATTATGTTTCACTGAATAAAATAATTACTTCATATCACCAATATATTTCAACAACTTGTTGAAAGTATAATACAACATTTTGTAGAAGTGGGTAATAAAGCATGATCTAACTCGGCTACACTTTTTCTCATTCTGGCTTGGAGTACACGTTTTAAATAGTATATTTTCGAAGCAACAATTCTATTAAAAAGTATATGTTGATAATTTTTCGGTAATATTTTTATTACATATGTAATAAATTGGCATAGTAGCATAACATTTAGCAAAAGAATTTAGTTTTTCCATAATATCTTCCAAGTACACATTTCCAACAGTCGTCTTTGGGGTGGAGTACACGTTTTATTGACCGTCATGAAACATTGAACTGCGCATGACAAACAGCATTAACATGTGGTGAAATATCGCTTCCGTAAACAGACAGACAACAATTTCTTTTGCACAAATGACAAAAGTCTTTATTTTAGCTCATGAAGGCGCGGATTTCGGAACTTTTGGTGGAATCTTGTCTTTATTGTCACCATAATAAGAGAACCAAGCAGAATCTGCGACCAGGAGTCCTTTGTCGCCTGTAATTAGAAAAGGTATGAGCATCAGATCCGGCCACTACTGACCCAATCTGAAGCTCTAAAGAGTGTAAATTTTTAGAGCTTCCCTGGAGCTAGGTGAGAGCAATCCAACAGACATTGGGTCAATAAATCTTAAAACAGGTTTACATACCTTCCCTCTATTCTGCAGTTGTGTGTGTCCATCACAAGTGCAGCATTTATTGCCTCAAAAGTGGAGTTTTCCAGGAGCTTCATTTTACTTGTAATTCTTGGATTTGATCTGTTCACAATCTCACAGATATATTTACTATTTAATTGGCAATCCTTTTGGTGTCACTCGACAGTTGTAACCGAATTCACTCGTTGTCAATATTTGTCACACTTACACGGAAGTGAGAAATATTCAAACTTTCTTTTGTGAAATTTTCAGTTCCTTGTTTCGTCCAGAGAAATAAAAAAAAATTAAAATAAATTTAAAGAATGTGAAACAAGAATAAAACACGACGAAGGACAGTTCTTCGGGATACTTTTAGGGTGACGTCTTAGTACTTTTGACATTTTAACCTCTCGTGAGTTGAAATCTTTTCCGTTTTTATCCATGAAATCGGAAGTGTAAACAACCGCCATTGAAAACAGCTGATAAATGTCAAACAAGATATTTGCTTCAAAATTGTAGCTCAACCAAGTACTTGATCTCGAGTATTGTTGTGTAATCCTTTGCAGTGGACCAGACTATTATCAGAATAATTGGTGTCTGATTTCTATATGCTGAGTAAATATGTATATTTGAGTCGAAAACTTCTTAACAATTTTACCCTTCACAAACAAAAAATTGATAAACAATCCCATAATACATCGTGAGTCAAGGATATTTATAGAGCGGTGTTTCGAAAATAAAGTCCGGGTAGATAAAAAAAAACTTAAAGATTGCTGAAACGGATTGTTGTCGAATAAAAATATTTTTTGTTTATTTTGCTCGAATAATTTGTTCTTGTACTTGTTCTTGTCGTTGTTGTTCTTGTTGAAATCCACTGTTCACTATCTGTTGAATAAAGACTCACGTGCTTTGATCCCTCAGGTACTGTAACTGCAAATACTAATACTCTCTACTTCATAACGGAATTAACCTTTACTTCTCCAGATACCCTTCTGTCTTGTCTCCACGAACCCTGGCATCTCGATCTCATATTATACCCCCTTTTTTTTAAAGGGGGGCATACTGTTTTGCACATGTCCTTGCGTGCGTCCGTCTGCGTGTCCGTGCGTACGTCCGTCCGATGTCTGTCCATGTCATAACTTGAACAGTAGTACTCGGATCTCAATGAAATTAGGTATGGATGTTCACTACTATGAGGACATTAAATAGAGGGTTCCATCGTTTTGTTCGGATATTCCATTCTAGAGTTATTCATCTTTGTTTATCTGGAAATGTTTGATTTTTGGTCCGTCTAGTGTCTGTTCATGTCATAACTTGAACAGCAGTGCTCGGATCTTAATGAAATGTTGTATGGATGTTCACTACTATGAGGGCATTCACTAGAGGGTTACATCGTTTTGTTCAGATTTTCCATTCTAGAGTTATTCATCTTTGTTTATCTGGAAATGTTGGCTTTTTGGTCTGTCGGGTGTCTGTTCATGTCGTAACTTCAACGTTTGTGTTGGGATCTCAATGAAATTTGGTATGGATGTTCACTACTATTAGGACATTCAATAGATGGTTCCATTGTTCTGTTCCGCTTTTCCATTCTAGAGTTATTCATCTTTGTTTATCTGGAAATGTTGGCTTTCTGGTCCGTCTGGTGTCTGTTCATGTCGTAACTTGAACAGTAATGCTCGGATCTCAATGAAATATTGTATGGATGTTCACCACTATGAGGACATTTAATGGCACATTCAATTGTTTTGTTTTGGTTTTTTGTTCTATATATATTTAGTTATTCATCTTTGTTTATATGAAAATGTTGATTTTTGGGTCCATCTGTCTGAGTATAGCAGTAATAAGTTATAGATATGCCCACACTAGGCGGTATGCCACAATGGGGTATGCACCGGACGATAGTCCATCTCTTGTTTATCACTTCTTCCCTCTCGACAGTCCACAAATTTCACAAATCATCATGTTCATTGTATATATAATCTGAGCAATTGTTAAGAAACGATAAAAAACATTGAATTTTAATAAATTTGAGTGCCAGTGTAAGTGGTTGAAAATATTATTTGTTTTTCTTTCGGTCCCAAGATTGAACACTCCAATCGCCAAATAGCTTTATATTGTCTTGGCTCTGCGAGAGAAGGCTTCATTTGTATAATAATGTTGAGTTAGATTTTTAATTGCATAATATATCATCATATCCCCATGCCTCGGCCTCGGCTTACACTTTATAGTGTGTCCCCCAGTTATTGATAACAATGTTGTTATGCAGTGTGGTCCACCCTTATAAGCAGGGAGCGCAATCAACTGGAATTTGACCACAGTGTTAAGAGATATGGGTGGTCAGCTATAACTTGGTTATGCATATGAACTCATGACCCAGAACTCATCTGACCTCAATTTTCATTGATCATGCAACAGGCATGCCATGAACTTTCTCAAATACAGAAAATTATTTATCGGTAGTTGTATTTCTAATTGAAAATAATCATTAAATTTCACGAATCAAGTAAAATTAATTCTCCTCGCATGAATGATCTTCATATATGATATCAATGATATATGAACTGCACTTTTGAAAACAATTCTATTTTACAGAAGTTCAAGTCCTTGGTACCGGAAAATACAGTGAAATTATAAATATTGTTCATGTCATATAAAAGTAAAGTAAATGAGGTGATTAATATTGTGTCACAATAATCACTTGTACCAAATTTCACAAAGAAATTCCAGACAAATTTTGAGAAAATTCATTTTGAAATACCAGGAAATTTAGGCAAAACGTGCGTCTGACCCTTAATGTGATGTGAAACACCCCAGTAGGGTGATCAAATAGAAATGGAGGATAATCTTGCTCAACGTAGTTATTTTTTACAAATATTAACCCAAACTGACAACACACACCGTCATTCTTATATAGTTATAAAAATTCAGTGACTCTCGATGGCGAAATCGTTTTTGTTACTTTATCGCCAATAGTTGCGACCCGAATCTAGAAGTGAATATTTACAATTGAGCGTAGTTCAGATGATGTTTTCTAGTGGTGCGGTCGACTTGCTTGAGATTTTCAACTATGTAGTAGAATGCTACATTCCTCCTGTTGGTATAGTGCCTGAATACTAACGTAACAGTTTAACCATAGATTAAGGAAGGATTTTTAGTCTATGGTTTAACTCACCCGAGCAAGTCCAGACTCCAAAATATGTCTTTAAGTCGCGTGTGTGTGTATATATCTATCAACCAAGAGTTCTCTATGGTCACTTTTGTCTTCTCCGGGACTCGATTGAATCTCGGTTGATTCTATAATCTAATATAAGCTTATATAATTATGTTTTATTTGGATACAACTAACGTCATTCGCAATTAGCTGTATATGTAGATATAATTTCTGTATCCGTTGAAGATGCATAATCCGAATTAACGCTCGTGAATTACTATTTACTTGGCATCGGCTGGTCATCGGTGGTCAAAAATATTTGATTCGAGTCGAGGAACCCACCCACCAAAGCTCAGATCGATCAGATATCGATTTTTGAAATCACCACCAATAATTTTTTAGTGGCCCAGTAAAAGTCGACGAGAAGATGGTCTCGGACCGAATTGTGGATGAAGATGGATAACTCTATAAATCAAGTGGCTTGTTTTTGTGTCAGATATTTGACAAACTGGCAAAATTTCGTTAAATAAAATGTTGATAAATAACAGGTTTTTGGGCATTTTTTTTACTATAGTTGACTGTGGTTAGCATAATTTTTGTGTAATTAATCGATTCTGATAAATGAAGCGGCATTTAAAAAAATGCTGTTGTTGTTATTGTTGGAATCTGATGATATGGGGACCATCGAATCGGATTGAGTACCTTTAACAATGTTCAACACCATGCTCAGTTATTAGCCACGATTGCTTAGCCGCAATATATGACATATATAGCATGCATCATTAATTGGTTCATTCGTGTGAGTAGTTTTGCCGCGGCTTGATTTCGCGGGAGTTTTTTTTTTAGTCATTAAAGGTATACACTCAATCCGTTTCGATGGTCCCCATATAATCAGATATCAACAACAACAACACATTTTAAATGCCGCTTCAGTTATCAAAATCGATTAATTGCCCAGAAATAATGTTAACCACAGTCAACTATAGTATATAAAATTGCCCAAAACGTGTTATTTATCATAATTTTGTTCAACGAAATATGGTCGGATTTTCAAATATCCAAATTTCAAAGCCACTTGATTTTAGAGTTATTCATTTTCATCCGCAATTTGGTCCGAGACCATCGGTTTGACGACTTTTTACCGGCCACAAATAAGTACACACATCTCGAGAAATAACAAATTTCAAAAATCGATATCTGACCCTTCTGATCGAGCTTTGATGGGTGGGTTTCTCGACTCGAATCAAATATTGTTTACCCACGAGGCCAAAGAAATAGTAAATTGGGAGCATTAATTCGGATTATGCATCTTTAATTGATTTGCCTTCACAAGAGCTGGGCCGACCAACTTTGATTTTATAAAGACTATAGCTTTAAAGCCAAAAGATTCATCCCAACCCTATTTTAGAGTCTAATTCCATCATATAATATATATATTCCTTAATTTCCAACAAGATAATAACATCATTGATCATTTATCCTTAAAGATATACGGGCGGCTTTCGCATGGGCATAGCTGTTAAAATAGTCACATCTACTAAAAGCGCCATAAACAGAAAGAACATTATATAATAGATATATGTAATTCTTATACCAATCATAAATATCGAGTACATTATCATGTTATTGTCATGTTTGTACGCTTTGTTATGCATGTAAACAACATCAAAACCGTTACAGAACCGTTTGTTTATAGAACTATATACCGGATCGTCCAATGCAACTGTTCCGTTGCGATGTGGTATTTTCTCCTAATCTATATATGGTAATACATGTATAGATATATACCAAATAAGTAATTTACTATGAGGAGTATTGTAAATTTTAAGTTGTAGACGCACCAAATTAGGGGTTTTATAACCGACGTATTGAACAACACTCGACTTGTAATTTCTCGGACACAAAGCGTGTTTTGTGAATAACATCGCATTCATATCATCATTTTGCTATGCTATTAGTATATTCTTGAGGAAATTATCATAATTTGATAAATGTTATTCCTAAATCATATAACCTACAACGAAGGCCACACGTCCCTTTAATGACACTGCAGTTAGTTGTTATTTAACCATTACTCATTTATTTGAATTTTGCATGCATGAATTAGACTTAATTTGATTTGAATTATTTGCATGATGTCACTGTGTGCTTTCTCATCGTTTGTATATTTTTGATTTGTTATTATCGATCGAGCTCTTGAGGGTCTCATCAGCCGTCAATAAATCATAATGAATTTAATTAGTGTCGCCTTTTTCAAATTTATAGTTCCCTGACTATGCAGTTAATTCAATATTTTAAGTTTAAATATCCAGGGGGGATGGGTAATAAAAAAAATTGCAGGAAGGTATGCCGGGGTGGGTGGTGGACAAGGGGCAATAATTTTTTTTTTTTTTACAACCTCATGCAATTTTGTTTTTACTAAAGACCTTTTGTGCCCTTATTTGACATTTGTAACAGTCATATTATAAGAATTTATAACAGCTAAAACACCATATTTGTGTTACTGGGACCTCATATGGGCCTTAGTGGAGATGACATTAAGCTATGGCATATTGCATATATGGGACGGTGAGGTGGAAAAATTCCTTCCCGACACCCTATACGGAAAGAAGCTTCGAGAAATGTAAAACTGAAATAAATAAACTTGTCTTGATGTAACTATATAGCCTAGATCAGTATGTGCATGGAAAAAGAGCGAGCAACTGTCTCAAACATTAATGGGACTATCAACGGCTAGAACATAACTGTCATCAGGGCATCAACCCAATCAGTGAATTATTGGATGTCTATCATATCAGATGATCTCTCGCAAGACCTAAGTATCAATGTCTGGTATAGTGCTGTGACTGCATGCTTGTCATCTGTATATACCCAACGGTGCACCTACAGCCAAATCAAGGTTATACTACACCGAACAACATTTATATATAGTAGGGTCTGTCCGTATTTTTCTCTCAGACCCCTGGACTGAGTTCAACCAAATTTTGTGTGGTGACTCGGGGTACCCTGGCGGATGTTATAATGGTGTTAGTTTTTCAAAATATTGAAGTAAAAAATAGAAAATAAAATTGGTTTTGTTAAATTGAGCAAGGAGTGCAATCTAAAAAAAAAATTTAAAACAATATATATAAATCAAAATGTTTCAACGATTAAATTTGCTTGAAGCAGCTTTGAAGCGCACAAAGGGGCCGCCGCTAAATAAATTATTATAAGGCTCCGTCTAAGATCAAAATATGCGCGAAGTCCCACAAAGAGAGCCACAGGCATCTCTGACGCTGTTCTGCTAGTTTAGTATAAATAGAAGTAAGTTGCTCCAGTAGACTAACATAAGTGGAATATGTTAGATAATTATTATGGGCCGGTTGACAAACAAATCAGGAAATAGTTAGAAATTATGAAATTGTGTGTATCCTGCACATGCAATGACCTAGGTTTACAGATGATCAGCAATTTATAACACATTTTTTTTCAATTAAAACAGCTTCTGAAACAGGTTGAACTGTTATTTGAACTAAATGAGATCATTCCCAGTCATATGAGTGATATCAGTAGAGTTGTATGCGGTTTCAGACCAAATTTAGTGAAATTTTGGGGGTGGGTGCAAACAAATAGGGAGTAAAAAAAAAATTGCAGGTTTGGGGATGGTGGGTCCCCGAAAATGCCAGATGCCAAAAAAAAAAAAAAACGGCATACCTTCCTGCAAATTTTTTTACCACCCCCCAAACTATCTCAATTAAAATAGCAAAAAATACAGAGCAGAGCGATTAACAGTTGCATGCATGCTGCCTTCCGACCACCCTTTGTTTGACCTAAATCGGTCAAGGGGGGGGGGCGAAACATGACATGTATCCCCTATTCTTTTAATCCCTCTGGACGGCGGCTATTTTGGATCTAGGAGCATATGCATGGGGTGTGCACTGTGGAAAGAGTAAGTTGTTGGTCACTATACAACAACATTTATTTCATACCGAAATATAAAATTTTCGAACAAGGAAAAACGGAACGGAAGACAACTTATTCGTATATAATATATATCTATATTATTGAGTATACAAGCTGAAATATATATAATATATATTTATATTATTGAGTATACAAGCTGAAAACGGCGGCCATTTTTAATCTGTCGACCATATATGGATGGTTTGTCGGAAAAAAACGTTCATGCCAAATGTCATGCTTGCATCATAAAGCGAACGATTCTGTTACCATTTGACACAAAAGTGAGGCATATATACATAGAAAGAAAATGTGACTCACCGCACCGAAATTGGTGAATAACCAGACAAATACCTATCAGTCATTATTTGAATATTTTTTATTTTTTTTTAATATAGCTGCTAAAACTCATTAAACTGTCATTTGGAATAAAGGAGATCAGTTCCCAGTGGTATGAGCGGCGAAATGCGCAGTGATTTATGACTTTTAGGGTGTTTCGGACCAAAATTAGTTAAATTTGGGGACGGGTGTCAAAAAATTGTGAGTTAGAAATATTTTATTTGTAGATTTGGTAATGGTTGGACCCCGAAAATGCCAGATGCCAAAAAACGGCATACCTTCCTGCAAATGTTTACTACCCCCCCCCCCCATTCTACCCCAACACCCCTCTCCCACGACACGGTCATTGATTTTCGCAGGATAATTATCCATCTCCCGGTTGTAGTTTTCAAATAGCGAAAATTTTGCCCGAGATGCAGGTGCCCGGATAATAATCTGACCAATGAAATTTCAGTTTATTTTTAGCTCCAGCACAGCCAAAACGGTGATTCTTTTTTATGTTTTTTAGCAGAAATTTTCTTTTCATTCTTGATAAAAATGTCCAGAAATGGTACACTCTTTGTTAATATAACTAATGTAATTGTTTGCGTCGGGTATTTAATTCGTTTGTTAGCAGAAGTTAGACAATGACATTTTTTTTCAACGAAACGGATACTAAAACTGAAAGTGGGCACTTTTCGAACTCGCAACACGTGCGGAGAAAATTCTAACGTGAATTGAAAATTAAAACATTTGTTATTCGTGTTTGATATTTGTATTACTGCTTGTATAAATTTATTATTTTATATATGTGTCACATTTTTGTGTATTTAGCACTACATTAAAATTGCATCGAACACTCATTGTAAAGGGAAGTCAGTGGCCGAGTGGATAGCGTACTGGTCTCTCGTGCTAAAGCCTGTAACTTAGTAAGTGTAAACAGTAAAGGTCTAGTCTGAATACATACTGTCTAATTACATTGACAATAATGGAGACCCCAGGCTAGTAAAGGTCCGGCGATCGATTCCCGGTCGGGTATTATGACAAAAATCCAAACTTGGTCAGATTACCACGTTGTACGATAGTCCAACAAATTAGACTTTCGGATTAATTGGAATTTTAATATTTGGACATTTAATTTATGGACCATTTAATCCTTCAAGGAGTAATACAATCGTAAATGTCCAAATATTAAAATATGTATTAATCCGAATAGTCTAATTTGTTGGACTAGTTGTACGACTGAAAAGTCTCATTCGTGATCACACAATATATATCTGAATACAAAACTGACTTCCCTTCACGGCGACATCATGTCCAGGTATGTTGTCGTGAGTGCGGTACGCTGTCGGATCGGGACCCGACATAAATGGCTGACCCGTGTACATGGGTGACTATGTGCAAGTTAAAGAACCCGGCTGTAGGTTAGAGTAGCCCACCAAAGCACCGACCACAGTCGAGAGCTGGACCCTGTCTGTAATATTACCCGAAAGGGGAGTTGACAGGTAATTCTAGATAGTAAATATAATCTCCGGTCTGGAATCTTTAGATTATCTTTGCCTCATGTTAGGGTATTTGGTTATAATAGCTTTTTCTACACAGGAATAAGATAAGATAAGTTTATTGGCACTAGAATCCACGTTGTGGAATAATTATGTAAAATATATTGAACCTAACTGCAAGTTGGCTACATGGAATCACCTAATAAAACAGGAATTATTCGATAAAATTTTAGGTACTGAGGAATCTGACTTTGTATATTATTAATTTAATGGTGTGAATCATGCTATTTATAATACTGTACGACCTTATGAGAACTTGTGCTGTGGCCGGGAGCTCATAAAAGCCGAACACAACCGAACATAACCGAACACAAGTCCAAATAATGGGAAATTTCACGAATAAAGTTCATAGGCATATGTATTCATGTTCACACTATTACTATACGAACTTTGGTGGAGTTCGGGCCAATAATAAGTGTTTTATTCGATATTTTGTAAAACGCGTTTAGTGTTCGGCATAGAAAAGCCGAACTTAAGTTTATGTTCGACACTCAGTCACCGGTAATTAATTAACACATATATATGCATAGATGTGGCGTTAGCTGGCGTTTGGGATATATAACTCTATATACAGTCTACTAAATATAAGACCACCTTGTAAAGTTCATAGGCATATGTATTCACGTTCATACTATTACTATACGAAGTTTGGTTCAATAATGAGTGTTTTGTTGGGTGTTTTGTATAACGCGTTTGTGTTTGGCATAGAAAAGCCGAACACAAACTTCTGTCCATGATTAGATTATCCGCTGATAGATGATAATTAATATCTGCCAGAAGGGATTTGGCAGGTTTAATTCGCGAGAAAAAACGTGTTTTGTTGTCCATTTTCGTCTGCATTCTCACTAAAATGTTACCCCCCCCCCCCCCCCCATATCATGCTGTATGGTGGAAGCCGATATAAAGCCAGTGTTCAACTTATCGTAGAAACACATGCATCGAATACCGATTGAATTGAAATGAATTGTCTGAATACGAATAAAGAGCGTTTCGTATTGTATCTTTTTAAAAGTCTGATATGCAGGAATTTAAGATCGTTTTCAAAAATGTGCCTGATATGACAGGAATGTGATATGAAAGGAATAATTATTTTGCGCCAAGATACATTTTGACGCTTGCTAGGGTTGATTGATCTAGTTTTGCATGCCTTTACTCTTTTAGTCTGACATGGCTTCTTGGCCATAGCCGCGGTTTTCGGTATCGCCAAACGTCCGTCAGTCGAAATTTGCCGAAGATTCTGGCATAAATTAAATTGGTCACCAAGCGATGACTTAGTAAAAAGTCATTGATTTTCAATTGCTGGCACTCTACATGAAACCATCGGTCACACATATCGCAGCCGATGCTGCGTATCTCGTGACATTCCTGGGAACAAACACCACATGGGTAAATCAATTTGGAATTAGGCATGTAGAATTTTCAGAATTGTGATCAGAATGCCAAATACTGCTGAGATTGTGATTTGCCAAATAATATCATACCACATTCTTATAAAGAACTTCTCGGATATTGCACCATGAACTCACTTTCTTGTCACTCCAATATTGTTTTTACAATCGTACGTTGTCTTTCATGGCGGGGCCCACCAAAAGCATGTTGTTTCTATAATAGTATAGCGCCATCAAATACTGATTGCAACTAACTGTCAAAACACTGAACTACAATAGGTGAGAGACCGCCACCAACAACAATTAAAGCCTTTCGGCTTAGTGACCATATATCTGATATTAATTATCACCTAGCTAGACAGCCGTTATAGACTAATCCACGAGAGAAGCTTGTGTTCGGCTTTTCTATGCCGAACACTGAACGCGTTTTACAAAATATCGAATAAAACACTTATTATTGGCCCGAACTCCACCAAACTTCGTATATTAATAGTGTGAACATGAATACACACCCCTATGAACTTTATTCGTTATATTTCCCATTATTTGGACTTGTGTTCGGTTATGTTCGGTTGTATTCGGCTTTTATACGCACCGCTGTGGCCTGGTCAGTCATGTGGTCGGTTACCATTAAGGACCCAGCCCTTTTAATTCAGATTATTTGGCTTCGGCAATCTGCTACGGCAACCCTTTATCGTGGCCCAGTTTGCTTCAGCAAATGGCTTCGGCATTGCCGATTGCCGTAGCCAATTATGAGGGCTGAGGACCACAGTGGAAATAAGCAAGCTTTGGCTTGCTTTCCTGTGCGCTCCATGATGGCAATCGATGGCATGACTTGTCAGACGAGCGTATTCATTTCTCTTCTACTACTCTATTTTCCTCTCTATCTTTCTATGTACGATGACAGTACTTGGCCAGCTGCATATATTGTCGCTGCTGCCTGTATTTAGGGATTCCATCTTTCGGTCATGGACATGCCAGTCTAAAGCCGGCCATACATGGCAGCAGTGTGTATATGCAGGTGGCGAAGAGCTGTTGGTTCTCTTACTAGTATCTCTTAAGCAACATGACAGTCCTGTTGAGGGAGGAGGGTGGGATAGCACGGGTTGATTATTCATGTTTGTATATATATATATAAAGGTACGAGTATCTATTTAGTAGTCATTACTAAGCTAGGTTTGTTTACTATCTTGTCCCTCTACAGAACTGTCAAGCTGCATTCTTGTTATATTTATATATCTATACTTGTTATACAGGGTTTCCGCTAGGGGTAGGGGAATGGGGCCGGTAGCCGTCAAGGGGAAAAATCCAGGCAAAATATCACCGGCATCTGAGACCAAATAACTCGCGTAATAATGCTTAAATTGAAATAATATATACCTGTGTTTACCTTAGGATACCATTTAGTTAGGTATGTGTTCTATGTAACACATGGCAATCAGGTATTTCTTCGTTAAAAAGCTTTATTAGAATAAAGAAATTCCGAAAAATTCATCGGCAGTCTGGTGACGTGTCGGGCCATCTCGTGCTAACGACAAGCATATCCCATTAACTTACATATTCACGTAATTTAGTTAGTGTTATGGGATTTTATCGCAGGATAAAACATCATTAATATTCTAGAGAACGCCCTTATAGGTGGAAATAATATACCAATAACATGATTTTTGAGGGCGTTATGGCTTATTAAGGGCCCGACAGTAATTATTAACAGCCCGAGGGCCTATTAGAGGCCCGAGACTCAGTCCCCGAGACTCAGTCGAGTGCCGCTAATAGTAATAGGACCGAGGGATGTTAATCATTCCTCGAGGGCCGTTAATAAACCATGATACCGGACAAAATCATGTTATTACTATTACTACTCTGTCCTCTAGTGATCACGTGATCAGTGACTTAACCGGAAGCAAGTGTTAATGCAAAAAAAAGCTTCAATAATGCCCGCCGCCCGCTTCCGGTCAATTATGGAATCTTATCATGCAGGTAAAATACTGTTAATCTACTAGAGAACGCCCTCTAAAGTGGGAATAATAGTCAAAAATCTACGGGATGAAGATATCCCGGCGAAATATCTGAGATGCCTGTAATGGGCGAGGTTGCTTCAAGTCCGGAAAGGAAGAATATGACATAGCGGTAAGACACGACCAAACCTCAATGTTCCCCTGACAAAATATGTGCATATATACTAATGCATCACCATTTACCTTCCTTTTCCCAAAAAAAGAGACATTTAATGAGCCTTTTACTTAATCGGCCGATTGACCCCCGAAGATGTCTGTCATTTTTCGCGTCTGTTCTAGTGTTGAAACGATTAATCGACTAGTCGAAATCGACGCGATTATTAAATTAGTTGATCCCGAAATCTGCTAGTCGACTAGTCGGGACACACCTACCACCATTATGCCATTGCGAAAGCAGTGCCGTAGCTGCCGTTGCCGAATTACCAAACAATTTAAACAGTTAGGCTATCGAAATACACAATCACAATTAACTTGTTAAAGCCTTCTTTGTTGTCCCTTTGATGCGGTGATTGCTGCTTTCAGTACTCGGTAGTCATGCACGAGCGCAAAACCCGGTGACCTCAACTCAATGTATCTGTCGGCGCGGCGGCGGCTTATTCTTTGAAGTTGATTATCAAAGACGGCCGTCTTTGATAATGAACTTCAAAGAATCGGCGCCTATCGCGACCGTGTCTGTTTCGGCGTGACGCAATTGATCTGAGTGATAACTTGTATAGTGCTTCAGTAAACAGGTGTTACATAATTTATTTGTTTACTGAAGCACCATCTCAGTATGCCTTTAAAGTTTATTTGTCAAATTGTGTGATATTTTCCCAATTTCCTGCTGTTACAGCTGTTATAACATTTATTTTGTAACTTTTGTTTGACTCTGTCGGAGATAATAAAGGTCGTTTCTCAAAATATCCTGCATTTCTTTATGTACGCAAATTTGTGAAGTCAATCAGTGACAATCACACTGGGCAAGTTTGAAAACAACGATGTTCGATTGGAAGTACATGTACATGTAAGAACCGGTTCGGGCCGGTAGACCATACCATATCAATTTTAAAGGAACATTTTTACACAAAGCATATACAGTGTAGAATAATGCACCGGTTCCGTTTGTTGCACGCACTCCTGCTCCGTAATCCGTGGCGCTTCCTTGATGTCCTTGATCGATGAGGTGTTTGTCACCACGGTTTAGATACATACATCAACTGGGTGGTAATTTGATTATCATAATACATCATATACCTGGGAGTCTGGGACAAATTAATAACCTATTAACCTTCAGTGATATTAAGCCAAATAATCACGGCAAATAGTGTTAAATCACTTCTTGCTTTGCGTTCGAAAATGCAAAGTTGGTTACTCAAAACAAACGGCAAATTATGTACGTATATGGGCACAAAACGGTAAATTTCGGAAGGGGTCCGACTAGTCGACTAGTAGTCGATTCCCTCTGGCGACTAGTCGATTCCTTAAAACCACTAATCGTTTCAACACTAGTCTGTTCGATCAAGCTCCATGCATACTGACTACTGTGCAGTATCGAGGGGAAAATATGCCCTGAACTCGATCGAACCGACTCAAAAATGGCCGCAATACTTTGTGGGTTGTTCGCCTGATCTTGAAAAAGGCTCGTTAAATGTCTGTCTCTTTTTTGGAAAGGGAAGGTAAATGGTATGTCAAGGCGACACATTAGTATACATGTATGTGTTGTCCGGGGAAAATCTCGGTTTGGTCAGGTCTTGTGTCATATTCTTCCTTTCCATATTATCACAACTGTGTTGATACGTGTCGTAGTATGTCGAGATGAGGTGGGCAGATTGCCGGATCAAACGAGCTGCCACAGGATGAGTTTGATCCAGCAATCTGCCCACCTCAGCAATATGTGATGCGATGACAATGATCATGGGGGCTAAAACGAACACGAGCTCTGGTGTTGTTATAATAACGACACAACAAAAATTAAATTCACAAACATTGCACGAAGAAAACTATTTAACCGAAATTGTGAGGTGGTACCGCAGTCGGCGGCAGTATAATTTACTGCGGTTTATCACATGAACGCAGTAGGTACTAGTGCCGCAGTAATACCGGTGGTCAACCTCATTAAGGAGGACCGGTCGATTAATTAAGAGCATCGCTCTAGCTTCTTCTGGCCTTATGTGGAGTTTTGATAAACAAAACAACAATAAAATACTTAAATGGTAATTTATACATTACCATGCATCCTTTAGTCTTTTTTTTCCCCCTGCTCATTTCTGCTCAGTCTTTACTATAACCGGCAATTAGTCGTGGAAACTTTTAGAGTTTTAAAAATCAATTTCTAATAATAAATGGAATACTGGTGGTTTATACATGTATACATTGTATTGATTGTGAGACCACTTATGACAGATGTTGCCAGCTTGTCACCAAAGTTTCGTATGTCCTGTGTTCCAAGCCACCGGTAGCACCCGACTGAAAGGAAAAGCATTGACAGATCTCGACAACTATAATATGGGAACCAATTTCATCAAGAAATTTTCTGTTGACAAGACAACTTGGCTCCAAAAAGCATGCATTTGTGGGGAGGACTCTGAAGATGTCAACCTCGAGACCGCTAATACCAACGAAGGAATCAAGCCGGCTATTGGAAAAACATTTAGGAACTTCAAGTTGGTTATCGTTGTAGCCTAAGGACGCATACAAAAAACTTGTTACCGGTGCATACATTTTGGCTGTTGTTGGAAAAACTCTCAGTTAGGGCCCTTCGAAGATTCGATTTGATGTTGATATCGGCGATCTGATTCGGGATCGATACCGAATGAGCTCTCCAATTCGTATATTTTCAAATCTCTTGTTAGTCTAGGACAGAGGCAGCTAAATATTTATTATAATGTGGAGTGGAGCTCAATAAACAAGGGTACATTGTAATTTCTGCATAGCAATATGTTTGTGGTGTTTCCGCTAGGATGAAATAAATGAGGCCATTGTCGTTCAGGAGACGCAATCTCAATGGTTCAATTGCTAACCATTGAGTTTTTGTCACTGAAAAGTAGTTATTTCCTTGCTGTGCTCCTGAATTGTTGGGCTAATTGTATGCTAATACCATACATCAGTTGCTTGAAATAAAGTGAAAATGACTGTTTTATTTTGATTCCGAGACTTTACATATACAATATCTCCAGAATTTGCCTTTATCTTTTCCACAGACTCCGTTTGTCAAAGATGACATCAAAGCGAGATTTTCTTGAGTTCACATGTACCGTATTTGTCAATTTTCACCATTTGGAAATATTTTAATTCTGTGCATATGTTTATTTTCAGAAATGCTGATTTGAAGATGCTCCAGTTTTGATGCTCACAGTTGAATAAAAATGGAAAACGGGTAGGTGATATGATTTTATACAATATGGAATTAGGATTTCCTTGATGGAAAAATGAGAAGAAATTGAGAGAGATTAGCAAATGCCCAGTGTTAAAAATAACAAGGTGATTTTTCTGATAACCCATCCGCCTCCAGTCCAGAGCTACACCCTACTAAATTTATTGAATAAGAAAACATATCCATCCATCAATCTCTGATCCTAGTAAAACTGTGCTGATATGGGGCTAAAAATCTGACATGAATCAGAATCATGATTCTATTCTAAGTTTGATTTTCAGAATGCAGCTAATTCATTGTAGAAATGTTATATTTTAATTTCAAGGCCTGTGATCCGTCGCCAATCTGCATTATTTATATGGTGCCATGATTGATCGTATAATTGATGAACCTTTGATAAAGCCGATAACCAATTAACCATTTCCGTCGTCGATTAATTTCTGTTATTTAATTCGGATGTCGGAAAGTGCCGGGTATTATTGAATACCGTGTTTGTTTTACACAGTTTAATCTACAACCGAAGTGTTGACAACTTTTGATCATGCATCAAAGAGATTCCGACAACATGAGTATACTTAGATGTTACTAGTAATCGATTATTGATGACCGATTATCAAAATCAATAATCGTAGCACCTCTAATTATTTAGGCCATCCAACAGCATCCAAAATTAAATATTTGCTTCTCAGGCACAGCCGCATAGATTTTTTTGGCCACATTAATATTTATTTCAAATGCAAAAAATTGCATTGTGAACTAATGATGTTCCTATAATCGGAATCGTCCATTGGCCAATAATGACCCATCAGATAATCAGACACAATGGAATATGCTTGGGCCCATACCCCACATTGGACTTTGAGGCGGTCTTGTGAACAAAATCTAGTACTAGTAGATGGAACTAAAAGCTTGCAAGTTTCTGAAGGACAACAGGCGTACCCAGTGGGATATCTCTGACAAATATGTATAAGTGATTCTGTTTACTGCCAGGGTACATTGTGTCATGTTCCTAGCCTGGAATTTATATTCAACCAAGCCGCAAGTTTTAATATAATTTCCAGGCCGGGAAAATGACACCATACACACTGGCTGGAATGATGAAGGTTAATAATTTGTTTGGCAAATTCAGACAGTGGTGGGTTATTAACTCATTGGGTTTTGAAATGTTTATCAGACAAATTAACTATGATACTTTATAATTGTATCGTAACAAAAACAGAAACCAAAATAACAATGAATAGTCTTCGACTCTTCGTGTCAATACCGAAGATGAAGGTAACTTGAATGGGAAATTTGTCACAATTTGCATTTGGCAGCATCTGAAACCTGGCGGAATATCAAGTCACGACAACAGTATACATGTACAGTAATGCCCTAAGTAATTGACTCTTTAATCACAGCAGAATTATGGGTAACTTTTCAGGATTTAGTCGGAAATACGGCTAAATCCTGAAAAATTACCCATAATTCTGCTGTGGTAAAGAGTCGATTACTTAGAGCATTACTGTATGTAATAGGAACAACAACCGGTGCTAAATATAGAATTCCATACTTTTAATTAAACTGGTTCCCAGCCAGTTAGTCAGAAAGGGAGTATGACTGGTGAGCTCTGGTTGATTCCATGGGTTTCATATCATCTCATTGATGATTGAAATGTATAGTTTCTTCACTGCGAGTGCTAAATTTTAACCAAGTGTCCAATGACATTTTCCATTTAGAGTTATCCTTTTTCTTCTTGAATTTATTTGGAAATGTTGATGTTTTGTCGTAAAATTTGGGTTATGTCCGCTCATGTTTTTATTTAGTACCGTTATAAACCATGTTTCTGTTTTTTTAGACTTATTTGTTTGCCTTTTCAATTCAGGATAAAGGAAATAGAAATCAGTTCTGGTGTCGGAACATCAACACTGAATGAGGAAGTTGTGTCTGGTGCCTGTGTCTCGCCCACAGGAACTTCAACACCGAAGCAGGAAGTTGTGTCCGGTGCCTGTGTCTCGCCCACAGGAACGTCAACACCGAAGGACGAAGTTGTGTCCGGTGCCGGTGTCTCACCCACAGGAAAATCAACACCAAAGGACGAAGTTGTGTCCGGTGCCGGTGTCTCACCCACAGGAAAATCAACTCTAAAAGATGTGGTGTCTGCCAAGTATGTACTTTATTTGATTTCCATCTTAAAATGTACTCAGGGTTCCAAACCTCAATTTACAACAGCAACATCAGGCACAACAAATGTTTTCATTAAACTGACCTAACATTCAAATAAATGTGGACTGCAATTATTTTATTTCAGATTTAAAAAAAAAGAAAAAAAGTGTTTCTACTAACTTGACAGACTGTAAGAAATATCCAACTCCACTATTAAATATTTTCAGACATATCAGATTTTGCATTTTTATCCCAAAATTCATAAATACTAGGTTTGTGAAGATAGGACCCCCCCTTTATGTTATGAATATGTTAAAGTCCAATAGGAATGAACAATTAGACATGAAAATCTCAAGGCAGGCCCATCTACAGCCCGCCTAAATTCCGGTACGAGCTGTTTCGTTAATCAGATCTTTTGATCGATTCTCACACATTTTAAGAACAAAATAAATGATTTATCTTCATAAGATTGAGCTTACAATATATTTCACTGGATAAAATAAACACATGTTTGTGGATAGTGAGAACCAGATGTCACTATCTCAATTGAGTTCAACCTTTCGTTCCGTTTCAGGTTCCTATCAGTGGAAATTGTATTTAGCTGGTAGCCGTCGCTCATTTCTTCGCTTCGATTGTCAATCTTTTAATATAATGAGCTAATATCTCCAAGTATTCTTGTTTACACTGTTATTCAATTATTAAAGATTTGAAACTATTCTCTATGTCCCCAATTGCAAACACCCAGTAAATCTATAGTGAGCGACTTGACTGCTGGAAGCAGCAATCTGCGATTGGTGATGGAATATAGATTACTTTGATAAATAAAGCAGTCATTTGTAACTGTATTCAAGCGTAAATATACTGTATTTAGTATTGTTCTTGATTGTGTCTTTTATGTAAAATTTCACTAAATGGAAAATGCTTTAACCCTTTACCCAACAAACCGGCCAAAACCGGCCAAATAAAGCTTCAACAGCCTAAACTATCTTCGGTCTGTCTCAATAGAACCATACACATATGGATATCATTGGAACCGGCTCCTTGACCACATTGTGATAGTTACGGTTATGCCCTGTGCCAATGCATTCTCTTATATATGCGAGTCGCCTCGCATATATAAGAGAATGCATTGGCCTAAATAAATTCTTTTTTTAACACTTTTTACCATTTTTTCTTACATTCTTTAACAATTTTATAATTTGTAATGTGTTAAGCCAATGCATTCTCTTATATATGCGAGGCGACCTATGGTCGACTCGCATATATAAGAGAATGCATTGGCACAGGGCCCTTCTGTTGGGTAAAGGGTTAAACATGGACAAACTCATCCAATTTTGTTGCATGGGTTGGACACAGACTGACAAACACTCTTACATATTGTTTGTGGTTCATATAAATTATCATAACATAAAAAACATAGTTAAATATTCACCATACCGTAATTACTGTGGGGGATTTGACATTCACAACTCTGGACATTTTGTTTCCACATAACAAAATTAATTTAAATGGAGTTTAACATAAAAAATAGACAAACTAACGGTAGTAGTAACTCAGATAAAATAAATCATAACTTTAAAAGTTGAGGAGGGTTATAGCCCTCCAAGGCAAATCTAGGAGGGCTATAAATAGCCCTCCTGGATTTTCTAGACCGCCAGCCCTGAATATCAAATAAATACCAACTACTTTTCACAATGTCAATGTTTGTTCTTATATTCTCTGTCATTCATAGAATTTCTAAGGTGCTTATTGTTTTAGCAATGTATTATGTGGCATAAAAAAAAATTAATTTACAACCTTAGGGGGGCACATTCGATCTCGTGTTATCTTGGACCAATCAGCATGAATTTTTTTGTATCCTTTTCGGAGATACAGCCCAGCATGTGTTCCAACTTAGGGCCAAATCAGACTTACATGAAAAGTGTTATAAACGTGCAAAAAACCAAGAGTCGCAGACAGACATGCCTAAATAATATAGTGATGTTTCCGGTAAGGCCAAAGAAAAAAGATAGTATGTTTCCGCACATTGACCGACCCTAAAAATAACCGCCGACCCTAATCTTTTTATTGATAAAAAGCCGAAAGTATTATACTGTTTTACTACCAATGCACAAACATAATGATGTTTATTAATAGTGTGCAAAACACATGGTTTCTAACATATCCTTGTGTAAAGTGACCATAAAGTGACAGCTGGACCTCAAAAGTTAAAACTCCAGGTGTGGATTGATGGCCATGATTTTGCGATTTGAATGTCCTGACAGTGGCTCTCAGGCCCGCTTTAAGCCTTGTTTGGGAGCTATCAACAGACATGGTGGGTGTGTATCGATATATATATAGAGGTTACGACCCTAATTACCTACCCTAATTTTATCACACCGTTGGCGGAAACATACTATCTTTTTTTTTTGGCCTAACAGAGTGGGAAAAAAAGTAGGGGCTGATATTAATTTCTTTTTTTAAAACATTCATATATATACATGTATGAGTACATTACTGTAGTAATAATACAAGGGATACTGACACCTTGGAAGTAATTTTCAGGAAAAAAAACTATCGCGACATCAACTGCGGACTTATTGGCTCATATCCACAAGGGTGCGGCCATCTTAAAACACTGATTTCCGGTGTAAATAATGCAGTTTGGCAACTGTTCAGCACGGTTTTACTACGATCAGAGATAGATAGGCAAGATTTTTTGCATTTTTTTTTTCAGGTCTGAGATCTGGTCTTGGGTCGGCAGTTACTGGACAAATCACTATATTTTTTTGGGCCTTATATTTATGTAGCATTGGTGATGGCTGTCATAATGCTGAACAGAATTCATCATCGAGGGCATGTTTATTTTCTAGGGACACAGATTTAGAATTGAAGAAACTCGATGACTGGGATCCAAAAGAAGCAGATTTCAATGATCCAGAGTATAACAGTTATAATAGAGGAGCAGGGGAAAACCTCCCAAGAAAAAATGATACAAAGTGAGTTACCATGGCAACAGATTCCAAGATAGCAATCCTATTAATTAGTTTCTGGTTTAATTGTGGATGTCATCTCAATTTTCATGACCCCTCCTCTCCAAATCATGATCATCATGCAGATAAATTTAATGAAGGTTAATATTTTGTTATGATTATATTTGCAGTGCACCAGCATGTCAATTGTTCTTTAACCCTTTACCCAACAGAACGGCCCTGTGCCAATGCATTCTCTTATATATGCGAGTCGACCATAGGTCGCCTCAACATATATAAGAGAATGCATTGGCTTAACATATTAAAAATGATAAAATTGTCAAAGAATGTAGAAAAATATTATAAAAATTGTAAAAAAATGGAAGTATAAAATTGTTAAAGAATGTGAGAAAAAATGGTAAAAAGTGTTAAAAAAATAAATATTTTTTAGGCCAATGCATTCTCTTATATATGCGAGGCGACCTATGGTCGACTCGCATATATATATAAGAGAATGCATTGGCACAGGGCATAACTGTAACCATCACAATGTGGTCAATGAACCGGTTCCAATGATATCCATATTTGTATGGTGTTATTGAGACAGACCGAAGATATTTTAGACTGTTGAAGCTTTATTTGGGCGTTTTTGGCCGTTTTGTTGGGTAAAGGGTTAATATGTACAGATTGGTACCGTTAGCTCAATGGCTAAAGTGTTAGACTTATAGCGGCTGTAAACATAAGGCCAAAACAAATAATACCTGTGTTTAGGGTTACATGGTCTAAAATAATTATGGTAGGTTGGGAATATTTTTTTTCTTCAAATTTTTTTATTCTGTATTCCATTGGGTCATTGACAATTCAATCTAGAATGCTTTACAAATCAGATTAATCGAAAGGTTGTTATCTTGAATTAGTCCGAGTACTAGACTAATAAAACATCTAAACATTTTTATAGGAGAGGTTTGAAAATGGGTAAGATACCTTTCGGTGCCCTTCCCACTGAACAAAACACAATTATCTGTGTCTACGGTCCAATAAAAAGTTTTGGGTAGGCACCTTTTTCCAGGGTAGGTAGGGAAACCCTAAACACAGGTATTTTTTTTTTGGCCTAAGCCTGCAAATAGTTTGCCATTTGCAGAAAGAGGTCCCCAGCGGGATAGCATCACCAAATTCACCCACTGGGGACCGTATTCTGCTTAGGTCTCATCTTCTGGGAAGTATCTATAATCTAAAATTAACATTGGTTTTTGTTACTTTTTCCCTTCTGGGAATTTTCTATATCCTCTTAATTTGCAGAAGATAAAATGCATAATTGAGGTGACTAATGGGTAAACAATACCAACTTCAACTGGGGAACTTCAATCTGATCCTTGGTCTCCCATAGCAGTTGAGGCCTAAGCAGAATGAGGTTCCCAGAGGTTGAATTGGGTGATTCTAGCTCGCTGTGTGGGATAGTCACTAAATTTACTCTCTGGGTACCTCATTCTGCAAATGACACTCACTTTTTTCAGTCTTGTGTAAACGGCAACAATGTTCGATGCTGGCCAGTTGAATGCTGAGTTTCGCAACTGTGGCTATGGGTTTTGACTTAAGCAGAGATACTTGTCGGGTCAAATTACCACTATGGGGGTATGCCAGCGCATCTTTTATTATTATTATAATATTTTGTTGTTGTATTTCCAGAGTTCCAGGATGCCAGCTGTATATCCGGGGAATTCCATTGGAACTTGAATCGGTATGCTACATTCAGATTATATATTTTATACCTGTATCAGTTTCATTTGCATAATGCATCAGCAATTAAGTAGATATGATTTCAAGCATACCCGCAGTGAATAATCTCAACAATGTTTAGCCTTTGGCACACCCTAGATGCCACAACAGTCAATCAATCGTCACTTCATATGGATCTTCATAGTCACCGCTTGTTGGGAGCTGTCAAATATAAAAAAAAATAATCAAAAACACCGGCAGCCATCTTGGATTTTACTCTTTGCATGACTTAATACCTTGGCATGCCCTGCAGCCAACATTTTTATGCCCCTGAAAATAAAATTAGGTAGCATATATTGTATCTTTTCGTGTCCGCTCCATAACATCGCGATGCTTTATTGGATTCTGTTGAAACTTGCCATAGTTGTTTGGTCACCACGGAGACACTACTCTTTGTCTTCATAACCTTTTTGTACATCACATGATTTCAACGAAACAAGGTGTGATGGTTAACCTAAGGGTGACGGTGTCGCGATATGTGTGCATTGTGGTTTGTCAAAGGTCAAGGTCAGATTGTGATCCGATTGCAAATGATGCGTTAACATACACTCTACGGATTACACATGCATTCTTGATGTAACCTTGGTCCCAGATAATAAATCTGATTTTTATTCATGACAGTAAGGGGTATTTTATTCAAAAAGACTTCATGGAATGCAACGTTGCAAAATATTGGGAGTCCAGGGTATAAATTCGCTCACGAGCTGCTTCAATACGGGGGGCATACAGTAATGCCCAAAGTAATTGACCACTTAACCACAGCAGAATTATGGGTAATTTTTCGGGATTTAGTCGGAAATATGGCTTGTTGCCATTCATCGGAATGCTCTCGGGGAGAGCTTTCCGATGAATGGCAACAAGCCATATTTACTGTAGTCCATTCTGAGTGACATTTCTGGTTAATCGATGATCCCTAACATCACATGGCTCTTCTGGTTGACATCTGGTATTACTTAAAATTTCAACTTTCCGCATTACTTGTCGTCATTGACTGGAATGTTTGACAAGCCTGATTATCGTGTGCCTGTCATTGCAGAATGAGGTGCCCAGAGGGTATATTTAGTGACGCTATCCCATATAGCGAGCTAGCATCACTAAATTCACCCTATGGGCACCTCATTCTGCTTAGGCCTCATCTTCTCTGGAAAGTTTCTTTATTATCAAATTTCTTTTTTCCTTTTTATGTTTACCCATACCATGTATGGTAAACATAGTGTCGTTGTCCGGATTGACCACTCGTCGTTCGTCCGTCCGTCCGTCCGTCTGTCTGTCCGTCTGTCCGTCCGTAGACACTTCACGTGTAATGCGATAACTCAAACATTTTCTATCCAATCAGAAGCAAATTTTGTATATGGGTATATCAGCCCAAAATACAGATCGAGTTCGAATTTGGGTTTGATCCGAGTTTTTGTTACAGAGTTATGGCCCTTTTTCGACTTAGAATTCACACATTCTGCCATAACTCAAACATTTTTTATCTGATTGGAACCAAATTTGGTATGTGAGTTTCACAGCCCAAAATACAGATCTAGTTCGAATATGGGTTTGATCCAATTTATTTTAAAGGAGTTATGACCATTTTTCAACAAACAAAAAAAATTGAAAAAAAAAATCAATTTAAAACAAAAAATATTTTTAACTTTTATATAAATAACAATAAAAAAAATGTCATTGACATTGTCATTTGTTTTCATTTAGATATTGATGATTATGATACAAGTTGATAAAAAGATTTCCAATGTGTCCCTTTAATTTTTTAATTAATTCACCAATTGCATTTGGACTACTTAGCTATTGATAAAGCTATATTATTTTCTGATGTCTCTTATGCCAATGTGCAAATAATCTGATAAAGAAGGCTATGGTATCTAATTTAAAATAAGATTCAACAATAAACATCACATGATATTAACAGTAGACTTGGACATCTGTGCTGCAGAGTTATATCTTCAGATGGTCTGATATCATTATAATTGTTATTGGTTTAATAGAGGTCAGTGTTCAACATAAACAATTCCTGTGATTTTTTGACAGCTGTGCTATATAATTGATATTAATGGGTCAGTCGTGAGGTTGCTTATCTGTATACTAGGACACATTATTATTGTAAACTTAAATTGGACTCTCTTAACCCAAGTATTCCATGTCCAGGTCACACCTACACATTTAACCCACGGACTTGCTGGCTGTGGTGGTTTAGCATTACAGATCCTGTACCAGTGCATTCTCTTATCTAAATGCCAGTGACCCATAAATTCCAATAATTTGTGTTATGTACATTTGTCTATAATAGTACATAACAGTATACTCTATAATTCAACACCAAAACTCTCATTTATCCGATCATATTAAATTTTTATCGCCAAGGGATGGGTTAACATCTGCCGATCGTGATCGGCCTCTCGTTTAGTTTAGTTTCTCTATATCTCCGAATTAGCAGATGACACATTGCATAATCAATGTTCCCAATTGGTGTACATTACACTATTCACCATTTGGGAACTTCAATCTGAGTATATGTCTCCCATAGCATATGAGGCCATTCAGAATGAGGTCCCCAGAGGATGAATTTGGGGATGCTAGCCCACTGTGCTGGATACGCCACTAAATTCACACACTGGGGACCTCATTCTGTATATGACGGGCACTCTATAATCAGGATTGATGTATGACATTATCCCCTCTCCCAAGATAAGCTACAGTGTCATTGACACTTCCATTTTAATATTCAGCTGCATGCATACTTCGTGATCTGTAATTCTGTTATTCATCTAATTATATAAGTTTGTTTGATGTGTCCTATATTCAGTTTCATTCATTATGCATTCAATTTTAACCTTAAAGTGATAAAATAGAAATGGAGAGTAATCTTGTTCAAAGTAGTTATTTTTACAAATATATCTAAATGGACAACACACACGGTCATTCTTATATATTAATTAAATGCAGTGACTGCCGATGGCGAAATCGTTTTCGTTAGCTTATCGCCATTAGAAGCGTCGCGATTTGAGTAGTAAATATTTATAATTTAGCGTAGTTCGGATAATGTTTTCTATGGAGTGGTACAGTCGATTTGCTTCAATTTTTTGGTGATGTTAGTAGAATGCTACATTCCCCCAGTTAGCATAGCACCTGAACACTAACTTATCAGTTTCACGCACCACAACAACTACATAAATGCTCTAAGTAATCAACTTCTTAACCACAGCAGAATTATGGGTAACTTTTCAGGATTTAGTCGGAAATATGGCTTGTTGCCATTCGGATGAAAGGCAACAAGCCATATTTCCGACTAAATCCTGAAATGTTACCCATAATTCTGCTGTGGTTAAGGAGTCGATTACTTAGAGCATTACTGTACATAATGTCTTTTAAGAGTTTAAACAGGATCATCATGTATAATTTGAGCATTATATTTTTATGTTTGTGTGTTTTGGGACTACGAATAAAATGCATCTGTGCCCACTATTAATCTTTGTATCTCAATGAAAGCCACCTTTGTTGAGGATACTTTATGTGGTGCACTTGCACACCTGTCAGTAAGCCCATCCTCGAAGATAAGCCAGTCTGGGTTTTTTACCCTAAATAAAACATGTGGTGTGTCTCGTAGATAAGTCTACACCCATTTTTGAGCATTTGGAAGGTGAATACAATCACATCTTTCTGTCCTGTACAATAGGAAAAGATACTCCAGGACATCTGTGGTTTTATTATTATGCCCCCGATCTCCGATGGAGATTTGGGGGTATATAGTGGAGCCCTCCGTCCTTCCTTCGTACGAATGTTTCAACTCATAACTTTGGTTTCGCTAACTCAATTCAGTTGATCTTTGGTATGCGAATAGACCAGCCGGGGGCACAAGATTTCCCCATAACTGCGGTTTCTTCCGCCCATTTTTTCCAGAGTTACGCCCCTTTTTGGACTTAGAAAATTCTGTCCGTACGAACGTTTCAACTCATAACTTTGGTTTCGCTAACTCAATTCAGAGTTACGCCCCTTTTTGGACTTAGAAAATTCAGGTTTTCATCATTAATATTGCGTGCATGTGAGGTCTCTGTAAGTGTTGTCATATTTTAACAAGTCATCCTCTATCATACTAAATAATCATGAATAACATAACTTTACAAACTGCCATTTAATAAGTATTTGCACAAAAATAAGAAAAATCCTCTCTGATTGTACAGTCGGTATTAAGTGTAACTAAATTAACTTGTGAACTCATCATACAACCCTATGTTTACAAATTAGTCCCAAAATTTACAACCTCATTCAAGTTGATCCCAAATGTATCTGTCTATCACTGTTTCTGGTTATTGCAATGTGATTTTATCTTCTTAATAATATAAATAAAATACATTGTTATCTTTATTCAATACTAAACATGATATGAGTTATAAAATATGATGGTAGGTCAGCACCTGAAGGCTAACTGAATTTTTGCACAGGGGGGGGGGGGGGGGGTCCTCGTGACTAAGCCCAGTATCCACTTTTTGAGCAAAAACATGCACTAAGTTGCGATAATTTAAAAATACGGAATCGAATCGGCAACGAAACGGATCGTGAATCGAATCGAGAATTGGAGATCATGACGCATCAAAATCACGATGAATCGTTACGACCCTATATGTTTGGGATATCATGTTCATTTCATGTGCTTTTGCATTGTTTGTTATCGAAAAAACGTATGTTGAATGTTAAAATACTATAACTTCAACATGTTCACAGGAGAGTCTGAGAACTATGTTTGCCAAACATGGAACTGTAAATGAAGTGAGAAAGATTAATCCAAAAGATTCTCAATTCAAGAACACATTTGGGTGAGTAATTCAAGAACACATGTGGGTGAGTATAGTTTGGCCTCAAAATATGGTGCTGGACATTTGCAGAATGAGGCCCCAGAGGGTGAATTTAGTGACTCTACCCTGCTGGCCAGTGTTGCCAAATTCATCCTCTGAGAACCTCATTCTGATTAGGCCTCATTTATAAATGTAGTGTGACAACCTACATAATGTGAGGTACTGAGAGGTGTGGACTGTTCCACATGTTATAGGGATTGTTAAAGACATATTATATGATTAGTTCCATACTTAAAATTGATAATATATCGTACCAACTCGGCCACTGCACCCATTTGAAGAATGTATCATCAAGGCTGCAAATAGTGTCTGTCATTTGCAGAATGATGTCGCCAGAGGGTGCTTTTAGTGACACCATAGCACAATGGGCTAGCATTGCCAAATTCACCCTCTGGGGACCTCACTCTGCTAATGTCAACTGCTATGGGAGACCTATTGATTGAAGTTCCCCAGTTGAAGTTGGTAATGTTCACCATTAGTCACCTCGATTATGCAAATTAGGGGATATAGAAACTGAAGAGAAGGAAAAAGTAACCTAAAATAATGTTAATTTGAGACTATAGTTACTTTGCTGAAGATGAGGCCCAAGCAGCATGAGGTCCCCAGAAGGGTCATTCTATCGTTACGTGTGTGACATTTAAGAGGTTTTTAGAGCCTTTATAATCAAGATAACTTTAATTTTATAAAATTATTTTAGTCAAGGGATGCTGCATTTTATTTGCCAGAGGCTAGTCCACGACTTTTGAGACATATTTTAAACTCATTGTGTACCATAAATTTTTGGCAAGACATTATTTGGTGCGTTACATGTGTGACGCACAAAAATCAGTTTTTTGCATGTCCTCTTTTTGAGTCTATATTCCTGTGAAATAGTAAGTCTAGAATATACAATAAATGTCACGTTTGAATGGAAATATGTTCAGCTATTCAAAAAATAGTTTCTGAACTGTCAACACCAAACCACCTTCCATTCCAAGGCTTATAACCACCAAAGAGGCAGCGTTACGTGTGTGACACAAAAACGTTACGTGTGTGACGCTGTGAAATTGCTATTAGATTATTGGAATTCAATACACTCAATCATATATAATTTGGCCAATAAGAGTAGTGTGATCATGTACATGTGAAAGAGGGCATTAAGTTGGGTTAGATAGATCCTGGGTTTTAAATTTATGTAATGTTAAAGTTTTTTAAGTAGTGGTCCTGCGAATATTCGATATTCGATTCGAAAGTCAAATTCGATTCGAATTCGATTCGAAATTTTCAACTCGAAATTTCGAATATACACTGACAAAAAAGTAGGCTGTTTACGGACAAGTACACACGTCGATCTTAGCTGTTTCTTCTATGCCATATTATTCCCCAAAATTATGAATATATGCAGCTTATAATTCTTATTGTACATCGCGAAAGTTCGCATGATATTAAATATAAGTATAGCCAGTAATTATACACTATAGGACGACTAAATGTATCTGAATTCTAGCTTTGAACATGGTAACCAAAAGCTCGGAGATCGCCGATGGATCGACGACGCACGTAAATTATAATAGCGATGAGACTGAGCAACGTTGTCATTTTACTATTTAAGTTTCATTTCCAAACAGAGGCGGCAGGAAGACGGCCTATTTGGCCATGCCGATCCTGTACAATATAAGCATGTTTATTTCTGAATATTTCACTGTCAGCATTATGTTTTTAAATATTGTACAAAATAAAAAATCAACAAAAAAGAAACCGCTAGCGTTATCCGCCGACTATACGTCTCAGATTCCGCATTATGTAATATCGCTGAGAATGCAAACACCACGTGTTCCCGGCGTCGAAAACTGCACATGGGCGGTGTTTTCGTTTGAAGTTGACTTTCAGTTTCGGAGCGTTCCTTGAAACTTGACAATTTGTCGTCTGTTATTCATGTTTATTTTAAACATGATAAAAGCTGCATGCAGTGCTGGAACTTACACGTGTGATGAATGCAACATGGTATATAAATCGCAAGCGTCTGGGACAACGACCCATCTAAGCATTCCAGAATTTCCAGCACTACATAAACAGGCTACGCAGTACCCTGCGACTGTTGTTGCATCTTCAAGTTTATAACATCGATTTGCAATTGTGCATGTACATGCAAACTCTAAAAATTGTGCGTGATTTTAATTCCGATAATCCGTTTAGTGGTTATATATTTAATCGTCGTGACGACAACATGGACGTTTTAATGTTTTTTTTTCTCGACAATTCTCAATTGAAGTTAATAGTATCAGGAACGACGGTTGATCGCCACATAAGTTGTTATGGAACTTCATGGAAGTTCATAGAACGTTTCACAAATCGTATAATCATGGACATTAAATGCATATTTGAGAATGCAACACACAGGTATGATTCGATTCGATAATCGATTCGATATTCGATTCGATTTCGTCGACTCGATTCGATATTCGATTCGATCAAAATCTCCAATTCGCAGGACCCTATTCTGGGGGTGTTTGCGTCATAAAAAGGGCTAAATTCTCCTTTTCACACCTTTTTAATTTTGAGATATAAAGCCAACACATCATCTCAATAAGAGTTTAAATGACATTCACATTGCAGAAACACTGTATTTAAGTACCCAGGACCCCATGGATGCTTTAAAGGGGTTACTATTAACCCTGGTCATGTCTGCATTGAGTTTAAACTGAACAGTGCCTTATGCTTAAGACACTTCAATGTGCCCTTATTGCGCACAATTACTTCAGAATGATAAAATGAATGAATTTAAGATAAAAACATGTGTAAAATACATTTTTTTTATATTTAGAAGTTTCTTCAATAAAATAAAGCCAAAAAGAAACCTGAGTTGTGTGGTTTGTGACTGGTAATGGTTGATTGTATAATGTCACACACATAACGTTACGTGTGTGACAGATATCGGAAGCACTGCAAAAGTCGTAAAAAGTATTAATATATTATTTTATGATGATCAGTGCTTCACCCAACCATCGAGTCACAGAATATAGAAAACTACGATGTATGTTCATGTAGTTTTTGAAAAATTAAAACTTTAATGTTAAATCGTTACATGTGTGACAGATGATTAGTCATGGAGATGTTGATGAATAAATGTTCAAAATTTTGAAAATGTGGGTATGTTTTAAAAAAAAAATTATTGGAAAAATATACACAATGTATTGCCGCAAAATTCTAATGTTTACTATCAATAACCTTCATGTCACAGCTTACGTGGCCACTCTGATAATTATGCAAAAATAACAGAGTTGGGTACTACTATTTCAAACAAACCAAATATATACAAACAGGTAGGCAACAATATAGTTTAATACCATTTTGGAAAGCTGAAAATCTGTACTTTTGAACGAATCAAGTGCCAGGATTATTCAGCATGTTTGAAATTTTGCCATTTTTTACAATTTTGGGATACCATATATTGACCATATCAAGCTACAAGTTACAGTGTTTAAAAATTTATAACTTACAATAAGATTCCAACAGGTATAATGAACCTAAACACTAAAAGCATCTATGCATTGTCCAATAAATTATAATACCTAGCTGGGAGAATTGAATTAAGTATTTCCTAGAATTTCAAGTAGCTTCCAGGAAAATGAAACTGATATATTTCATGTATTCTGTCAATCGTAAAACTATTTGTGCGCTGTGACGTCATATATACTGCAGGGTATGTCTGCAGGAGATATTTATAGCGGCGAAATACGAATGGTAGCGAAATCTTTCAAACTCGGAACGTGTAGCTTGTCAATAGTCTGTATTAGTCCAACAACTTACTGACGACCGCTGCTATAGTTTTAACCAACGTGTTATAAAATATAATTGAGTTTTGGCGGGAAATGGGAACATGTGCGCCGTTGTTTGTGTTTGGGGACCCAGGCGGGACAATGAATCTATTATTGACCGTACTTTGACTTTATCTCCATATTTGGGGGGGGGGGGTATGTTTTTTGTGTTTATCCTCCATGCATGTAATATGGGTCAAATGAATGGTGTTGTCACTATGAATTCCCGCTATAAAGACTGATTTGGGACAGGTTCCGTATTGTAATAGTACGATAGCACGGGATCTCGGAGGTAGATACATCCTTTGGTAGGAGAACTGCCTGTTGGCGTATGTTGATCCCTACTCTGCCTAACTCAGCAATTCGGCATTCTTTGATCAAATTATGTAATCGTATGATAGCACGGGATCTTCGAGCGTGACTAGTTTCAACCACAGAAATCCCGTGCAAAATAATATCCGTACTCAGCAGTCCGACATTCTTTGATGTTACCGCGACATTTATTACGCTGTATATAACGTCGCTATTACAATGCACACTAAGCATTACGTTGTAGTTTTGGCTCTTTGATTTCAAAGGGTTACGCTGTACCGGTAACACACTTCTCAATTGACCCGCTTTTTAACCAGTATTCTGTTTAACCCCCCGAACTCCCGTTGCAGCCGGATTTTTTATGACATATTGCTACTGACTTTTGGTACATGTATGAATCAAACAGATCATCTGCGAGGGGAACGGGTCCGTGGGACGGACCCGCAGCCGGCCTGGCGGAAACCCTGGTTATACTGGCATTATATATTGACCGAAGATGGCCACCAAGGTCACGTGACCCATGTGGGGTGGCTGCAACATATCAACATGTCTATATAGTTATAAGTACAATAATATAAGATAAATACAAAATATTGAAATGTTACTGCGTTACCCGTATCTATAGATATACAGCAATGCCCTAAGTGATCGACTTCTTAACCACAGCAGAATTATGGGTAACTTTTCAGGATTTAGTCTCGCAGAGCTTTCCGATGAATGGCAACAAGCCATAATTACCCATAATTCTGCTGTGGTTAACTTATGGAGTCGATTAATTAGCGCCTTACTGTATGTACGTGGTATATGTGACCACACACAAAAGTTCATTCGGAGCGTCAGAATAGTTTCGCATCGGAAACGCATGCATGTGTGGGTGTCCGTGCATTTCTATTTGATTTTCCGTCCGACAATCGCATGCGATAAAAATAATGCAATGCACCATACACATACGCAAGCATGTGTGGCTAGCTTTACAGTAATGCTCAAAGTAATTGATCACTTAACCTAAGTTAACCACAACAGAATTATGGGTCATTTTTCAGGATTTAGTCGGAAATATGGCTTGTTGCCATATTTCCGACTAAATCCTGAAAAATTACCCATAATTCTGCTGTGGTAAGTGGTCAATTACTTTGGGCATTACTGTACTCATATAGTGAAAGAGTTAACATACTGTCAACATTTACAGGTTTATCACCATGAAATCTGTTAAAGATGCAGAGACAGCTCTTCAAAAAATGGATGGCTTCAAAATCGGGCAAGACATTTTGTCAGTTAAGATCGCCAGATCGAGAGAAGAGGAAGAGCGACGAAAGAAACGGAGGACGGTATGTTTAAAGACATTATGTGCTTATTTCATTGAATCAAACTGAGGATGGTACATTTAAAGTCGTGTGCTTGTTTCAGTGAATCGAACTGAGAACGGTACATTTTACCATTCTATGACTGGAGCCTCCTGAAATTTTGCAAAAACCATGTGTCAATGCATTCTCTTATATATGCCAGTCTCCCATAGGGAGCCTCGCATATATAAGAGAATACATTGGCTAACAATATATTTTTCTTGATCTTGTAAGCGAGTGCAGTCTCTTATATATGCGAGGCTCCCCGTGGGAGATTCGCGTATATACAAGAATGTACTGGCACATGATCGTTAATGCTGCATCAGCGCAGCTCCCATCATGAAAGGGTTAGAAACCTCTACAAAGTTTGGTTAATTCTCAATGGCCAGAAACGTCCCTGCCTCTCGTGCATTATTTCAAATCACCAGTTCAATGAAGTGATTACTCTCTATATTATTCCCCAGAACAAATACTTAGCTACATTTGAGTCTAAGGTTATATGTTGTTTAATATATTGTCCATTTCATTCATAGATCAATGAAGAGGTTCACAGTAATTTAAAGCAAGCTTACGGTGCTGACACAGCAAGGGAGATCATTGATGCAAATAACTCCAATGAAGCAGATAACATGGTGAGTCTTAACCCTTTGAGTGCCAGGTCCGATTTTTGTATCAACCCATATACCCTGTGCCAATGCATTCTCTTATATATGCGAGTCGACCATAGGTCGCCTCGCATATATAAGAGAATGCATTGGCTTAACAATTATTTTTTTTTTTTTTTTTTTTACCATTTTTTACAATTTTAATATATTTTATTATATTCTTTAACAGACTTATTGTGTAGGTTTAGGGCCGATAATATCGGCCCCTGGCACTCAAAGGGTTAATATTAAATTGACACAACCATCAGCTTTTATCTAAGGCGAAATAAATAAGTATTGGTAAACTGGTTTCTCCTCTCCCGACCAACTTTTTAGGGTAGACAAAATATTTATTTTTCTCGTGAAATAAATGTAGAAGAAGCATTCTTTCAGCAATAGGATGTTAATGGCAAGGATCATGTCATGAAATTACTTAATAATTAAATGACTTCACTGTTTTATTTGTGTAAAACAATATATTATTTAATTAAAAAATTAATGTAGTGGGTGTATGTGTTATTGAGGAATACAGTGCTGTAGTCGTGGGGGGGGGGGGGTTTAAGACTAAATGTGCCCCCAGCTCAGTGCTGTATCCACCCACTGCATTCATTTCTTATATTTACATAGCTTTCTGATTATTTATTCCCATAAAAAAGCTGATGTATTATTTTATTTTTCGAGAATTTGAGACTGGCCCACGCAGCACATTAAGTCAGCCCCATATAAGATTTTCAAGCTCTGAGCAATGATCATGTCATCTATAATTAATTTGGTTCAGATGCAATTTGACTGAACTTTTAAAAGCACGCCCAATTATTCTGCTAATCACTTTTAGTGATTGGGTCAACAATTCTTAATTTCGTGCTCGTGTTACGGTCTGTGTTCACTGTTACTGAATTATAAAATTGGTGACCCATATATTCAGTCCAGATTGAGTTGTTATGGTAGAAGGTATGGTTTAATCATCTGCCAATTGTGAATGGCCTCTAGTTGCATGCACAGTTTTTTCTGACTTTTATAAAAAGTTCTTTTTTGCATGAACCTATTTTGTAGACCTTGAGTTCCTATAAGAGATTATTGAAATATTATATTTATATCGATAAAAGTTAAATTTTAATTATTATTTTCAGATCACTCCGCTAATGAATGGTTACATGTAAGTATTCAATTATTTCAATTAAAATGTTTCTACATACTCTTGAGTGCCTAATAAACATACAGGGCGGAATAAACATACAGGGCGGAATATTCCCAATTTTTTAATAAACATACAGGGCGGAATAAACATACAGGGTGGAATAAACATACAGGGTGGAAATTTCCCCTAATCTATTGAAATACTCATTTAAAATCCACCATAGCTCGTCCTATTATTGTACTAGTACTAATTTATATGTTACTACTACATTGTAATCCACTTTGAGAAATGGATTGTATATTCAGCAATAGTATCCCACAGGAGCTTGGAATTTGGTCAAAACCCCTCTTTTATTGGCAAAACCACCATCCGGGACCACAGGTCACGGAAGGAATGAAACAAGAAATCGTTGCCACCCATTTCGAACTCAACTGTATTCCTACAAAAAATATATTTTCACTAAAAACTTTTGGTACCTCTTACACCTTAGATGCCAATCTACAACATTCCATAGGTATATTTTTCCAGTTCTTCGAAAACCTCACTTTATTTCGGTAAGGTATTGTAAATTCACCAACGAAGACAAATCTGCGTATTCTTCATCACCCGTTCTAGAATCGGAATGACAAACGACACAAAACCATTTTTCCGGAATAACAAAGTCGGAACGAAATAAAATCGAAACCTAAATTTAAAGCCCGCGAAATTCAAAAATATTTGAAAGTGCCTGCGGTTTTTGAACTTAGGTGCCAGAAAACTTTAATCAGTTTATGTTTGCGTCATACTATGCTCGTTTTTGAAGATCTAATCCTGATGTTTTGTGCATTTTCCTGAAAATTTCTGTATTTTTCTGTGTCTGCTGTTATCATCTCATGAAAATGACGACTACCCAAGAAGATATTCTTCATTTGACTGAATGGTAATTTGTACAAAAATATTTCATATATAATTTATTTCTATTTATGGCACGACCACGTGGTATTGTTTTTTTCTTCTTATTTTATGTTCGTTATGTACCGGTAGGCCTATATGTACTACTTGACTTTGTAATGCTACTGGTTGCAATTATTGGTCATAAGGGGACCAAAACTCTCTCTCTCTCTCTCTCTCTCTCCCCCCCCCCCCCCCCCCCCCCCCCCCCCCCCCCCCCCCCCCCCCCCATGTCGCGCGCATGCGACTGGCACAATGACCTCCTTTCAAGTTGGTGCAGCTTGCTCTATCAACCGTAACCGGTTGCTTGGAGGCGGATTACGATGTCAGATTTTTATTGACCAAACTAGCTGATCGTGTCAATGTGTGCAAATTGCGAGTAAAATTATTTTGTGGACATGTGCCGTACGGATCATGGCATCACTATCACTTCAACGAACATCAAATTCACAAACTAATTGAACATGTCTGTATTTATTTTCCTCGGCTAAAAAAAATGCTAACGCAAATTCATTTCGCGTCGGCTTTTGCCTCGGCACTGCCCATTGTCGATGCTAATTCCCAGGGCTGCCGTATACTATGTGCATTGAAGTCTCACGGTGCTACCAACTACCAATTACCACTAATAAATAGTCTCACAAATGACCAATTCCTCATGAATAAATAAAATGGAAATTTGAAACCGAATGTGGTCCTTAATGTGTGGTGTTGAGCGCTATGGTCGAAGGGATATAACTCTAAAAAATTATGCGAAAATGCACGTGGGCCTTGTTATATGATTATATCCCTTTATTTCAAAGTTATTGTTTTCTCTGTCGGCAAACTGTCCGCGGCCATGTTTTTATGCAAATGGGCCCAAAATGATTCGTTCCCATTACTGACCTCAAATGGCTTTTCACATTATTAACGACCCTAGCATGATGGGGTTAGGCTTTCCCTTGCTACCCAAAAAAAAAAACCGTCTGTTTCCGGTACCCGGCCTGGCTGAGATTTTCTTGCCGGCTTCAATTTTTTTTTTTTCAGAAGTCCATAGTAACCTGTCTGTCTGTGGGTTAATAGCTATGGTTTTCCCAATACCAACAGCTGATCTAACCACCCATCGCATACACAACTGACGCATGTGTAGGCCGGTGTATGCGATCGCGCATTCTAGATATAAATAAGACAACCCGGTGAATTTACAATACCTTACCGAAATAAAGTGAGGTTTTCGAAGAACTGGAAAAATATACCTATGGAATGTTGTAGATTGGTATCTAAGGTGTAAGAGGTACCAAAAGTGAAAATATATTTTTTGTAGGAATACAGTTGAGTTCAAAATGGGTGGCAACGATTTCTTGTTTCATTCCTTCCGTGACCTATGGTCCCGGGTGGTGGTTCTGCCAATAAAAGAGGGGTTTTGACCAAATTCCAAGCTCCTGTGAGTATCCTTACTAATAAGTATTAGTACTATTACTAAATACAATTTGGGATCCAAGGATATATATTCTACTAGTAGTATGTTTTGCGAGATACTTTAACATATACAAAAATCACCCACTAATACTACTAGTAGGAAGGGAGACCCCTTACCGATTTTTGTTCAGCCTTAATACTATACAATTGTACTAGTACTGTACATGTACTACACTTATCAGCAGAAACTGCAACACTTGGAAGATAGAGTAAGGCGAGTATTTGGTAAGTATGCTTTTTTTTCCAAAACAAATTGAACATTCATAACAATATGCATTTACATTTACAAATAGAATTTATGTGAGAACCCATGCGAGCCTGCTGGAATAATGTCAGGTTTCCTTTCAAGAACTTTCTCAATAATGAACCACCAGAATACTTTGTATAGTGTACCAGTATATAAATACCCCATCCCGTTTTTTATTATCAGGTACCAACAACAATTAAACATGGGTAAACTTGTTGCTCCCAATTAGAACCCGACAGACGACAGTCACCGTCATTAAGACATAACTGGAGAGTTCGGACTAACCCATTATTTCAATGCAAATGGGGGGGGGGGGCTGCAGGTTTACTTTTTTACATTCACGACTATCTTTTTCCCCACTGAAGTCTCATTTTTATACGCCCTTTTGAAAAAAAGGCCGTATTATAGTATTGGTCCGGCCGTCCGTCCGTCCGTTAACCTGTTGTCCGGATGATAACTTTAGTTAGAGTGAACGAAAATTAGTAAAATTTGGTATGTGGGTTTATTAGCCGAAAAGTAAGTTCAAGTTCGAATTTGGGTTCCGCCCGCCAATTTTCACCGGAGTTATGCCCCTTATTTAACGTTTTTTTACTTAGAAAATCCTTGAAATTTGTTGTCCGGATGATAACTTTAGTATAGTTTATCGGAATGAATCCAAATTTGGTATATTACTTTCTCCCACCAAAACACAGGTCAAGTTCGAACTTGGGTTCTGTCCGACTATTTTTGGCAGAGTTATGCCCCTTTTTCGACTCGGAATTTTTTTTTTTTCTTATGTTTTTTTGGTTTCCGGATGATAACTCGATTTTGGAATGTTTATACGTAAAACCCGTTTTTTTTGTGGATTACATATATCGAAATACAGCTCAAGTCCGAATTTCGTTTTAATCCGATAATGTTTGCGAGAGTTATGGCCCCTTTTTTGACGTAATTTGACTTAGAAAATCCCTGAAATTTGTTGTCCGGATGATAACTTTAGTTAGAGTGAACCGATTTCAATCAAATTCGGTATGTGGGTTTATTAGGAGAAAAGACAGCTCAAGTTCGAATTTGGGTTCCGTCCGCCAATTTTCACCGGAGTTATGTCCCTTATTTGACGTAATTTGACTTAGAAAATCCCTGAAATTTTTTGTCCGCATGATAACTTTAGAGCTTATCGGATTCAATGATAATTTGTTATATTACTTTCTCCCACCAAAACACAGGTCAAGTTTAAATTTGAGTTCCGTCCGCCAATTTTTACCAGAGTTATGCCCCTTTTTTTTATCAGTTTCCGCCGACCCAAGAGAGGGCATATATTGCACGCCCAGCGTAGCTCTTGTTTAAACACTTGAATAGTGATGGACTAGTATATCTTTATATCGTACTAGTAAGAGGTTCAGATCAGATCTAATTTGCGAGACATATAAAATACCCATTACATATATCCCCCCATGTAATATTGTCACTTCGTGTCCAATACTAAAAATATTGTCACTTCGTGTCCAATACTAAATACTCGCGCGCAGCACCAAATATAACCACATGTTCGGTGCTCCTTTTAGAAATTACGTCATTGAGCTATTCCGGGGGGCAATTATTATCTGATGTTTTGATTGGTTCAAAGAAAGTCTGTGATTGAAATAGCACCGAATGACCACGTGTTCGGGCGATGGTTTAAGAAATGACGTCGATGATACAAAATGCGATTCCTGGGGGGGACTAATATCGGATGTTTTGATTGGTTCAAAATTCTGTGACTGAAATAGTTTCGATGTGTAGATAACTGAGTCTTCGAACGATCGTACAGGCGGGAATTTTAACTCAAATTTAATAATCGTACATGTACATTTATTAGGCACCCAAGGGTATGCTTTTCTAGCTGGCGATCGCCAAATCAATCAATAGTTCTCGCGTCACGAAACTGATGACTAATTTGTTGATAGCGATCACACTCTGGACCCAACAAATTGTGACAAGTCCCAGAAGGACGTTGCGTTAATGACTGTTTTACAGACTGTTGCTTTTACTGACCTCAAATGGCTTTTCACATTATTAACGACCCCTAGCATGATGGGTTTAGGCTTTCCCTTGCTACCCCCAAAAAAAAACCGTCTGTTTCGGTACCCGGCCTGGCTGAGATTTTCTTGCCGGCTTCAAATTTTTTTTTCAGAAGTCCATAGTAACCTGTCTGTCTGAGTTAATAGCTATGGTTTTCCCAATACCAACAGCTGATCTAACCACCCATCGCATACACAACTGACGCATGTGTAGGCCGGTGTATGCGATCGCGCATTCTAGATATAAATAAGACAACCCGGTCGGCCATGCTAAGCAGTGAATAGCATGGCGTAATCAAACTCTACCCTGACGAGTCACTACTGAAATCCCCCCGGTCTTTTGTGGACTGTGTATTTTAAAAAGTACAATGTATTATACTGGTAGCTCCCTTAAATTCCTTCTCGGAATTGAGCGCAAAACTTGCTTGAAAGACCATCTGTTCGCGACAAAATTAAACAGTGAAAAGCATGTGCGTTTTGGCGGGAAAAGGACAGCCTGTATTCCGTTATCAGTCCTGCAAATTAGCGTCGTAAAAAGCCGAAATCGCCATCACCATTGACCAGACGAAATCGTCATCCAAGATTAAAATGCATTGGCATCCTTGAATATTCACAGAAACACGAGTTTAACGGACTATTAATAAACAACTGTCTGTTATGAACGACACACCAACTGGGTCACTGTGTCACCAACCATACGCCTCAGTGGGTCACTTGAATCAACTCCATGAAACATTTACGACACTCTTTTTTGTTACCGACCAAGTAGCAGATACTACAGTCATAGAAACAACTTGCACTGTATGCAAACATTAAACACACATTTCTGATCATCTGATGTGCATATATGTACTGTAAGGATTATGTGATAACTTGCTGTTAATTACACTGAAAGTTGGCAGGTAATCAATTCTGCTATTTAAAACGTTCCGGGATTGAAACGAAATAAGTCGGAAATATGTGACTTTAAACCACAAACTAAATTTAGTGATTTGGTAATATGGACAAGTTGTCACTGAAAAATAATGATCACCTATGAAGAGAAATAAGAGGGGATGAAAATACAATAGGTTTTATTGAAATGGCAAGTATTTATTCCATAAAACGATCTCTCTTTAAACACCAACACCTGGAAAATTGCGTCGGCAGTAATGAATAGAATGGCATAAACAGGCCTGGAAATCTCAAGGCGGGCTGGCGGGCTGCCCGCCTACAGCCCGCCTAGAATTTTCCAAGGCGGGCTTTTTATAGCCCGCCTCGTCTACGATAGGACATTTATTATTTAGTTATTTTATTGTGTTTAATGAGTAAAATACTGCATCGAAATCGTAATTATATTGTACAGTGTGGGGACTGTGCGCATGCGTGACCTGACGGTAATGTCAAATGGGAATTATAGCGGAATCAGTAAATTCCGGAACGAACTGTTTCGTAAATCTGATCTTTTGATCGATTCTCACACATTTTATGACCAAAATAAACTATTTCTCTTCATAAGATTGAGCTTACAATATATTTCACTGGATAAAATGAACACATGTTTGTGGATAGTGAGAACCAAATGTCACTGTCCCAATTAAGTTCAACCTTTCGTTCCGTTTCCGGTTCCTATCAGTGAAAATTGTATTTAGCTTGCAGCCGTCTTTTATCGCTTCGATTGACAATATTTTAATATAATTAGCTAAATATATCCACGTATTCTAGTTTACACTGTTATTCAATTATTAAAGTTCAGAAACTATTTTCTATGTCCCCAATTGCAAACACCCAGTAAATCTATAGATAGCGACTTGACTGCTGCAAGCAGCAGTCTGCGATCGGCAATGGAATATGGATTACATTGAGAGAAAAAGCAGTCAATATTCAAGTGCAAATATACTGGATTTAATATTGTTCTTGATTGTGTATTTTATGTAAAATTACACTTTCATGGAGAATGCTTTTAACGTGGACAAACTCACCCAATTCCGTTGCATGGGTTGGACACCGACTGACAAATTGTTGAGTACAAACACTGTTACATTTTGTTTCTTGTTCATATAAATTATCATAACATATAAAACATAGTTAAATATTCACCATACCATAATTACTGTGGGGGATTTTGACATTCACAACTCTGTGGACACTTTGTTTCCACATAAAAAAAATTAATTTAGATGGAGTTATACAACATCAAAAATAGACAAACTAACGGCATTAGTAACTCAGATAAAATAAATCATAACTTTAAAAGTTGAGGAGGGCTATAGCCCTCCTAGGCATATCTAGGAGGGCTATTAATAGCCCTCCTGGATTTTCTAGATCGCCAGCCCTGCATAAAATGTGTAACCTCAGGCCCAATCTACACCAGAGATATTCATGGGAAGATTGGAACAAAACATGTTTACTCTTGCATATCCAAGAACAGTCAGTAACATTGTTCTGGCCCCATGTAATTTGTAAATAAAGGGTATCATATGATACTGTTGCATTGTGGGCTGGTAGCTGCATGGACTATGTAAGAGGAATAACTCTAAACCCATGGCAAAGCCTAATACCTTGAATCTTCACACTGGTAATACATGACCTAATAGTCCAGCAAGCTGCATAATATATTACCAGTTAACATGTACAAAAGCATGCCAATTTTATAATGCATGTTAAAAGGGTGTACTACACTACTTTATCACTTTCAAAAAAAAAACCCTGCGTGCCTACCCAGGCCTACCTGGAAAATTTTCCCCATGTTATCGGAAACAGAGATGTTTTTTTTTTTTGGCCTAACCTGAATATATTATAAGAAATGGTTTTGTGCAATTTGAGGAGCATAAACATGATTGATGCACCTTCACACAGGTTCACACTAATTTTTATTTTACCGCATACTTTCAACATTAAATGCCTATTTTGAAATAACTTTCTAATGTACCAAAATTTCAAAATTCATCCTATAACACTGTTTTTCATTCTGCTTGACATTATATTTGTCACAATTAAAGAAGAAATGAAGATATCTTCTTGTGTAATATAGCTGTTAAGCGAGCTTTGTAAAACTAATTAAAATATTTTTGCAGATACCTCGTCTCCTAGCAACTAAGCGTCTCCCTCTCCACAAGACACTGCTCACGCGACAGGTTTTTTTCTGTGACGGGTTATTTCCATTGACAGGTTTTTTCCATTGACAGGTTGGCTCAGCTGCCATATCATTCACATAAAACAATTTTATTTGTGTTTTCAGGCAAGGTGATGACAGAAGAAGAGAACAGAGATATCAAGGTGTGTGTTAACCCTTTGTTTACTGAAGGGATTCTTCCATTCAATTATAAAAAATATACATCCGAATGGTCTGCTATTCATATGGAGAGGTGTTTTAATAACACTAGTGCAGAAGACATAGGATTTCCTGTCTGGAGGAATGTTTAGATATTATTATCTGAACTTTCCTATGGCCATTTGTTGAATTTAATATCTGAACTTTTCTATGGCCATTTGTTGAACTTAATATCTGAACTTTCCTATGGCTGTTTGTTGAACTTAATATCTGAACTTTGCTATTGCCATTTGTTGAATTTAATATCTGAACTTTCCTATGGCCATTTGTTTAACTTAATATCGGAACTTTCCAATGGCCATTTGTTGAACTTAATATCTGAACTTTCCTATGGCCATTTGTTGAATTTAATATCTGAACTTTCCTATGGCCATTTAGTCCAGGAGATCGACCCCAAGAAATAACAAATGTTGCTCATTTTGACGGACAAGTGCTATCCGGTCTAATTTTGTAGTAAAATATATGTAGATTACGAAAAGCCGTGATAGCAGTGGCGAATTTGTAGCTTAATTGTCGAAAAACGTGTATTTATTGACCTACCCGACGACTGAAAATAAAAGAATTTACCGGCGACGTCATAGTGTTTACAGGCTTCCGTATAAAGGGAGATAATAGCTAACTCCGAAATTAAGTGGCCCGTGTTGATTCAGTTACTGATAAATCACCCATAATTATACAATAAATATGTCCTAGCACAATTAAAATAGGTGTGTTGGCGGTTCAAAACAAAATCTCAGAAAGTATTTCGAGTAAAATTATACAATATCGTCGCAAATTGACATTATATATACCGATTGAATATTCCAGTCGACAGTACACAACCATGGCTATATATATTTACATCGGGCAGATCTACGGAAACCCGTAATGCTATTGATATAGCGCGTCATTGCATATAATATTTATCATTTTATGATATAACGCTATTTATTTGATTACGCACTATAGTACACGCTCTTTATTCAACTCGCATATATGCACGTGTGAGAGCTATGCAAAATCAGTTCATATGCCTTGGCCTATAAGCTCGAACACAATAACTTTCTATTGTTGATCGCCTTGCTATTAGCATTATATTATATACTAAATCATATTTTTCACTGTAATTTCATATTACTAAGTTGTAATTGAACTACTGGGTGACGATGGATGATTGTATTATCATATGGACATCATGTCTGGATGATGGCAGTGATCTAGTTAGACCCCAGGACAGACAGTCATGGGATGCACTTGTTGAAGCTGCGATACTTCGTAACAACCAGGTTATAGTTGACATAAATAACTCAATTGCTGATGATTCAATTCCTGAAAATGTGAGCTATCATCGCAAATGCAGACAATTATTCACAATGAAGCGCGATTTAGATATATTAAGAAAAAACACCAATAATGATCACGAGGAAGTTAGAAGACAAGGTTTTAGAACAGTGACAGCGACCGCTGTTAGACGGGAGTGTGATAAACTCCCAGTATATGTGTTTTCTGTAAGGACACCAAGTTTATTAAGCGTTCGCACACTCGTGAAAATTTAAGGCTTTGCATTGAGCTAAGGGCAGATGAAAAGTAAGGACGGCTGCTTTTATGCGGAACGATCCTGAAATTTCGGCTGTGTGTTCTGATGAACTGATTGCCAAAGAAGCTAGGTATCACCATAGTTGCTACAGAGACTATACACGCCATGCTAATATAAAACCAGAAAGACAGGACGATGAATACAATGGTATATTTAAGAAAATCGACACTCTTATCCAGAATCCAGGTATTCTTGAATTTGGATGTCTGTATGATATTCTTGAGGCGGAAATGGACAGTGAATGTGTTAACGGAAAAGCAAAGTTAGTAGCAGCAAAGAAAAACCTGCGACGCAAAATAGAAATAGTAAAGACAGAAATCAAATTTATTAATGTTGATAGTCGACTGTATATCTATCCGGAATGTTTGTCGGTTGATGATCTACTCACAACCTTCATTAAAAAGCGGCGTTTGTTAAATGAATTTGAATCCGAAAAGAAAGACGATACATGCATTTCAAGATGTGCAACAATACTTCGGAATGAGATAGAACACATGGCCGATACGATACCATGGCCACCGCAGGAGCACAACCTAGTTTGGGACAATTCGAACATTGGGCACCATGTATCAATTTTTTTTAATGTCCTTCTGGTAGCTAAGAATGAAGTCAATCTTAGCAAAAAGAAACAGGTTTTAAAAATGTCTCTTGCTCAAGATCTGATATACAATGTTAGCAATGGCCGGGTGAAAACGCCAAAAAGTGTTCTATACCCGAAACTGAGAATGCATATAGTATCATTGACCAACAACGAACTGATGGAGTCGTATTTCCTGAGGGGATTGTTGAAGGAGCTCACACCATATTAGTTTTTGACAACATTGATAGAAATGAAGAGACATTATCAGGAAGTGGAACATCACATAAAGTCAATGGAATAATTGCCCAGAGTGCAGTAGCCCAACAGTCGTCTGAGGCGAATATGTCTAAGCTGACTCTGAATGCACCTAAATCAAAAAGATGTAGACGCTCATTCGAGGGACTTCCTGGTTTGATACCCGATCAGTACGTCGGTGGAAAACGTGATGGGCCAGGAGTTTTAAAGTTTGCAGATGACGAGAACACTACATATTTATCTGAATACGAGCACAATATGTTTTTGAACAAGGTTTGGTCATTGTGTCGATATTTTATGCAACCACAGATTGTCCCCAGTTGGACTGGTTTCAACATACGTATATTGAGCAACCAGACAGTTAATGCTAATTCTGTTGGGTATCTTGACTGTATCGATGCACCAGCAACTGAATTATCAACTGTATATGAGATTCTAACCAGGGTATTAATTGTTAAAGACAAGTTGAAACTCGGAAGCATTGTTTGTGTATTTGATCAAGCCATTTACGCCAAGGCAATGGAACTGAAGTGGAAATTCTCTGAGCGTTTTTCTGGCATTGTCATCATGTTGGGAACTTTTCACATGCTTATGATGTTCCTCGGTATCATTGGCAAAAGATTTTGCGATGCCGGTTTGCGTGATGTTTTGGTTCAGAGTGGTGTTCTAGCAGAAGGGTCAGTCGACCGTGCTTTAAGTGGCAAAATGTACAATCGAGCCGTCCGAGCGCATAAACTGATGCTAGAAGCGTTACATAGAAACCTCATTTCCAAGGCTCATGAGAAAATTAGTAAATATCAAGAAGAAGTTGTGCTGTTCGATAAGGCAAAAGTTGACCTGTGCCATTTGTCAGAAAACTTGAATGAGGAGACATTTACCAAAGTAAAGGGGAACTCTGTCATTAAAGAAGTATTTGCCATACTGGACAAATATAGAAATGAAGACATTTCTGGAGACCTGGCTCACTTCTGGAAGAGTTACATGGAAATGGTAGAGCTTCTCCTAAACACGATTGTTTCTGTGCGCAAAGGATTATGGCATATATATCTTGACTGTGTCTGGAAAATAATACCATGGACATTTGCATATGGCAATTTTAATTATTCCCGATATTTGACGTCTTACCTTGGGGAGATGACCAATTTGCGTTCAACTCATGCTGGTATATACCAAGAATTTATCAAAGGTAATTTTACAATTCAATTAAACAATAAGAGTTTTGGACGAAATGAACCAGACAAAATGATCGAGAATACCATCAACCGTGATACTAAAACCCCTGGTGGTACAACAGGGTTCAGCACGAAGCACAATGTTTTACAACGATGGGTACTGAACGCAACTCATAGGGCCTCACTTAGACGATGTCTACATGATTCTATTGATTATGACTGTTCTGAAAATATTCATCATGATCTATCGCAATCACGTATAAAGAAAGACGATTCTGATGTTTCTCAGATTATGGATGTCTTAAACTCAACTTTCATTGACCCGTTTTCTGAGATGGATTTAGTGAGTATATCCACCGGAATGTGTGCAACTTAACAGCTAACCGATGATCTCACTGGGGCAAAAGCGCAAGGACAAAATGCAATGAATCACTTTGTAAGTGAACGACTCAGCGATGTTTCAGAGGATCATGATCATGTTAACTTCTTTGAACCCATCAAAAATCTTAAACTGGGAACGTTTACTACATTGAAAAAATCAGTAAACATAAACGTCAAAGGAAAGGTTGTGTCTATGAAAGCAGATCGGAATCTCTCTAATCAGCCAGAGTCGCAATTTGGATCTTCGGAATGTGTTCCGTTACCCACTTGGACCATATCCATGGGCTTTGGCTGGTCCTTATGGTGAATTAAAGAAAACAAATAAGGCATCACTTTTACATTTTCTGGAGAAAGATACCACTCCTGTTGACAAGTTCCCATCTGACGTTGCCACCATAGTTGATGGAATGGCTGTTATTCAGAAGTTTCAAGCTTCGGGATTGACCTTTGGTGAACTTTCGTTCTGTTTGTAGGTTTTGATCAGTGTTGTTATAAACTTACATCTACATCTTCTGGTTGCATTGCAGAGTTGGCGTCAACGCACGAAGAAGCGGACACAAGGCTGCTATTGCATGCAAAACATGCAATTGTAACTTCGGGCCATTCTGGATCCGTGATTGTGACACCCGATACGGATGTTGTATGTTTATGTATTGGTTTGTCCCAATATATACCTGGGAATCTTTTCATCAAAACCGGTGCAAAAAATAAGGCAAGACTGATATGTATTGGCACCATAAAGCAGAAATTAATCGAAAATGGTGTGAATGATGTAGACACTTTCTGCTCAGCACTGATAGGTTTACATGCATTCACGGGATGTGATACTGTTAGTTGCTTTGCGTCAAAGGGAAAGGTGAAAGCTGTCAAGTTACTGATGGCAAAGAGCTCTTGTGTCAGTCTCTTTAGTGTACTGGGCTCTGATTATACACTGTCAGTAGATTTGTTGAACTCCCTTGAAGAATTTGTATGCCAGCTATACGGTCACAAGGAAACATGTGTGAATGCTGTTAGATACAAAATGTATTGTAGCAAAGGGGGTGCAATCGATGGAGAGTCATTGCCACCTTGTCAGAACAGCTTAATGCAACATACATTACGAGCTAATTACCAAGCTCGAATCTCGAATCTGGAGATTGGCTTTGGAGTCGACTCCATTGACGGTTTCTCCAGAGGGTCATGGCTGGACATTCGATAATAATGTTTTAGTCATCAGATGGGGGACATGTCGACCAGCCGCAGATGAAGTTCTGGAATTGTTGTCATGTTCGTGCAAGAAGAAATGTTTGACTGGTAAATGTGTCTGCATTGACAATGGGTTAAGATGCACGGATGCATGCACGTTACTTGTATGCGAAAATAAACAGCTTTCAAATGAAACACCAGAGTCTGACGACGAGATGGATTATTAATATATGCTAATATAATACCTATCTCAATGCACCATACATAGAATAAGACATATAATACGAATAAGACATATAAACACAAACAGATATATATATATTTATTAATTACCGGTAGTAATTAACATGTACCGGTAAATTAAGAATTATGATCACCTAAATAATTTGAAATATTTTGAAGTGCGGAAATTCGGGAAAATGCCCAAAAAATCGAAAAAAAACAATGAAGGCTACAAATTTTTTCTTGCTATCATGATTTTTCTTCATTACCATACCTAAAACATTAAAAATAACATGGTCGCAGCTTGTCCGTCAATATGAGCAACACTACCTCCCGATCTCCTGGACTAATTTGTTGAACTTAATATCTGAACTTTCCTATGGTCATTTGTTGAACTTAATATCTGAACTTTGCTATTGCCATTTGTTGAATTTAATATCTGAACTTTCCAATGGCCATTTGTTGAACTTAATATCTGAACTGTCCTATGGTCATTTGTTGAACTTAATATCTGAACTTTGCTATGGCCATTTCTTGAATTTAATATCTGAACTTTCCTATGGCCATTTGTTGAACTATTATCTGAACATCAATGAGTAAAGAAAGAAAGTGTTAACTGGACATATGTTTGTAACCTTACCGAACAAGATACTTTCTAAGTTGTCTTGATGAGATATCTCGCTCTGATACAAGCCTGCAAATAGCGTGTCTGTCATTTGCAGAATGATGTCGCCAGAGGATGAATTTGGTGATGCTAGCCTGCTGTGCGGGGGAAAGCATCACTAAATTCACCCTCTGGGGACCTCATTCCGCAAATGACAGACTTACTATTTGCAGGCTTGCTCTGATAGAGTATAATTTATAATGGAGAAAACATTCAACCATAACATGGGGATGGAACCGAGATACATATACACTTCATCAGAATCATGCCTGATTATATCATGTCTGGCATTTGAAGAATGAGGTCCGCAGAGGGAGCATTTAGTGACACTATCCCACACAGCGGGTCAGCATTACTAAATTCACCCTCTGGGGACCTCATTCTGCTTAGGCCTCATCTTTTCTGGAAAGTTTTTTTATTATCTATTACATTTTTAGCTGAACTTTGTAAGTTTGAGCTATTGCCATGGTTTGGCGTCCGTCGTCCGTGTGTCCGTCAACAATTTCCTTTGGCGAGGGCTACAGGTCGTACCTTTGGTCTGATCTTTATGAAATTTGTCATGAATGTTGACATTGATATGTAGATGGGAACGAGTCATTTTGGGGTCATTCGGCCAAAAAACATGGCCGCTGGTGGCCATCTTGGATTTCAAAATTCAATCCATTGGTGCGGGCTACAGGTCGTACTGTTCGTCTGATCATCATGAAATTTGTCATGGATGTTAATATTGACATGTAAATGGGAACGAGTCATTTTGGGGTCGTTTGGCCAAAAAACATGGCCGTCGGCAGCCATCTTGGATTTTACTCTTTGCATTACTAAATCCTTTGGCGCGGGCTACAGGTCGTAGTTTTGGTCGGAACTTCATGAAATTTGTCATGGATGTTGACAATGATATGTAGATGGGAACGAGTTATTTTGGGGTCATTCGTCTAGAAAACATGGCCGCCAGCAGCCATCTTTGATTTTACTCTTTGCATGACTAAATCCTTTGGCGCGGGATACAGGTCATACCTTTGATCTGATCTTTATGAAATTTGTCATGAATGTTGACATTGACATGTAGATGGGAACGAGTCATTTTGGGGTCATCTGGCCAAAAAACATGGCCGCTGGCGGCCATCTTGGATTTCAAAATTCAATCCATTGGTGCGGGCTACAGGTCGTACTGTTCGTCTGATCATCATGAAATTTGTCATGGATGTTAATATTGACATGTAGATGGGAACGAGTCATTTTGGGGTCGTTTGGCCAAAAAACATGGCCGTCGGCAGCCATCTTGGATTTTACTCTTTGCATTACTAAATCCTTTGGCGCGGGCTACAGGTCGTAGTTTTGGTCGGAACTTCATGAAATTTGTCATGGATGTTGACAATGATATGTAGATGGGAACGAGTTATTTTGGGGTCATTCGTCTAGAAAACATGGCCGCCAGCAGCCATCTTGGATTTTACTCTTTGCATGACTAAATCCTTTGGCGCGGGATACAGGTCATACCTTTGATCTGATCTTTATGAAATTTGTCATGAATGTTGACATTGACATGTAGATGGGAACGAGTCATTTTGGGGTCATCTGGCCAAAAAACATGGCCGCTGGCGGCCATCTTGGATTTCAAAATTCAATCCATTGGCGCGGGCTACAGGTCGTGCTGTTCGTCTGATCATCATGAAATTTGTCATGGATGTTAATATTGACATGTAGATGGAAACGAGTGATTTTGGGGTCGTTGAGCCAAAAAACATGGCCGCCAGCAGCCATCTTTGATTTTACTCTTTGCATGACTAAATTCTTTGGCGCGGGCTACAGGTTGTAGCTTTGGTCAGAACTTCATGAAATTTGTTATGGATGTTAACAATGACATGTAGATGGGAACGAGTGATTTTGGGGTCGTTCGGCCAAAAAACATGGCCGCCAGCAGCCATCTTGGATTTTACTCTTTGCATGACTAAATCCTTTGGCGCGGGCTACAGGTCGTACCTTTGATCAGATCATTATGAGATTTGTAAAGGCTGTAGATGGTAACAGGTCATTTTGGGGTAATTTGGGAAAAAACATGGCTGCCGGTGGCCATTTTAGAATTTACTCTTTGCATCAATAAATCCTTTGGCACACTATAATCACCACATCCCTGATCTGATCATTATGAAACCTGTCGTGAATGTTGATATTCACATGTTCATCTAGTCTTACTTAGACATTTCAATTAGCACCTTTCCTATTCCTCCATTTACTGTCAACCATTAAATTATTCCCCTACCTAAGTTGAGCTACAGTGTCATTGACACTTTCATTTAGTTTATGTTCTCTATATCCCCAAATTGGCAGATGACACATTGCATAATCGAGGTTCCCAATGGGTGTACATCACAATATTCACTATTTGGGAACTTCATTCTGAGTCTTTGTCTCCACAGCAAATGAGGCCATGCAGAATGAGGTCCCCAGATGGTGAATTTAGTGATGCTAGCCCACTGTGATTCACCCTCTGGGGACCTTTTTTGAATTCAGGCCTCGATGAAATGTGGATAAAGAGTTCATCATAATGCTTTGAATAAATTGTTTGATTCATGTTTATTTGGTAACTGCAAATTAATCGGTTGATAGACAAAGAAACAGAACGATCCAGAATGATAAATTGATTGAATCATGCTTCTCTGTTAACTACATGTACATATTAATTGGGTGAATACACCAACAAACAGACTGATCCAAATAAATTGATTGATTCATGTTTCTCTGTTAACTGCATGTTACTCAGGTGATAGACAAAGAAACAGACCAAATCAGCACCAGTCTCCAGGCATGGGACCTGGTCGATATGACAACCTGTCCTATGGGAGAGCTCATGCCCAGAACATGTTCCAAGGATCTGTCAACAGGTACTGAAGACATATTGTCACAGCTTTCAAGATTCCTCTCTTGACCCTTTGATAAGTCCTAAAAAAAAAAAACCTTTGTTTCCGCTAACGAGCTGGGAAAAAATAGGGACGGTAGGCAGGCAAAACTTTTTTTTTTATTAAATATTTTTATTTTTCTATATTTTTAACAATGTCATTATATGTGTATAATACTTCATATGAGCCCACATTATAGACTTCTTAGTCTCAAGGTGGTCAACCCATGGAATATAGAAACAAGAAACTCAGATTCAAAGTTACAGATCATATATATTTATTTCTTCATAACAATATCAAATGCATTCCGCTGTGTGGTGATTTCCATAGTGTCATGTTCGATCTGTTATTCCACGATCTCTCTATCACCGCAAACAAACACGATATGGTTCATGTTGAATGCTGACAGATGCTGAGCAGATGTCCGTAAAATGTTAGTTGATAGGTTCCAATTGATTTAAAGATACGGTAAGCGTTTGCGTTGGGTATTGCTGTTAAAAATATTCACATTCATCAAAACCGCCATAAACAGAATTTTTTTTCAAATATAAACATATTTTGTTCTTATACCAATCATAAATATCTCGTAAGTAATGTTATTGTCAAGTTCACAGGCTGTGTTATGTAAACAAAAGCCAAAAACATTACCGAAATTGGCTATTGTTTACATAACACAGCCTGTGAACTTGACAATAATATTTACAAAACATGTCTATAATTTAATATTCTTTCTGTTTATAGCATTTTAATGGCTGTGACTATTTTAACAGCATACCCACTGCAAAGGCTATCCATGCCTTTAATTCTTAGAAAAAATCACCCAATCAGTATGACTGACAATATTTTTACTGCGATTGCAGTCACAAACCACCACATGCTTAACAAATGTGTGAACATAGTTACCAATTAGTGATGAATCAGAAATCTGAACTGGGAAACAGATTTGTTCCAACTCAATTCCACTCTTGTTTGATAAAAAAATGTATTTCAATTACTTTGTACTGACTAATACCTTTTCTTACAGATTGAATGCATTAAAATGGTTGCATGCTATCTCTAATGAATACAATAATTTTTACATACCTTTATATATTTTGCACAGTTACTTACTGTGAGTGCCTTGGGTCCCCTTTTGTGGTGATGTTTTACAGTCTTGTATTTTTAGCACACTTACCCACTGCGAATGCCTTGAGTCTCTTTAAAGTCTATCTAAAAAACAAAATCCAAATTTCTCACCATGTTAATCTGAAATAGCAATAAAAGAATTTGTGTGGAGCCGCAATGGGCCATTCATTAACGCTGAAATGGTCACTGTCACCCCATTTCGTTCAGTTGCGTACCCAGCTTTTTAAAATTTTCAGTTGGGTACCCAGCTTTTGTAAAATTTACATTTGGGTACCCAGCTTTATGAAATCACACCGAGCGTGATTTAATTAGTGATCGACGTCAGTTGATTGCGAAATGAACCTTCTAAATTTGTGATTTTAATTGTTTATATGATATATATTTGTCACAATGCTTGAAAATAATAGCAGAGAAGAATTGTAGACGTAGGACATATAGGTACTGCAGTCTGTTTTAACAAAGCTGGGTACCCAAATGTAAATGTTACAAAAGCTAGGTACCCAACTGAAAGTTTTAAAAAGCTGGGTACCCAACTGAAAGTTTTAAAAAGCTGGGTACCCAACTGAAAGTTTTAAAAAGCTGGGTACCCAACTGAAAGTTTTAAAAAGCTGGGTACCCAACTGAACGAAAGGGGGTGACAATGACCATTTCAGCTTCATTAACCCTTCCTTGAATTGGGACCTGATCTAACACGAGCAAGGAGTGAAATCGCGGTTTTCTTTCCAATAGCAAAATTAAATGTAAATCACTGTGTAAATAGGAAATTTATTAGAAAAACAATCATCTTGAAGGGCAGCTTTTATTTCCTGAGAAAAATAATTGCTAATCCAACTATGCTTTTAGGCCAAAAAAAAAATGAAAGAGGATATTTGATTCTCAGGCATTTTTTTAAAAAATCAATGCAAGGGGGGAGGGTATTATATATTTATTTATTTATTATTTTTTTTCTGCCCACAGACTGGCAGAGTAAGCATGGGTTATTATACCTTCCCAGGTCCAGAAAATGTAACGAGAACTTTGTAATGGATATAAACTAATTTAAAGACATATTATGGACTTGTTTGAGTACGATAAACTTATAAGTTAGTTCTCAGGCTCTATGCCAACCTGGGGAATGTAGCATTTTACTAACATCGCCGAAAATTTCAAAGTAATCAATCATACCACTCCATAGAAAACATCGTCTGAACAAATCCCAACTGTAAATATTTACATCTCGATTTGGGACGCAACTATCGGTGATAATCTAATGCAAACAATGTCGCCATCTAGTGTCATTACATTTTAATTAATATATAAGAATGATGGTGTGTGTTGTAAATTTGGATTAATATTTGTTAAAATAACTACTTTGAGCAAGATTATTCTCCATTTCTATTTGCTCTCCTTGCCGGAATGTTTCATATCACTAATCTAATATAACGAATGACAAATTATGACATTGTACTACCCGTACATCATATAGAGATTACCTAGAATGATGTATATACAGTAATGCTCTAATTAATCGACTTCTTAACCACAGCAGAATTATGGATAACTTTTCAGGATTTAGTCGGAATTATGGCTTGTTGCCATTCATTGGAAAGCTCTCGGGGAGAGATTTCCGATGAATGGCAACAAGCCATATTTACGACTAAATCCTGAAAAGTTACCCATAATTCTGCTGTGGTTAAGAAGTCGATTAATTAGAGCATTACTGTATTGATATGATTTTAATATCAGCACAATCATTTTTACAACACCAGAACTACAAGTCCGATTCATATTAAAATACGGAGCGTAAATACAGTCAAAACGAAAAGATAAAGTGATCTTTCAAACTATGATAGAAAGTCTTGGTTCACTTATTCCGCTGACTAATAAAGAGAATGTATATGTACATACAATGACTTGTGAACAATATTGCTAATTTATTAGTAATAAAACTTTTTTTTTAAACGTGGCCAATGTTCACCAATTGTCCAACTGAGTTTGTATTGTGTTCCGGTTTGCTTTCCCGAATATGTGTTGGGCCTTAGCAACTCACAATTTAGCATATTTTTTTGGTGAGATCTCTCTTTCAAGTCAAAGTATTTGAAGATGGCCATTTTCCAAAAGTCATGCTGTTTTTACAGTAAAATACAGTAAAATAGCAAATATAATTATGTTGTTTAAAGGTGACCAATTTTTAGATTGATCTAAGCTCTGATATCAATGTGCCATGAGTTTCATTCTCCCAAACATGTTCATAATATATCTTTAAATTGGGTAGAATTTGCTATGCTATACCAGTTACTTTATTCCCTGACCTTAAGACTATCTCAATTTAGAGTTTAATTGTTTTATCATTTACCTCACTTTATTTATAGAACTGGATCAGATACTCCCCTCAACCAGAGAGTTCCGGATCTGAAAATATCGAGTGCTGAAAGCGGCGGACGGCACGTTGTTGAAAACAGTGATGCAAGATCTAGAATTGATCTGCCAACTGGGAGGGGGCGTGGTTGTCAGAATCAATCGTACACTGGGAGAGGGCGTGGTTGGCAGAATCAATCGTGCACTGGGAGAGGACGTGGTTGGCAGAATCAATCGCACTCAAACTACAATTACAGAGATGGATATGGAAGAGGGAGGGGATATATGAATTATGATAATCAGCGCCATTATCATAACCCTGGAAACATGGGGAGCGGATACGGTAGAGGATATGCCAATCAGTATATTCAACCACCTTATGGTAAGTCACAATGTGAGTAAATTCAACCGCATAACAGTAAGTCACAATGTGAGGAAATTCAACCGCATAACAGTAAGTCACAATGCGAGTAAATTCAACCGCATAACAGTAAGTCACAATGTGAGTAAATTCAACCACCTTACTGTAAGTCAATGTGAGTAAATTGCACATGATAAAAATGGCTTTGGATATCCTTTGTGTTGTATTTATAAACATAATGGTGTTGTCCTCTTATAAGCTCTTTCCATCAATTAGTGTTGAAACGATTAGTGGTTTTGAGGAATCGACTAGTCGCCAGAGGGAATTGACTACTAGTCGACTAGTCGGACCCCTTCCGAAACTTACCGTTTTGTGCTCATATACGTATATAATTTGCCGTTTGTTTTGAGTACCAGTAACCAACTTTGCATTTTCGAACGCAAAGCAAGACGTGATTTAACACTATTTGCCGTGATTATTTGGCTTAATATCACTGAAGGTTAATAGGTTATTAATTTGTCCCAGGTATATGATGTTTTATGACAATCAAATTACCATCCAGTTGATGTATGTATCTAAACGGTGGTGACAACACCTGATCGATCGCGGAAACGCTACGGATTACGGAGTGGAATCGCGTGCAACAATCAGAAACCGGTGCATTATTCTACATGTTTTGTGTAAAAATGTTCCTTTAAAATTGATATGGTATCATTGGTATGGTATACCGGGCCGTACCGGTTCTTACATACAATCGAACATCGTTGTTTTCGAACTTGCCCAGTGTGCTTGTTACCGATTGACTTCACAAACGGGCGTACATGAAGAAATGCAAGATATTTTGAGAAACGAACTTCATCTCCGACAGAGTCAAACAAAAGTTACAATATAAATGTTATAACAGCTGTAGTGCGTACAAGCCTTTTATGCTCGCAGATGTCATGTACATATATCGGACATGGAATGTGGTAAAGTTCCCTGTAAATATAGAGTCCGCCTATATTAAAAATGGGCCATGCATTGCGTACTTAATGTTGTTCCTTGTATTCATTGCAAGATCACGATATGACATAGCTTAATCACGGAGTCATTTTCCCGCCAAAACGCACGTGTTTTCACTGTTTGATTTGATCGCGTACATAATTGTCTCTCGGGCATGGTACATTGTAAATATATATACAATTTTACTCGCGAGTCCCCGAATACACAATCGATCGTGTCAGTTTCAGAAATAAAACTGCGCAGACCGGCGATGTTAATAGTACATTTAAATGCGATGTCGTAAGTTCTATATTTAGCCCGATTCCAGGAATTTGTGTCATCCAGATTACGTTTCTGGGAACAGCTTTGTCACCGCCCAATTCCACGAAGGATTTAAGTTTGAGGTGCTAAAATACATTGTAATTTTTCACAAACCGTAGCCCATAAACGACTGGGATTTCCGAAGTGACTCGCCAGTTTAGTTCGAAATACGCGACGCTATTCGATGCATAGCATGGCCGACCGCGGTTGGCTTTATATTTATATCTATAATACAATATATCTAGAACGTGCGATCGTATACGCTCACCCATGCGTCAGTTGATGCATGAGGTGGTTGTAAAAAATATCACACAATTTTACAAATAAACTTTAAAGGTATACTGACATAGTGCTTCAATAAACTATAATAAATTGGATTTGTTATTAAACTTAAAACTTAATGTCACCTCGCAACTAACTTGATTGAAGTTGAGTCCTGCACACCTGCAAACACGTTGAACAGTTATCACTCAGATCAATTCCGTCACGCCGAAATAGACACGGTTGCGATAGGCGCTGATTCTTTGAAGTTGATTATCAAAGCCGGTCGTCTCAACTTCAAAGAATAAGCCGCCGCGGCGCCGACAAATACATTGAGTTGAGGTCATTGGGTTTCGCGCTCGTGCATGACCACCAAATACTGAAAGCAGTTATGGCATCAAAGGGACAACAAAGAAGGCTTTAGCAAGCTAATTGTGATTGTGTATTTCGATAGCCTGATTGTTTAAATTGTCCAGTAATTCGGCAACGGCAGCAACGGCACTGCTTTCGCGATGGCATAATGGTGGTGGGTGTGTTCCGACTAGTCGACTAGCCGATTTCGGAATCGACTAATTTAATAATCGCGTCGATTTCGATTAGTCGATTAATCGTTTCAACACTACCATCAATGTATCGCATTGTTATAATCAATAAATTTGAACAATGATCAAGGAAATATTGGTTGATACAAAAATTGGACTTGGCACTGAAAGGGTTAATTAACCAAATGCATTATTATTTTCTGCCAAAAAGCTAATGTGACCATTGGCAGTAAACATAAATTAACCATAGCCTTGTAGAGGTATTTTCTAGATTACGCCAGTTTCTTTAATAATAATAGACCAAGTCTTCTCGGTCCGCAACAGTTTGGGATATGGGTTTCTCCTGTTTCTCTTCTATAATGGACATTATGCCCAGAATCATGGGCGGGAGTTATCTTGCTTGCATGTCTTTGGACTCGGGGGTCAAATGGATGCTTTGCGTATATGAACATATTTCTTTTCCGAGCATGATTATATCAAACATGCATATATCAGAGGTCCATTAAATGTCGAAGCAACAAGACTTATAAGTAAACAGACCCTTGTTTTCCAGAGAATTCTGATCTGTCACTTAATCAGAAAATGCATGTAAACAATGCATTAACCCTTTACCCAACAAACCGGCCAAATAAAGCTTCAACAGCCTAAAATATCTTCGGTCTGTCTCAATAGAACCATACAAATATGGATATCATTGGAACCGGCTCCTTGATCACATTGTGATAGTTACAGTTAGCCCTGTGCCAATGCATTCTCTTATATATGCGAGTCGACCATAGGTCGCCTCACATATATATAAGAGAATGCATTGGCTTAAAAAAAATCTTTTTTTAACACTTTTTACCATTTTTTTCTTACATTCTTTATCAATTTTATAATTTTTAATGTGTTAAGCCAATGCATTCTCTTATATATGCGAGGCGACCTATGGTCGACTCGCATATATAAGAGAATGCATTGGCACAGGGCCGTTCTGTTGGGTAAAGGGTTAATCAGAAAATGCATGTAAACTATGCATTAAATGATTTGTCATCACTGTACCTTCTTCTATCAAGGTAAGCGATATATAATTTTGAAGACAGATTAATGGTGGATATGTCAGATGAATAATCATATTCATGGATTCATGTGGATGCCCAGGCTACACGTGTACATATAGTAATATCTTTTGAATGAAAGTCTGTTATAGAAGAGTATCGGGAAGGGACTCTGTCCAAAGCAGCATTAACCCAACCGATTTCCCAAGCTGTTGTGGACCAAGAAGAATTTGTCAATAACAATAACTACTATTTTATTATTACAGGTACCGGGTCAATGCTATGCTGGCAATATGTCAATTGGAAGTCACCTTAGTAGTCATTACAGTGCTTATCATCAGTGATGGGCAGTTTTGAAATCTCATTTCGGTTTTGTTTTTCGTTATTGTTTTTGGTAGAAAATCCAGGATTTGTTCTCAGTTAGCGTTTTGCTCAATACACAAATGACTATCTGTATATGCATAGATCAGATGGTATAATCTATGACATATTTCCAGCCATTTTCCAGTGATTTCCATAGTCCTATGTGGCATTATGTGCCACTTCGCCCATAAGGCACCCAAATTGAAACTGCTAGCGGTTGTAAAAAGCAGCTGACAAAAGAGGCGCTAACCATACGTCTTGGAAAAGCGACATTCAGCAACCAGAGGTGTCAGTTAATTGAAACCGGAAGAATAGGTTTTGTACAATTTATTGGTTGCTGTTTTGAAAGAAAACAGTAAAACCACACATAACTCTATATCATTACAGGTATCGATCCCTATGCCGGGCTTCTACAGCAGCTTATGGTGCCTCCTCCCGTATTACCACAGATGTATGTTCCCGGAGTCGCTGCTGGTGCATACTATCCGCCGATGATTTCTCCGGGCATCGTTGGAGCCTCCCCACAGATCTCTTGTACGCTTCATAATTTTAGTTTATTATTTTTATGCCCCCTCCTTTTAAATTAGTGCAAATGGCACTGCGGGGGACTGGGACAGTCCAACCTCTAGTTTTAGCTTTATTATGATGTAAATTTAAATTAAAAAAAAAAAATCTGCTTCTAAAGCAAATATTAATAATCTTAGGTTCCCAGAGGGTGGTGAATTTGGTGATGCTAGCCCACTGTGCGGGATAGCATCATTAAATTCACCCTCTGGGGACCTCATTCTGCAAATGTCAGGCACACTATATCCAGGCTTGGTGGAGAGGTGGTAACTATTTCCACTAGTTGCAAGACATTTCCCACCAGCCTGGTCAGTTCATGTAATGTGTGCATGTCCTGAGGGGACCGGTGGGTAGAACAGAATGTTTCATTCAAAATTTAACCTAGTTTAGGAAGATTTTCTAAAAGGAATATTTGAATTAGATTTAAAGGTTTGTTTGATCCATCTATGTATGACTGTTGACATTAGGAATTCCAAGTTTTTGAAACTGTTTGTAAATTTGACGGGTTTTAAGCGATACTGGCCAACACTGGAATACTGGGCATTATTTTTAGTACACCGGCTGTCAATAGCGCCATTTTCGAGGTCATGCTTGTCCATCGATTGATTTGTGTTCGCAAATAAAACAATGATAGTTTATTACAGTAAACAATATAATACCTTATGACACAATGTTAGCAAAAGATGTGTGAAAGTTAGAAAAAAATTATGAGGCATGGTTAGCACACTTCGACGTAAAGCCCTTCAAATTATGAGGCATGGTTAGCACACTTCGACGTAAAGCCCTTCGACATTACTTTCATTTGACGTATAGCAGCTAGTGAAATCGGTCGTGATAATACTTCTTTACATCTTAGTCCTGTGTATATATCTTTCTATAGCAACAATTTACCCCCAGATTCAGCGGTGGGATATTTTATTCATTTTAATAAATTTTACCTTACAAATCAATACATGTTATATAAATTGGAAAGAGTGACATCTTAAGGTCATGATGATGTATTATCATCTAACTTTCCTGCCAAATTTGCACATCAAATATGCCAAGTATTCTTGGTTTGTTTACATTTATTTCGCACTGTCACTTCGCGAGGTCAAATGAGTTCGTATTTATATAAAAAATGTGATAAAATATATTTTCCTCATTACATTACAACTTTCAGTTGACAACTCTTGTGGAATTCAGAATAAATGTTTTTTTTAATGGAATAAACCTGATTTACTGTCGCAATTATGACATTTTATTAAATTTAAAATTTTATGTGAGAGGGTCAACAATGCTAAACCCCAATGTAGAAAGACAGATACAGTAATGCCCTAATTAATCGACTTCTCGGCGAGAGCTTTCCGATGAATGGCAACAAGCCATATTTCCGACTAAATCCTCAAAAGTTACCCATAATTCTGCTGTCGTTAAAGGGGTACTGTACCCCAATTTCAATAAATTCCTGGTGACAATAGCTATCTAATATCAATATTATATTTTAAAATAACTAATTTGAATCGATGATGTCTACTGAAAACCTTCCGGTTAACAGGCTATCATAAAAGTAAAATTGAATTATTTAATATAAATCAATTTATGGCTGGAGTCATAAAATGGAGAATTATGCCATTACGAGTTACCGTTCTTGAAATCTCATATGTTGGGTGACTTTTATCGACGGCCGTTCGCGAACATTATTGAGTTGCAAACAAAACATGTTACCTGCAAAAGAAAGGCTCGCTATAACCGATTCGGAAAAAAAACGAGACCGAAACAAGATTCAAAGCATCAAGTATTTTTATAGGGAGTGAGATTGTTCGATGAAAGAGATTGAAGCTGCGAACAACAAACTTCCGGTTCTTCATGCGACCTGCGTTTTCTCCGGTGAAGGTCAAAAACATGGCGCGTAGTTTGAAATCGTAATATTTTTGTTTCCAAGATCAATATTTTCTTCGCTAAATTAGGTTTATACGAAACTTGTATAACACGAACACAATCTAACTTGAAAGTTATTTCAGTGGGAGTAAATAAAAAAATCGTCTATCTCTGTGTACAGTACCCCTTTAAGAAGTCGATTAATTAGGGCATTACTGTACACAGGGCTTTGACATAAAACAGCATTATCCCAATCAATTTACCTAGCTGGTTTGTGTCAAAGGAAACTTGGACTACCGTTATTGGTGATAAACAATGAGCAAAATATACGGTGTGTGTGAATAACTTTCCATATTGGAAATGGGAGAATATGCGCCCCAAAAAAACCATTATGGATCAAAATATGCACCAAAGTAAAATAATAAAAATGGTGGCCTAAATGTTAGAGCATTCTTCACTTCTGAATCAGGTGACCTAGGCAATACTAACAACAGTATCAGTAACATGCTAACAAGTAAAGCTAACACTTGTAGTAGTGGTAACACTAGCAATAATATTACCAGTACCAATACCAGTGCCATGCTAATGAACATATAAGTTTACATAAAGTCTGAAATACTATGGGCTCTACATTACTTTAAAAGTTTATAAATATTAGTAACAGTGGGGTCCTGCAAATATTTTGTTTGCGATCGAACTGAATATCGAATAAAATACGCATTAATATTCGTGAATCTCATGGAATATAATCAACGATCGATCATGGCAATCAAACTCATAACTAATCATACTTTCAAGTGAGTAAACTTAATTTTATCGCACATTTGATAGTCAAATAATGGTTTGCATCAACCGTAAATAGTGACTGCTTGCCGATCGTTATGATATATTGGCGAAGAAGCATAGGACGAACCATTATGGAACGCCAATCATTCACATCTAAATATTCAAAACGGTTTCGAACCAATATTTTCGGACCAAATTTTAAATCAAATATTGAGACCAAATCAAAGATTCGCAGGACCCTAAGTAACCGTATGATAGAAAATGTAAGATTCGCAGGACCCTAAGTAACCGTATGATCAAAAATGTAATGGAAATTTGGTTTTTCAGTCCTGGAATTTCAATATGAAACATTTACAAACCCTGTTGTTAGCAGTTGTTATCTTTACTAATTGACACTCCCACCCAGTTATAAAACTATATATTGGAATGGTTTATTACTTAACTAGAGGGTTGTTCAGAAAAAATAAACAGATGACCTATTTATTGGAGGGAAATGGTCTGATAATAAGTTAAAATTTGGTCGTTTGCTGAACTTATTATATGAACATTTCCTAAGGGATAACTACTCATCAATGAATATTTAGTATAGAAAGGGTTGAACTTATTATATGAACATTTCCTAAGGGATAACTACTCCTCAATAAATATTTAGTATATAAAGGGTTGAACTTATTATCTGAACATTTCCCATGGGATATCTACTCATCAATGATGCTTTAGTATAGAAAGGGTTAAACTTATTATATGAACATTTCCTAAGGGATAACTACTCATCAATGAATATTTAGTATAGAAAGGGATTCAAGTGATATAAAAAAATCCAACACAAATCTTCTCTGTGAATAACATTCCATTAATCCTTTCCAGACCAAGAGCAACCAAGACAGCACCAGGAACAAGAACAGAAAAAAGATGAGCGTATGTATAATTTATAGTTTTCAGGGTGAATACCCTATACAGTAATGCCCTAAATAATCAACTCCTTAACCACAGCAGAATTATTTCCGGAAATATGGCTTGTTTTCATTCATCAGAAAGCTCTGGGAGCCATATTTCCGACTAAATCCTGAAAAATTACCCATAATTCTCTTGTGGTTAAGGAGTCGATTATTTAGGGCATTACTGTATGTGCGGGTTCATTTATAAAAATGTCTTATTTAAAACCTAGTTGACAACCAATGACCATGGCATTGTAAAACGCTAAACAAAGCAAAGAAACTACGTACAGTTTGATCCAACTACAAGGCTAAACAATCAAATAACTTGACACTGAGTTATCGGGGTGTGAATTACAGTGGCACGTGTCAATGTTCGTCAGCGCCGCGGCGACTGTCTCTTTGAATCATGTTCGTTAGGGTAGAGGGGTAATGTCGCAAGAGCTATACTCGACCTTCACCTCAAAATTTGCATTCACATTATATTCAACTAATTAACTGGTCTTTTTCGGGTGGTTTCTTGGACACCAAAGTGCGTGGAACATCTTGATATATAAGTCAAATTGCACATGCGGTTGGAATGGAGTCGATTTTAGATTATAGATGCGCGCCCTACGAGTATACCATTTATTGAGGTCAAGGACGAGTTTAGCTCTTGCGACATTACCCCGCTACCGTTCGTGATCCGAATCCGATGCAGGGAGGACAACTCTAAATTCACACAACGTAAGGATATCGTATTCGTTACTACATGCAGAAAAGCAATAATAATTATTTTACTGACACCACGACATGCCAAATCTGTTTTATAGTGGGGTTCTTAAAAACTTTGTAAGGTGTTTGAACCCTGTTTCAGTTCAGAAATTCAGTAACTTTCTGTCATGATCAAAACTAATGGTATTGTTCTGTTTGTTGTGAGACAATAACAGATGGCCGCCTTCCATGATCGATCACATTTCACTGTCTTCAGCTCGTTCTCTCTGTTGTGATGAAATATGAGATGGACAGGACTTCCCGCCTGAGGCACTGAACAACACAAAACTTTTGTGACTGATGTTGACACCCACGCATTCCCTGGAATTTCCCAGAAGATATTAACCCTTTACCCAACAGAAGGGCCCTGTGCCAATGCATTCTCTTATATATGCGAGTCGACCATAGGTCGCCTCGCATATATAAGAGAATGCATTGGCTTAACACATTAAAAATTATAAAATTTTTAAAGAATGTAAGAAAAAATGGTAAAAAGTGTTAAAAAAAGATTTTTAGGCCAATGCATTCTCTTATATATGCGAGGCGACCTATGGTCGACTCGCATATATAAGAGAATGCATTGGCACAGGGCATAACTGTAACCATCACAATGTGGTCAATGAGCCGGTTCCAATGATATCCATATTTGTATGGTTTTATTGAGACAGACCCAAGATAATTTAGGCTGTTGCAGCTTTATTTGGCCGGTTTGTTGGGTAAAGGGTTAATGGGGAGGTCAAATGACCAATTTTGAAATTGAAGGGGGATTTCCATCATAAACATAGACCCAAGTACGGCCCGGGTATTGAAGAGTAAATGGCTGTATATCAAGTTTATGTTTGGTATCACTTTCCCCATGTTTACTGGTCATTTATTCAACAAAACATCATCATATTTAAAATAGTTTATTGAAGAAAAACAAGCACCTGATTATTATTTAGACAATCGGAAATGATGTTTTATATTGTAGCTAGGTCGGTCCGTGTGCAACCCAAACCAGATGTTTATTTTTCTTTTGCCTAAGGGCAGAATGGCTTAGGGTCACCGCAAATAAAGAAGCAAATATTAAACATATTACACAAATTGAAGTTTGTGGTGTTCTGTGCATGGAGGTCATTGAGATAATAAAATGAAATTGTCTGAAACAGTCACCATATCTAACAATGCCTACAGTATATTTTATTTTGTTAATTGTATTCCCAGATACACTCCCAGAGCATTGAAATATCAAAAATGTTCTTGGGGGAGTCCCCCCCCCCCTAAACCCCACCAACGAAAGGGGACACCCCTATCGTACTAAACCCCAACTCCTGCCTTTGGCAGTCGGCAATGACTGTATATCAATTCAATTCAATTTGGAATGGATGCTATTCAATTACAATATTGACTAGCTATATACTAATCAAAATTTTAAAAGTAATTTGCTCCTTGCCTTGTGCTGCTTATATACTCTGAACTAGGGAATTTTATTTTCTTGGAATAAGATTAGATAAACATAGCTTTGATAGCACTCTATAATAATAATAATGATCAAGCTTATATAGCGCGTATCCCCACGAGGGCCCTAAGCGCTTCACATTATTACCCCAGCTGTTGAGTAAATGCCATGTTGAGCAATCCTTAAACGCATGCAGCCATAATGGCGCTTCACAATATTGCTCTTGGCTTACACCTACCCAACAACCAGGTCCCTATTTCTCGTCTAGGTACGACGAAGCGAGCACAGTACAAGTGACCTTGCCCAAGAGTCACAACCAGTCGCGAGATTTGAAACAGCGTGTGGCTATATATAGCACACACACCGCTTAATCTGGCCAAGCCACTGTTGTGGAGACAATAGTCCACCGGCCGGGCGCGAACTCACGCCGGTGCAGTAACACCATTACAAGTCCGACACTCTAACCACTGGGCTACCAGCCTACCACCTCTGGATTCACAATTCATGTTGCTAATGTTGGGGGGGGGGCAAAACCTCATTTACCAAAATAAAAAATTGGGTCATTGTACAGTAATGCCCTAAATAATCGACTCCTTGACCACAGCTGAATTATAGGTAACTTTTCAGGATTTAGTCGGAAATATGGCAACAAACTATATTTCTGACTAAATCCTGAAAAGTTACCCATAAGTCTGCTGTGGTCAAGGAGTTGATTATTTAGGGCATTACTGTATCTCATGGTTTATGGAGGCACGGACTCTGTATGAGTGTTCATTGCCTTTTATTACACGCTTGTTCCTAGAAGTACAGTGTTATTGCTGTTCCATATTTGCAAATCCATATGGAACATACGTAAAATGACGTACATGACGTTCTCCTCAACCATGAAACTGGAACTATTTAAATAAAAGAATCATCACACATGACAAACACGCCCTGTATGAGCCTAAATAAACCTTCTAATCCTGTATTTTTAATGTGCGGATTCTAGGACGCGAAGCATGTAATAAACACAGAACGACACGATGTGTAAATGGGTTTGTCGTTACGGCACTCGTGCTGTCGTGGAAGGATAGAACTCGAGGCTCAAGCCCCTCTCGTTCTATCCTTCCGCGACAGCACTCGTGCCGTATTGACAAACTCATTTACACATTGTGTCGTTCTGTGTATGCAAGCCTTGAAATAGTGTGCCTGTCATTTGCAGAATGAGGTCCCCAGAGGGTGAATTTAGTGATGCTAGCCCGCTGTGCGGGGTAGCGTCACTAAATTCACCCTCTGGGGACCTCATTCTGCAAATGACGGACACACTATTTCAAGGCTTGTGTGTATGTATGGCAGTCAGAATCATCAACTGATGATCCTATCAAACATTTTGGCATCTTTTAAACTCATTGGGAGTCAATTTCCCAAAAATGTCTAATTCTACTTTTGGCATAAAATTAAATCTGTTTTTTTTTTGGGTCCATTCTAAAAATATTTTCAAAATTCCACTAATCCTCTCCAGGATCCAGGTTCCACCTCAAAATTTAATAGTAGAGCTCAGTCTACCCTCTACTAGAAATCACTCAAACGAGAATCAAACTCTTCATAATATACTCTTGTTTGCGCGGCGTTTCAGAAAGTCACTTTGATATTGTGTATATTTATATTTCATGTTTATGTTTATGTCAAGCGCTTAGGGCCCGCTTATTGGGGATAAGCTCTATACAAATATTATTATTATTATTATTATTATTATTATTATAATGCTAAACAACACTACAAAACCACACTACCATAAAAATAGGTGAATTTAAACCAGAATAAAGTCTATCAACTGGTCAAACTAATGGCCATATGCACAATTATAAACTGATGTTTATATATGTAGGGCTATGGAGAAATATAATCTATTAAAATGAGTTTGGGGTCATATGAACATTAGTTGTTCCATGAACATTTCCAACAATTTGACTTGCCATGTGTAGTTGAGTTGTCTGATAGTAATGTCATAGGTGTATTACTGTCAAACAGCTTAGTCTAAAAATATTTGTATTTGTTGTTTCCACCAAAAAAATTCCCACCATGGAATATGCTAAATAGGTGAGGAAATCTGTACTATTACTAATACTAACAGTATGGCTAAAGAAAACTATTTGATAAAATCTAAATTTTTTATTCAATGTTTTTTTTCCAGGTAAAATGAGCACCTGTACATATTGCAAGAAAGAAGGTAAGATCACATATAACTTAGATGGGTTAAGATACATATACATGTAAACTTCTTACGTTCTTGTGTTGCCATGTAATTTGACTCTTTTGAAAAAATGCTTTCCTCAAAAATTATTTACTGTCACCTTTAATCGTTGAACAAGCATAACTATCAATGATAGTTTTCTTTAACCCTTTCAGTCCCAGGGGCCGATCTCATCGGCCCTAATTTACGGTCTGTAAAATCGGCCCTAAATTTTGTTTTTTAGATTTTTTTGGGTTGAATTTTTTTTGGGTATACTTAAGCATCCTATAGCAAATTTAAAAACAAACTGGATAAAACCTTAAGGGCATGTTATAACTCAAAACTATCACCAAGTATTCATAGTAATAATTTTGATGCCCATGAAAAACGTAAGATTCCCTGGCATAAAACCTACAAAATAAGTCTGTTAAAGAATATATAAAGAAAAAAATTATTAAAATTGTAAAAAATTGTAAAACATAATAACAAATGATGAAAAATTGTTAGGTAATGCATTCTCTTATATATGCGAGGCGACCTATGGCACTGATAGGGTTAAAAGAAAAACCCATTTTCATCTGCAATGAGATTTATGCATGCCAATGTTGGATTTCAAAAATACAGCTCAGTGAGAGCTTTCCGGTGAATAGCAACAAGCCATATTTCCGACTAAATTCTGAAAAATTACCCATAATTCTGCTGTGGTTAAGGAGTCGATTAATTAGGGCATTACTGTATTTGGGCATCAAATTGACTGACCATGACTGGGCTCTCGTTGCTAGGTCATGATCTGGAGAGGTGTAGCAGGTGTAAAGTATGTTACTGCAATCAAGATTGTCAGTCAAAGGATTGGCCGGACCACAAAGGGATTTGCAAGAGAATTTCGTGAGTACACACAGAAGTAGTCAGGATTCCATTCTACTTTAATATTTTGTTTATCTGCTATTTTCTGTTGCCAAAGTGTCAAAAACCAAATATAAAAAATGGACCTAGAAATGCCAAAGAATAGCATTTTGATATTGAAATATTAACGAATTAATTTTGGTGTCCCTTTTATGAACTAAATGCAGAGAAAATTTAAATATGAAGCATTTCTCATTCCAAACATGTCATTTTTATACCCCCACTTTCGAAGAAAATGGGAGGTATACTGGATTGACTGTGTCCGTCACGATTTCTCCGTCCGTCCGTCTGTCTGTCCGTCCGTCCGACCTCATAACTCGAACAATTATGAACCGATTTCAATAATTTTTTGTATGCAATCTCATTAGGACTGCCTCTCCGCATAATGCTATTTGCGATTTCAATAATTTTTGGTATACATGCTTCTCACAATACCCTCTCTACATGATGCGGCTAGGGATTGGCTCGGACTGTTTTTCGTAATATTACACTTCATTTTCGACTTATTTTGACTTAGAAAATTCTGTCAGACTTAATAACTTCAACAAATATGAACCAATTTGAATAATTTTTTCTGTACAAGCTTCTTGTGACACCATATCGATATTAATAGTCCGAATTTTTCTTTAAAGTTAAAAATCTTTTTTGTTGGGTTTACGGATAATGCGGGTTGAATTTGCCACGGTGGGGGTATGCTAGCACTCGAGTGCACACCTCTTGTATATACTAGGATCTAAATATAATGTAAAATCGCGTTCTTTAATAGTAGTCTCTGGAATCCTGATAATGTCTTTAAATCTGTGAGGCGAGACTGATGTTGATGTAATAACAGCTATATCAGCTGGCTATGTGCCTCGATTTCTGTCTAACTTACTTATGAAAGATAGGTAAATAACTCTGATTACCAATTTACCAAAATGTTGTGTTTCATTGGATTTCAACCCCCGGTTTATGTTTTTATTGACGTCACAAATAAAAATCCAAAAAATGATTGTAATTTTGAGAATTGTTTTCCCATCTATGTTTACTCATCTTGTGCAACTGCAACTGCAAATTAAAGAACAAAAACGAAACTTTGAGACAATAGTTGGGCTTCATGGAGATGCCTACTCTATTTTGGATGGATTAACAAAGGAAGTGTCATTGGAAATAGGCTGATATAAAATGGTTACAGATAATACCGTTTTGCTAAATAATACAATGTAGGCGTTAAAGGTACTCAATCCGATTCGACGGTCCCCATATCAGATTCCAACAACAACATTTATTGAAATGCCGCTTCAGTTATCAGAATCGATTATTGCCCAAAAATAATGCTAACCACAGTCGACTATAGTATAAAATTGCCCAAAACCTGTTATTTATTAACGTTTTGTTCAACGAAATTTTGCCGGATGACAAATATCTGACACAAAAAAGCCACTGGATTTTAGAGTTATTGATCTTCATCTGCTATCTGGTCAGATAATTTATTCTCGTCGAACAGTTTACTGGGCCACTTAAAATTAAAATAATAGATTTCAAACATCGATATCTGATCACTCCTAGCTTTAATGGGTGGTTCCTCGACTCGAATCAAATATTTTTTACCCCCGAAGCCAAGGAAATAGTAATTTGCGAGCGTTTATTCGGATTGAGTACCTTTAAATGGTATGTCTGTTGAAAAATAAAAATAAAACCCACCAGCCAAAATGATTTAAAAGCAATTGAACGTGAAACAAAACATTAATTATTTTGGCCTAATATCTTTCGAAGAAAAAAAAAGATCTATAAAAAAAAAAAATAAGCCTCGCCCACCGATTTTTATATTTGTCATGTACCATTTAAATCGCCAAACAATGCATGACAATGTCCTTGTTTCCATGAATGTTTTTAGAGCAGCTTACAGATTTATTTGTTTAAATTCAAACTCGGGGTTTGTCAATTGAAAACAGTTTCTGAAGATTTCCGTGATATATGTTGTAGGCTATACAACACCATTATATCTGTATGAGAAGATGTTTTTCGTTGAATAAACTGGTTTCATGTATTGCGAATTATACCCCCTGCAACGAAGTTGGGGGGGGGGGTGTGGATACTGGAATCAGCTTGTCTGTCCCTGGACATAAATTTGTCTGGAGTTTTTCTATGTCGCTTTTTTGATCAATTTCCGTGAAACTTGGCACAGACATCAACCACCATGGGAACCTGTGCACCTGCGATTATGACGTCTTTCGGACTTTCTTTGGAGGAGTTATCCCCCCTTTTTCGACTTAGAAATTTTTTGCATCATGTATAATTTTGTCCGAGCTTTTATTCCTACATTTTTAGGTAAATTTTTTTAAAACTTGGCACAGATATTTAGTACCATGGGAAACTTTGCACCTGCGATTATGACGTCTGTCGGACATTAGGTTTAAGATTAGGGTTAGGGTTGTGCACCTGCAATAAAGAGTAGATAGATAGAACGTATGTGTGAATTGTTTAATCTTATTATGCCCCAACCTTTGGGGCATATAGCCGAGGGCTCAGTCCTTCCATCTGTCCGTCCGTCCATCCAAACATATCACCTTGTAACTCAGGTGTTAATTATCAGATATCGTTGTCCTTTGGCACAGGTTGGGGGCAGTGTTCACGCTGTCGGTAGCCAAATTAGCCAATGGCTAATCTTTTTCGAATTTGGCTAATAAAAATTTCATTTGGCTAAACTTTTGGCTAAACTTTTTTTTTACCCCAATTGGAGACTGAAAGCATGGAGTCAGAAAGCTAATTCATAAAAGCGCTCAATAGATCGACATTCAAGACGAAGTTAGGTGACGAAAGTATTTAATTAATTTCGTACTTATGAAATATCGTTCCGTAACAGCAAAAGGTATGCTCTAACATTTAGTGTACAGTAAACATATTTTTATTTCCAAATCTAACATAAATTTTGGCAAGTGGGTTTTCAATTCTGTGATGTGAACGATCTAGTCCGAAAATATCGAAAGTGGGAATATATTGCCGACTGTACAAAGGGAAACCCGATCGCGGACAGTACAAAGGGAAACCCGATCGACAACTCTATCAACCAAGCGATCACACAGTGATATGCAATCATCTTTAGTTTTCACAAGACGGTCATTCAAATACGCATGGACATTAAACCGACCGTGGTTGAATCATGACAATGTGAAGAAAGCAATATTTTGTAAAGTGTGCATTGACGCTGGTATATAAACAATTTGTTCGTAACAGGCTGTTTTAATCTGGAGAAAAATTACGTCATTCTGCACGAAACAGCAAAAGGTTATTATTTTACATTTAATCCCCTAATCCCCCATTGTCTGTCTGGTCACTCACGGGACTCCCGCACAATGCATGTTTATGATGACATTGTATTTATGTCGGTCGAGGTTTATGAGCATAAAGTGTAAGACAATAGCTT